>CM028354.1:543376-1112121 GCA_016618105.1 Dendrobium huoshanense
CCAGTTGAGGCCAAGCCTGCACCAGAAGAGCTTGAAGATGGTGGACAGGCAGCCACTATGGATGAACTAAAAAGAAGTCAACTTGGGGACTAAGGAGGATCCTCGCCCAACCTTCATTAGTTCTCTTCTACCCGAGGATCAGATTGAAGAAATAAAAGAACTTCTCTGTGAATTCAGGATTGCTTTGCCTGGACATATGCTGAGATGCCCGGCTTATCCCTGACGTAGCAGTTCACAGATTAGCAATCAAACCGGATATAACACCCGTCAAACAAGCTCAAGAAGAATGAGATTGGAGATTGAGGAACAAGTGATTGCTGAAACAAAGAAATTTAATAGAAGCAGGCTTCATCCGAGAAGAAAAGTATGCCGATTGGATTGCCAAACATCGTCCCAGTGAAGAAGAAGAACGGCAAATTCGTGTCTGTATTGACTTCAGGGACCTCAACAAGGCGTAGCCCAAAGATGATTTTCCACTTCCTGGATCCGAACTCCTAGTGGACAACACTTCAACTACGACATGTTCTCCTTCATGGATGGATCGTCGGATACAATCAAATCAAAATGGCACCCGAAGATGAAAGCATACATCGTTTAGAAACACCCATCGGCATATCTGTACACAGTCATGCCCTTTGGCTTGAAGAACGCTTGGGGCCACCTACCAGCGGGCGATGACTCATATATTTGATGATTTGATACATCAGAAGGTCGAGTGCTATGTAGATGACCTGTTGTAAAAGCCTTGGCCGAAATGATCACTTAAAAAGATCTCAGGAATCGTATTTGAGAGAATCAGAAAGTTTGATCTGAAGATGAATCCTCTCAAATGTGCTTTTGGGGTTTCCTCTGGCAAATTCCTAGGGTATGTTGTTCGTCATCGAGGAATAGAGATCGACCCCAACAAAATTAAGGCAATAACGGAGATGCCACCACCAAGGAACCTTCGACAGCTTCGCTCGTTGCAAGGACAACTGGCTTTCATTCGAAGATTCATATCAAATCTATCGGGTAGGTGCCAGTCATTTTCTAAGCTAATGAAGAAAGATGTTCGTTTCAAATGGGACGCAGAATGCCAGGAAGCGTTTGATAGCATCAAGAAATACTTGTTAAATCCTCCCATTCTCGCAGCGCCAATTCCGGGGAAGCCTCTTATACTGTATACAGCTGCACTAGAAGAGTTCCTCGGAGCATTACTGGCCCAGAATAATGAAGAAGGCAAAGAAAATGCGCTCTACTACATCAGTCGAAGGTTGATTGGAGCAGAGAGTCGTTATTCCCCAATTAAAAAGCATTGTCTGGCGCTAATTTTTGCAGTTCAGAAACTCTTCCACTATATGCTATCCCATAAAATCACACTGATATCAAAGATCGATCCGCTGAAGTTCTTGATGACAAGACCAGCGTTGACAGGTCGTTTAGCCAGATGGGCAGTATTATTATTGCAGTTTGAAATTCATATACATGCCACAGAAGGCGGTTGAAAGGACAGGCCTGGCAGATTTCCTCGCTGCACACCCAATCCCGGCGATTCTCCACTAAATGATGATTTGCCCGATGAGCAAATAATGCAGGTCGAGGAGGATGAAAAGCTACCGTTCTGGGAGATGTACTTTGATGGGGCATCATCTATCAGACCTGTTCGACCTCCAAATATTGCAAGAGGCCCGAGCCGGAATTGGCCTCATTTTCGTAGCACCCGAGGAGCCATAATGAGGTTTTCATTCAGTTTGACTGAACCTCGGACCAACAACGAAGCCGAGTACGAAGCTCTATTAGCAGGATTGGAATTGCGATCGATGTCAGAATCCAACATCTCCAAATCTTCGGTGATTCTCAGCTCGTGATAAATCAGGTCCTGGGTATCTACAAGGTTGGTAAAGTCGAATTGGCCCATTACCACCGCAGCCCTCGAGCTTCTGAAGCAAGTACCAAATGTCAAAATGCTCAAATCCCTCGAGGGACAGAATGCTAAAGCAGATTGTCTGGCCAATTGGCCAAAGAAATGACGAACATCAACGAGGAGAGGCCTATATTCATAGGAGTTTACACTCGAAGAGTATTGGAACCTGCTTTATTACAATTCCCGCAGGCAGAGGGAATACCAAATCAAGCCAACAGGATGCAACTCCGGTGATCCTCATCCCAACCAGTTGATGTTGAAGATCAGTCTGAAGAACAACAAGTTCCTAAGAAAAGGCGCAAGGCCAGTCAAGCTTCAGAATCATGGTGCATTGTCTAGATGTCGAGGAAGAAGATGACTGGAGACTGCTTTCATTGACTATTTTAAGAAAGTAAATTGCCAACAGACAAATCACTAGCTGCTCAAATCAAAAAGAGAGCGCTACGATATGCATTTGTCAACAACACATGTATCGACGTGCTTTCGATCAAATGTGGCTAAGATGCCTAGGGACTCGAGAAGCTGATAAAGTTGTGGAGAGTTTCACGAAGGACTTTGTGGAGCACACCAATCAGGTCCCAAGATGGCAGTCAAAATCAAAAGAATGGGCTACTATTGCCGACCATGGTCAGAGATTGTATCAATCATGCTAAGAGGTGCCATGAGTGCCAGATCACGGTGATGTTATATATCAACCGCCAAATCCACTGCACCCTACAATAGCGTCCTGGCCATTTGAATGTTGGGGTACTGATGTTATCGGGCGATAGATCCGCCGTCATCAGCAGGACACCGCTTCATCTTGGCAGCAACCGACTATTTCTCCAAGTGGGCAGAAGCGGCTCATTTAAAGAAGTTACGTCCGAGCATGTGAACAACTTCTTCACCCATAATGTCGTCTACAGATTTGGTGTGCCACGCCGCATAATCTCAGACAACGGAACTGCTTTCAAGAGTACAAAATCTATAAGTTCGTTGATCGACACAAAATTTATTGGCGGTACTCTTCCATTTACTATCCAAGAGCAAATGGCTTAGCCGAAGCCTTCAACAAAACGTTGGTGAAATTGCTAAAAAAGATTCTCTCCAAGAACAAAAGAGAGTGGCATACGAAGATGGCAGAAGCGCTATGGGCGTATCGTACAACTTACAAAACGCCAACCAAAGCCACTCCTTACTCTCTAGTATTTGGAGTTGAGGCCGTACTGCCACTAGAAGTTGAACTTCCATCTCTTCGAGTTGCTGTCCATAATGAGCTGACTCAAGAACAAAAATGCTCGTCTAAGAATGGAGGAGCTCGATGCACTCGATGAAATCAGGTTACAAGCTCAGAGAACCTGGAGATCTATCGAGCAAGAATGACAAAATCTTTTGATCGAATGGTGCGTCCTCGATCATTTTAAGAAGGAGAATTGGTCCTGGTGCAGAGAAGGCCAATCATCCCGCACAGAAAAATTGGTGGCAAATTTGTTTCCAACTGGGAATGACCTTTCGTCATCGAGAAGGTATTTCAAGGAGGAGCTTATCAACTGATCGATCTGAATGGTCAAAGGCCCATGCCGCCGATCAACGGTCGATACCTGAAGAAATACTATTCATGAATTGCTCAAGCAGATGTCATGTTTAATACGCTGTGTTTTCATACATGTTTATTAGCGTATATATTCTACATTTTGAAATTCTTTATGTCATGAGAACACATTTCAAAATTCCCCATCAGACTGGGGGCATTTTAAATATTTGTTCGGGTCGACATCGCGCTGCATGCCGAGATCCCCGAATAAATATTTAAAATTTCAAGATTCCAATTCTATTTCATTCTAAAATGTCCCTGTGAGACAGGGGGCATTTTAAATATTTATTCGGGTCGACATCGCGCTGCATGCCGAGATCCCCGAATAAATATTTAAAATTATCAATCCAAATATTCTTTTGTGCTAAAGAATACAAAGATTTCTTTTTCAAAGTCTATGCAGGTGATCTTACAAAAGACTGAAACAACACCTTCTACAACAAACCAAGACTCGAAGGTCAAGAAAGAGACTTTTGCAACTACACACTACTACAAATTGAGCCGGAAAAGCTTGAAGTCTTGCGACAGCCTGAAGCTTAAGGTTCGAATGGGTGTAAAAGGTCGGATCCAACACGCCCAAATATGGCCGGATCGCTGGCAGCTCCGTCTACTCAACAAGCCATAAGAACGGCCGTAGTAGCGGAACCCCCACTTCGTCAACCCGTTAGTAGAGACTGTAGGAAGAACGAAGGCCAATTTGACTCGACAAGTCCAAGTGATCGTAGTCTGCAAAATTCTCCAAAATGACCGGAGAATCAAAGTTCTAAAGGAAGATGAGTCTCAAGCAGCTATTGAATGTTCGTAGGCTCCAAAATCCAAAACCATGAAGGATGACTCCAAATCTGTCAACTTCAGCAAAATCAGCATTAGGGAGAAGCGCAATTCCCATAGCTCAAGTCTGAAGACTGAATGGGTGTAAAAGGTCGGATCCAACAAGCCCAAATATGGCCGGATCGCTGGCAGCTCCATCTACTCAACAAGGCATAAGAAAGGCCGCAGTAGAGGAACCCCCATCTCAGCAACCAGAGGACGAAGAGCTGTCAAATCCCAGCTCTCCCGATCTGATGAACTCAAGTAACTCAGATTAAAGTCTTCTCAAGTGGTTAAGGATCAAGATACTACCTACATTCGGTACTATCAACTGAATCTAAAACCTGTAAATCCTTCAACAAATCCGTAAAGCACAAAGCGAGGATCGAAGGAATCTTTCTTCAACAAGTCCGTCAAAGCACAAAGCAAAGGACCGAAGAAAACCATCCCAAAGTTCATGAAAAGCCTATGGCTGAACTAAGAGGATTTCGTCATCAACAAGTCCGCTATGCACAAAACTTTGGACCGATGACTTCTTGCCACCGATCTAATACAAACCTAAGGGTCTAGGTCACTGGCATCTACCCCTTCATCAAGCCCGCCAAAGCTAGAAGCAAAGGGCAGAAGGAAAAACAAATCTTCTGACAAGTCAGCAAAGACAAATCAGACAATCCTTCACCAAGTCCGCAGCACAAAGCACAAGACAGAAGGAATCAAAATCTCAGAGCTCTAGCTGAAGTCGCAGAATGAGTTCCCTGAATGACATCTACCAATGTCCCTAAAAACTGGGAGCATTTTAAATATTTATTTGGGTCGACATTGCGCTGCGTGCCGAGATCCCCAAATAAATATTTAAGATTTCAACAAGATATCAACCATCTATGGATACATCTAGAAGCGTAGTGGAGAAAGAATCTTAGTGTGACATCCAAATGAATTTTGGAGATCCACTAAAGGAGAGTAGTGTGACATCCAAGCAAATTTTGGAGATCCACTAAAAGAAAATTCCAGTGTGACATCCAAGTAAATTCTTGGAGATCCACTAAATAGAAACCCTAGTGTGACATCTAGAATAAATATCTAGAGATCCACAGGGTCAATCAGCAAACAACAAACGTGGCCCGCTCCAGACGCCTATCACATTTGTTGGGGGGCATTTGTTGACCCGTAAAAGCTGAAAAAAAAAAATCAAATCCTTACCTGCTCCCTGCCAGAGCACGTCGCTCCCCACGCTGAGCTGTTCGTTGCACGTCAAGGCCATGCCTCGCGTCGTTTCTCCCCACGATCGCTCGCACGACTCGTTCGAGTCGTTAAAAGCCCAAAGCGACGAGGCCTTCGGCCTCTTCTCCACGCAAAAATTCGCCCGAGCTCTCTCTTCTACGCGCTCTCTCCCCGATTCCTCCTCCCTGTAGGATCGGAAGTTACGCCATTCCGATCAGAAGCAACAACGGGAGCTCCTTGTGAAGTGACTTTCTCCCTTTGGCATCTCTTCTTCAGCTCCTCCGTGACTGTTCGACGAGCTCCTTCGACGACGTTCCCTGGCGGTCGGATCGGAAGCGACAGCAGGAGCTCGTCGCCTCTCCCTCTCTGTCCGACCCAGCTCCTTATCCGACTTTCCCTTCCAAAAGGATCGGAAGTTGCGGCATCTTGATCGGACACAAGAACAGGAGCTCGCCGATTGAGAAGGTAACTTTCTACCTCTCGGGTGCTTCTTCGGCCGAATCCCATAAATCCACTGAGCTTAGGGATTTAGTAAATACGGGATTTAAGCCTTAAATTTCTAATCCTATTTTTAATCCATTATTATTTTTGTTATAATTATTATTAATTATGTTTAATAGTTATTTAATTATTATAATAATTAATTACCTAATTATAATTAATTAGTAATTATTAATTATAATTAATCATTGATTAATTATAATTATAATTAATTTATTAATTCTAATTAATTATTAATTAATAATTAATTATCAATAATAATTATTTAATTATTATTATTATAATTAATATAAATCATAATAAAGAATAATAATGAATTGTATATGCCCGCCTCGGTCCCCGGGCCTTCCTCGACGTCCGAGCCATCATCACCGTCGGTCCACCGATCCATCGGCCCCGAAGGTATAACCATCTGAACTCAGGCTTCCGTCCTCGACGTGTACGACGGACCAAAAAACCGCCTATACACGCCTTTATTGCGCGTGGTGGGATGGGACCCCGGTCCGACGCTTACGACGAGGCGGACAGTCGCCTCCCATGCTTTCTTACCTTGTCATGCGTGGCGAGTCAGTGGTCTACCCATGCACGCCTTTATTGAGCGTGGTGGGAGGGGCAACTGACGCGACACCTATGATAAGGTAAACGAGCAACCCTCGCCCTCTTATCTCGACTAACGTGTCGGGTCGGCGGTCTACCTATGCACGCCTTTGTTGAGCGTGGTAGGAGGGGCAACCGGCACGACACCTGTGTTGAGGTAAGCGAGCGACCCACGCCTTCCTGTCTCGACATGCGTGTCGGACCGGCAAACCACCTAAGCACGCCTTTAGTGGCCGTGGTAGGAGGAAAACCGGTTCGACGCACACGGCGAGGCCAGGCGAGCCTGGTGTTCCCTTTTCTTTGCGCTGCCGGAATGATTTATAAGTACCCCCGGGCGGGGGAAAGCAACTGCTCTTCTTCTTGTAACAGGTACCGTCAAAGACCCCATGCACGCCTTTATTGGCCGTGGTGGGAAGAAAAGTCACGGCCGAGTTGTCCTCGAAAGAGGGCACCTACCATGCACGCCTTTATTGGTCGTGGTGGGAAGGCCCAGTTTTCTCGTAGTTTTCCCCTAAACGGGGGAGACGCCGGGAGGTTGCCGAAATTTCGGGTAAAATATTACTACATTCGGACCTGTTTTGAACTCAAAAGAACAAAGATTTGGACCAAACAAGAAAGAGCAGTGAACTTTGAACATGAATAAGAGCGGTGGACCGTTGAACTTGATTGAACATGCACTTGAACCTGAACTCATCTTGGACTCTACAAGATCACAGGGGACTTTGATTTGGGACTTGAGATTGAACAAGTTGAGCAAGGACTTGAGCTTGCTAATTGAATATTTGGACACAAAATGATTAAATAAAATACTTGAATCTAAATGAAATAAGTTCATACTTGAACTTGATTGGAATACTAAGTATGACATAAAGAACCGACATTGAAACTACGAAGACTTGAACAGGAATTTGGATTTAAAATGAGCAAGGCTCCAAATAAATTTGAACATGAAAGGGGTTTGGCATGAGCCTTGTCCCAAATTTTGAATTACAACAAGGCTTGGATGTGGATCTTATATTGACTCAAAGGAGCCATAATTTGAATTATTTGAATTCGAACTTGGAGCAAAACTTGAACTAGAAAAACTCAAGTTAGAGTTTGGATTTGATTTTGATGACGACACAAAGAATTTCAAATGAACCTTATAAGAGCTAACTTGTATAGATCACAAGTGGTAAGCTCCAATTTAAGTGCAAAGGAAGATGTATGAGAGACTTATGATTCCTACATCCATTCCAACCAATGTACTTGCAATCAAAATGTTGAAGACTCATTCTGTGACTCAAACCATTTGAGACCAAAGTGGATATGACTTGGATCATTTGAACTCAAAATTCAAATGATCAAAAGACTCAACTCAAAGTTGATTTATATTTGGTGTACATAAATGGAATTCAATTAAATTGGAGCATTTGAATGATTACAAAATCATGAACTATTCTTAAAGGGATGTTATTATAAAAGATCTTCAATGTATGATTTAATGTCCTTGTCAATGGACCCTCAAGTCCTTTCAAAGAAGTTGGATAGCATTCAACGAAAGAATCCCCCAATGAACAATGCAATCTGTCCACAATGATTATGCCAATCTAGATGTTGATGTTAAGTGGAAATAATGGCAATGTTGTTATTCATGTCAAGAGCCTTTAAGAAATATAGTGGGCATAATTATTTGTTATACACGATAAGTGTAGCGTGCTTGCAAACATCGAGGGGAAAACAACTTGATTATAATAGGGTATTAGTGTGTTTATGGATAGAACATCAAGGCTCATACACAACTGATATCACTCAAATACATTAGACTCCCTCAAATGACGACCATCACATATGAAGAAATGGATGAAAAATACAAATGATCTGCAATACATACAATCTCTCTACGAATACAGATGTATGTATAATATGCCATCAATGGGTAGATATATAAAGACTTTAGTAAATACAGTATCCTGAAGTCAATTCCAGTATATAAAGGAAGACATCTACCTATCTACATGCAGCAGTAGCGAATGCACTGAAACGACCAAAGAACACAACGAAATGCATGGAGGGTACGACAAGTGCAAGCTCCTACGACCCAAGGCAGGAGATTAGTTAGTGCACTATGACCCGCCTATGAAAATCAATAAATAGTGCACGACAGTCTACCTGTACGAAGCAGCGAACAACTTAATTCAGAAGCTGCTACGCCACGCCACCGGATCTGCAACATTCGTACAAGCAGACAGAAGGCGTCTACAATTATTTCAAAGTACCCCTACACGCGCACTATAAATTGTATACACATAGGTACACTAAAAGGGGTAAAAATAATTATAAAACCCGCATGGGCCCTGGCGAGCGTGTTATTGGTACACACGTGACGTCTAGGGATGCTGCGCGGGTCGATAAGTGAATTCATGTTAGAACCCGATCCTTCTATACGGATCAATAGGAGTCGACAGGGTTCGAACAATTGAACAAATATACGGTCGTGTCGACCAGTATATTTGCTTTAAAACATTCATATTAGACCATCAAGGCCTACAATAATATGAATTCACTAATAAGGGCATAAAGCCTACAAAACCCGATCCTCTGTCGACAGCCCGACAGAGTTGACAAGGTTCAATCCATAGAAAGAAATAACCCCCAAACACCCCGATGATGGCCGTGTTGAATGCAGATCTCAACCGGAGGGGTTTCCAAACATTTTCAAATGTCTCCCAAATATCCAAATGCCCATCAAAATCCAAAGCTCCACCCAAAATCCAAAAAAAAAACCCAAAAACTCAAAAACTCCACAAAAATCTCAAAATTCCAAAATCCCAAAAATATATTTAAAAATGAAATAAATCCATCAACGCACTTAAAGCAAAAATCATCCGCCCTCCGCAAAAGTTTGTCGAGGCGGACAAATATGAAATATTACTTCAGCTCACAAAGAGCGAAATGCCTAGTCGAAAATATCACTAGGATCCATTCTCAAAACAATCTCTTGCCAGTAAGGACGTGGTACGTGTCCTCTAACCGGCAGTTTCGCCGCCAAATGGCACTGCAGGTAAACGAATATGACCCGGGGCCCTCTGAACCGAGTGGTTTTGCCGCCAAATGGCACCACAGATAGCGGTTATGACCAGAGCCAATACGCTCCTTAATGGCGTTAAATCCTTGAGATATGAATCAATAGGATATGATCGATAGGGCATAAAGCCCTCTGTCAGCTAAGGTGGATTTAAATTTGTCCCCTTAGACAAACATTCAACCCCGGTCTACAAGGTACCCTTGGACGAAGCAACCCATGGCTGCCGACAAGGATCCTTCTGTCAGGTTGGGTCGACTACCTCCTCTGACTAAGTAGACCAGGGACCACGATGGCCCGGGACGACGGAACCATGGGATCTTGATCGGGTCTATCATCCATTCCCCCACCATCCGCTTTAAGTGCACGATGGTGAAATTTCCTATTTTAAATATCAAACTTTCCAAAACCTTTCCAAATACCCAAATCTAGACTCAAAATCCAATTTCCATATCATTGTTGCTACTATATGCCAGATAACACGTATACTCTACGTATCTGATCGACGACTAGCCTTAATCGAAAGTTCTCTCTCGTGATCGAGAGGGGTAATTAACTATAGGGGCTTGCGCCTATATGAAACCAGAACTCAGATCATAAAGTCCTCACAAAATGAGGGCGAAATCTCTGGGTAGTGTCTTATCTACAAACCCATCTGCCTTCCAAAATTTACCTCGGAGCTTAGTTCGTTAAAACTCCCTCGCCGAATAAGAAAAGCGAGCGGAGGCCGGGGTCGAATTTTCGGAGCCCACAAACTTATTTTATTTCATCATACAAAATTTTGAAATAAAATGAAAAAATAAATAATAATCAAATAAAATGATGATTATTAGTAAAAAAAAAAAAAAGTGCTAAAATTATCTTACAGCCTTCTGATAAATTATCATAACTAGCTCACTTAATCTATTAATTTGGAGTTTTAACTGTCAATTAAAAAGTTTTGGATCTAAATGTTACCGTATGTCATGTTAATTGATTTAAATGTTCTAAAATAATAATAATAATAATAATTAAATTCATACCCTAAACTTGATGCTCAACTGCAATCAGCACTAACAAACTTCTGAGAAGCTTAAAAGAAGAAGAATCATTTTGCAACAATTTTTTGCCGGGAAGCAGAACGCAGTCTGCTATATTTTTATGTAAAATCATCAAACCATCCATAAACAACGAGCTATATAGCTAAGCAGCAAAAACAAATTTAAACTGTATATGTAGAATAAAGCTTCCTTTAGGACAATTTTTTATTGCTTTTTAAAACAATTTTATAGTAAAAAAAATTTTGTATAAAAAAAATATTTTTTAGGAAGAATAAAAATGTGAACATCACATCAATTTGCCTTTGCATTGAAAGGCAATTTATAACACTCAAAAGGGTTAACCTTCAGACAAATTATGCAAAAATGAGCTTAAAAAAAGTCAAATGGGTACAGAAATGTTTTGAATGAATACAACTTTTTATCTGTTTTCTACACCATAAAATGGAATGCCACTAAGGTATGAATTGTGAAAACTTGCACTATTGCCCAGTCTGAGCCACAGCTGATGGCAACAAGTTTATTCTATCATCACTCTTCATTTACAGGTAAGTATGGAAACCACCAAGCAATATGTTCAATATGAACGATAAATGTGTTTCTCTATGCTTAAAGAATACTCTCTTTTTTTTTTTTTTTTTGCCAGCCAAAGTTTGTTAAGTGGGAGTTTATTTACTACTGATGAGGATCGAATCCAAGATCTTGACTGTAACCCACAAAGGTCATCATAGTACCTTTGTCTATGTGAAAAGGTGTGATATGAGATATTCTTTGTAAGGATTTTTTTGTCTACATGATGACCTACAGGCCAAAATTCAACTATACCCACCACGTCCATATGTGTGAGCACCTGGAAGGCTAGGGCCCTGCTGATGAGGCATTCCTGAAGATGGGTGCATCATGCCCATGTTACCAACCATCCCCATTCCCATGTATGGTTGGTTCATGCCCAAGCCCATGTTGGCGCCGGGTGTTGGATTCAGAGGCTGTGTAAACAAACTAGAACCGGCACGGCCGAGACCAGAACCAGCTCCCATAGCTCTTCCCATGGCAAGGGAAGATGGCAATGGAGTTTGGGAACTCTTCACTTCCTTTCTTTTCTCCTTCCGGTTAATATCATCAAAGTCTATTCCGATATCCGCCAGATGGTTGGTCTTGGCTGCAGTGAAAATAGCACTTTGTTCATGACTATAAATAAAACTGAAGGTAAAATTTTGTTTCTGGAGAAACTATTATGTGCGGAGTCCGGAATTAGAGTTACGTTCGGACTCCAATAAAAACGTGACATGTGTCATTGTACATTGTGTATATAAATTTGTACACACTATGTACAAATCTGTACATAATGTGTATATTATGTATATAAGTTTGTACATATTATATACATAATTTTATAATTTGTATATAGTGTACACACTGTGTACAAAAACACATCACATTTTTATTGGAGTCCGGATGTAACCAGACTCCGCACATAATAATTTCTCCTGTTTCTGGCACCTAAAAACACTTACATCCAGATATGTTGAGATTGACCAGCCCTCGGCTTATTGAGTCTGCCCAGACTGCAGATTTTGGTTCAAATTTCTTCTTAGATGGTTGAGGCTTTGCAGATCCTTGTGCAGAAATTATTAGATCTGGTACAGCTGATTGAGGAGTGAAACTGGGCTGATTTGTCTGTCTATTGCTTGGTGTAGCTTTTTGAGCAGCCTGTGGAAAAACTGGGATGTTTTCAAATGCTATTTGAGTTCCATGTAAGCTAGTTGAAGCCACTGGTTGAAATGGCTGAAGATTAATTGGAGGTGCTTGTATAATCGTAGGAGCGGATGATTGAAATGGCTGTGATGAAATTGGAGTACATGATAATGACTGGGAAGCCGTCGCTATTGGATGCTGTAAAGGATTTAGTTGAGCTGATTCCACATGTTCATTTACTGGAACACTAAACTGAACTGCCTGGAATGGACCCGAAGCCAACTGCAATGTTTGTGGAGCTAATGGCCCTAATTGGTTTAGATTATTAATCTGAGACACATGTGAGTCAATCCTAAATGATAGTGGAATTGCTTGGGATTGAAGATTTTGCTGCTGAGATTGATTTATTTGGAGCCCTTGATAATTAGCTGGAGCAATAGATTGGCCAGCATGGAGAGTAATGGAAGTAGTTTGTGACGTTGGTAGATAAGATAACCCTTTTTTGTCCATAGAAATCATATGAGAAGCTTGCATACCATTGAGAGATGCAGGTTGAAATGGATGAGAAGAAACAGGAACTCCTAGTGAAATTTGTGGGTGTGAAGGGACTAAATTATCTGTAGAATTCATCTCATTTGCACTTGGAGAAGCTTGCTGAAATACCTGGCATGCAAATGGATTTGCTTGTCCAGTTAGATGATTTGAAAGTTTGGGTGGTTCGAATGGATTTATTTGACCAATCAGCATATCTGATGAATCGGTATCTGTAGAATTATGTGCATGGGAAGCTGAATAAGCTGAAAACCCTTGTTGTGAAAGAAAATGAATTTGACCTGCAGGTTGAGTTTCCTGAAATGAAGCTGAGGCTACAGGGCCAGTCCATGGGAGAATTCCATCTAGAATATCTTTGCTTGAATTTGCAGCAGAAAATTCTGAAGCATAAAAATCAGGGTTTGATAAAGAAGGTTGATCATTTACAACATCTGGAGCATAAATTGGTCCTCCGAAGGTATTTCCAAAATTATAGCTTTGAGACGGCTCCATCTTTTTCTCTATTGGTAAATTAATTTCAGAAGCACTAACAAAACCAGAAGGAGCCTGGGAAGTAGCAAAAGCTGATGTATTTGTTTCTGATGGTAAATCCTCCCCTGAAATTGCCTTGAAAGGAACATCTCCAAATGGATTTTGGTCAGGCTGCTCGAAAAATAATTTATGATCAATGTCAAGCAAAGGAAATCCAGAAACAAAATGAAACAATTTGTAATTCACAAAACAAGCTCAATCTGGTCATTGACCAAATAGTTAAAATTTGGAGCATGCAATTGCAAACAATTTCAATAGTTCATCCTTTACCCTTCTATTAGGTTCACATCCTTCACCATCTTATAACCAATCTCTAGGTATCCAAATGTCCCTGTGCTCTTGAGCATGCATGTGTGTATGGATATGTCACTTGCATAGCTGTTAGTGTATATATATCTATATACAGCCATAATTGAAAAATATGTGCCCATAAATTTGTTTTAGAACAAAATACTCTTTTTTATTGAGGCGTTTTTTTTTTTTTTTTTTTTTTTTTTTTTTTTTTTTTTTTTTTTTTTTTTTTTTTTTTTTTTTTTATTGAGGCGTTACTTATTTAAAGTAAGTCGGAATGAAATTGGTTCAAAGGAGGTTCAAACCTTGTTCAACCAAGGTTCCAATATGGTTTGAACCATGTCTGAACATGGTTGAATAGTGTTTGTATATTGTTCGAAGAGGGTTCAAACAAGATTTACCTACAGTAGATACAATAGCGTGCAATCTAACAGCTTTAACACACTACAAGGCTGATAAAGTAGAATGCAATCACAATAGATAAAATAGAGTACAACCCAAGAGCTACAATACAATAAAGACCACTCTAGCGAACATAACACGATAAAGTTAGATCCCAACAAATCTAAATAAAAACAATCCATCAAAGAATAAATCTTTATAACAATCAACACTAGATTAATGAAAGAATAAATAAACAATCTTTTTTGTGTCTGTGTCTGCACACGTGCGTGTGCTCAAGGTAAAATTACTCTAGGACACTCATATTGTCAAGGTTGTCATACAAAAGCGAAACATAAAATTTTTCTCTGTTCGAGGCAATAATATACATTTTGAGATGCATGAGAAATGAGAAATTGAGTGAGAATCTAAACACACCCTTTTAAATTATTATTAAGTTTTTATTTATTTAATTTAATAATTAAAAAGTAAAAAATCAAATTTTGAATCTCTATCCCATACCCGAAAATCCAGCAACTCGTACATGTTAAATCCTTGCCATCGCCACATGATGTCTTTTTAAATGATCAATTTGAACGATGAAAGACTTATGCCACTAACCAACGGTCAGTATTTAAAGAAATACTAAACATACAATAACAACAACGACATCAAGCCTTCATCCCACTACATACTACATGGGGGCAATTTCTTAAAGGATTCATGTCATCATTATTCGACAAGTTTTACACTGGTTGTCGACTACCTAACGCAACCCTCCACTTTTCTCATCCAGGACTTGGGACCTGACAACGACAGTGTTTTAAAAAAAAAAATAAAGTTCATAAAATCACCCCATGTAAAACACGAATCTTCTTTATATACAAAAATGTGATGCTTAAATTTTTTTAAAGCTTTCTTATAATACAAGAAAAAGTTTTTAGATTATCATAAAAATCTCGTTGTATCATGGGTGCCTTTTTTTTTAAAATTGTATAGCCAACGTTTGCTAAAACTTTCATGCAAGATTGGACATTTTAAATTTTAAAATTTGAAGCTTATCGAAATTATCCTCAGATAAAGGTATTTAATATTTAATTGGGTTGATAATATATTTTATTAAAAATCACAGGTAAATATTTAAAAGTATGGATAATGTACTTTTTTTCTAATCATGCCAAGCATGAGCAAAAGCCAATGACTCCAAATGAAGGCATATATAACAATCCAAAAGTTAGAAATTTATCTCCTAAAGTCGCCAAGAATCTGATAAATCTAATGAAAAGACTTCAAGATATGACAATCTCAACAAGTCGTGATAAAGAAGCACAAGCTTTCATAAATCAAGTCTAAGGCTTGAAGGGTGTATAAGGTCATAATCAATAATCTCAAATATGACCAAGTCACTGGCAACTATACTTAATAAGCCATTAAAAAGAGCGCAGTAAGGGAACACTAGCTTTGTCAATTTGACAACAAGAATTGTCAAATTGAAAACCTATCCAAGTTGACAAGTTTGATCAACTCAAACTTAATAAATTTTCTCGATTGGTCAATAGATTAAGCCAAAGTCAAAAAGGACAAATCTTATTCAGTAAAGCATATATGCAGTCAAATAGAGGATTTGCAAACATACAAATTACCTTGTCTTGAAAACCAAGAAACAAGAATATCAAACTACAAAATTCAATATACCGAGTAAGGAAACCACAAGTATTTATAGCTCAAGTTTAAAAGTTAAGATGCTATATAAGGTCGAATACAACAATCCCAAATATAGTCGAGTTACTGAAAACTCCAATAACTCAACTAACTATAAGAACGGCTATAGTAAGAGAATTTCTACTTTGCTAGTTTAATAACAAGAGTTGCCAAGTCTCAAGCCTATTCAACTTAATGAGTTCAAATAGCCCAAAACAAAGAGATCTTCTTACATCAAAAGAATAATCCTTCTTTTTTTTTTTTTTGACAAAGTTTGGAAAAGCATAAAAAGAAGATGAAATATATATTCTTCAATAATCCAACAAAAAAAAACATAAGATCGAAGAAGTTATGCCAAAGTTTGTCTAAAGCCAAAGGTTGAACCCAAAGAACTTTGTTATTAATAAGTCTTCTACACACAAAACATTGGACTTATGATCCTTTGCCATCTCACCAAAGCCAAAAGCACGATATAGAGGACATACTCATTTTTTTTCTAATAAGTTAATAATGATAATTCAGACTTCATCAAGTCCATTAAAAGTTAAAATATAAAGTTAGGAGAGAAGAAAATACAACAACAACAACATCAAGCCTTTATCCCACTACGTGGGGTCTGCTACATGAATCCTTTTTCTCCATTGTGTCCTATTAAAAGACAAATTATCATTTAAATCTAATAAAGAAAGATTATTTCTAATATTTCAAACAAAGCCTTTTAGGTCTGCCTCTACCCTTCTTAAAATAAGTCAAATCTAATATCTCTACTTTCCTAACCGGGTCATCTGAAGGCAGCCGTTTTATGTGACCAAAACATCTAAGGCGATTCTCTCTACTATTATCTTATACTGGAGCTACTCCAACATTTTCACGCATATGATCATTTCATATCCTATCTCTAAGGGTAAAGCCACTCATCCACCTAAGCATCCTCATCTCTGCCACACTTAACTTAGTATTATGCTTCTCTTTTAATGGCCAACATTCGGCACCATAAAGCATTGCAGGCCTCACCACCATCTTATAGAATGTTCCCTTAAGTTTGAGGGGTACTTTTATATCACACAGCAAGCCCGATGCATTCCTCCACTTCAACCATCCAACTTGAATTCTGCTAATAATATCCCCATCTATTTCATCATCACTCTGAACAATAGATCCAAGATATCTAAAACGTGTACTCTTATTGATGACTTGATCACCCAAAGTCACAATCCCCTCACTAGGTCTATTACTACTAAAATTACACTCCATATATTCCGTTTTATATCTACTCAAGCGAAAACCTTTAGACTGTAAGGTTGACCTCCATAATTCAAGTTTACCTTCAACTTCCTTTCTAGTCTTATCAACAAGAAGAATATCATCAGCAGGTATGTGACTCAAAAGATGGGGTATAGTGTCTAGAACAGATGTGGGCATAACAATTAGAGTGTTGACATGAAAGTATGGGCTAATACTTTCTCTAACATTAAAGTCGGTACAAGGAATGGTGAGATAAGTCCAATCAAGACAGGCACTCTTTCAAATGTAAATCTAAAGGAGCAACTCCTAAAATAGACTCCAATTAAGAGGATGCCCATTTTTCAAATTAGGCTCGGAACCATTCAGATTCAAATTACTGTCTTCCAAATTCAATTTCAATGTGCTCAAGTTTAGATCAGTTTCTTTCAAGATCAATTTAATATCATTCAGGAAGACCTTATCCAACGAGATATCCTTGATGAGATTAAGATCAGGATGGGCTAAGGTATCAATGTTTAAGGGTTCTAAATTTCCTAAATCAGAGTTTAAGTCATGCCTTTGAGACACTTTAAACCATCCAACATGAGGAGGAGGATCTACTAGAGAGCTCTCAATGAATGCTAGACTTCATGCAACACAAAACTTAGAGCTTTGAGGATGCACCAAGTATCATGCATGAAAGAGGTAGTTGTTTGTTGAATTTATGTTTCCAACAAACAAAGGATAAAAGAACTTGGGAATTAGTTCCAAGTTCAAGGTCTCTTGGCATGCATTTGGATTTTAGGGAAACCCAAGTTGACATACACAATAAGGGACAATGATGTTGACTTGTTCATTTTGTGTCAACAAGAAAAAAAAAATGAACCTAGGATTTTCATCCTAAGGTTATAAGAGTTATACAATGAAGCTTTTGGAGCTTTGAGGAAGCTCCACACGTCATGTATAAGAGGGAAATGATTTGTACTTTTGGAACTACGGATCAAGAAGCAATCACCGAGTTGTACTCAATGATATAAGCTCATATATAGTTGGGTTACGTAAATATGATAGGCTAAGATTGGGATCTTATGCCGAAGGAAGATGTTCATCTGTTGATCTTGTCTCAATAAATGAACGTTGAAGCTTAAGAGTTGGCTCTAAGCTTCAAGGTCTTCATGTAGCGATATTATGAAATTTTGGAAGGATCCAAATCATCACACATGAAGGGGATGATAGTTATTTGTTGATTTTGGATCTCAACAAAAGAGTTGCGACTTAGGATTTGGTCCTAAAGTCTTGACGTTTCATGTAATGCAATATTTAGAGCCTGAGGATGCTCCAAAGTATTACAAATGAAAGGAAAAGAGTGCTTGAAAGCAATGCCTTCTTTTTTTTAACATACAAGAATTTGTGGAGCTCAGCATGTCTGGAAGCACGGGAGAACGTTCTTTTGCTAACTATTCCTATATTATCTGTTACGGAATCGACCATGGATCAATTCCCCTTTTCTTCCATTTTTAAGTCTTGAATGCACCCATAATTCTGAGCTTCATGTTCCTCCTCCCAAGATACATGTCAGAAGTTATGATAAAAGGTCCTGGTCTCGGAAGAGATGCGGCATTACGAGCCATTCGTAGAAATGGGATGCTATTAAGTTTCGTACGTGATGTAACACCCATGCCGCATAATGGATGTCGCCCCCCTAAAAAAAGACGTGTAGAAATAAGAATTCAAGAGATTCCAAGATAAATAAACGATCCAAAAAAAAAAGAAATTGTACAGTACAAAATAACATAAAAACAGACTAATTGGAAAAAAGGCGGTGTCCCCCTTTTGGACAAAGATGAAATGAAATATTTGAATCAGATTAGATTTCATTCCAGTTTCGTAATCGAATCTAGGGTCGCCTGACCAGATGTTCTGCCCGTGGCTTCAGGGGGTATTCATGTTTGGCATATGCCTGCCCTAACCGAAATCTTTGGGGATGATTCCGTACTACAGTTTGGTGGAGGAACGTTATGTTAATGTTAAGATGTAAAGTTCTTACTCTTCCTGCTACTTGGAAAAATCACACACGCATTCCGTTCCATCTATTTCTTTAGTATAGTATTTAGTTAAAGTGGCTAAAAACTTTTATCCATTCATGGGGATTTCTTTCTTTATATTTGTTAGAACCCATGCAATATAAAACTTAAAGCTTTAAGGAAGCTCGAAGCACCAAATTTTGAAGGAGGACATGCATGAAAAAGAGAATTCCGCATTTCTCCATGAATGTTTTGGATTCATGGAAGGAGGAGATGCGCACTTGAAAGGAATTTCTCTACGTCATTTTAGAGTGTTTTGGACTCAATTTGGGGAGGGAAGAATTGATTTCCTAAAGCTTTGGAGAGGTTTCTAAATGAATTTTGGCATGATTTAGAAAATTTGGATAGGAGAGATCTATCCATATGACTTCTAGGAGATTTAAAATCAAATTTGAAATGATCTACGAAGAACCTAGGATTGCATGCATGTGATGGTCTTCCAAATTCAGGAATTTTAGCAATCTCACCTCAAACATTTAATTTGGGAGTTACCAAATAGGGTTAGATAATTCCAAAACATGAGGGCTCATGGGCCTTTGAGGGCCCATAATACATTTCAAGTTCATTTTTTTGAATTAAATAAGCCTATTTAATTATCTTCCAACTTTCACAAGTTAAGGATTGCAATCCAAATCATTCAATAATTTAGTTAAGTATGCAAACATTTGGCTTGGAGATTTTCATTATTTGTCTTTCACTCCAAATTTGAAGATGTATCAAAAGTGAATTCAAAATAATTTCTTTTATCATGAGATTTAAAACATGAACTTGAGGGTTCATGAAAGACCCCACTATTTGTTTGCAAGCTTACAAAATCAATTGAATTCATTTTTATGACATTCAACAAGTTCAAACGAAATCACAAATGTTAACGATGCAATTTCCCAAATCTCTAAGTTAATTTTATCATAACTTACAATTTGCTAAAAGTGACGTGCATGTAACAAAGATGTGAAAGTCCCTACACATTGTCATTCAAGGTATGGTTGAGTGACAATACTTAGCCTAAGGTTTGGCTGTAGGCGAAGGTGTTAGACACAAAATGAGTGCTTGAATATGCATTAGAGAGGTGTTGGATTCCAATCCAACACCCCTACACGTATCGGCATGCCTCTTTGGCTCTCCCAAGAGAGCAAACAAATGGAAACCACTAGATTTCCGTTGTTTTACAGAGAGGACAGCAAACGGAGAGTTTTTGGGAAGCAAAAATGAAGTTTCTAAGGGACCTATGGCTTTGGATCGTCAACCACACGTCAATTGGCTAGGAGGCTATAGGGTTTTTCCTAAGTTTTAGGATTTTATCTCACCCGGGCTGTCCAAGCGCTCCAATACAAGCTCCAACTACTGTCAAAGCTCCTTTAAAGACTCCAAGTTGTTGTCCAAGCTCCTTTGAAGACTCCAAGCTGCTGTCTAAGCCTCTTTGAAGGCTCCAAGCTGCTGTCCAAGCCGTTCCGGAGGAAGAAGACTGCTGTCCAAGCCGTTCTGGAAGTCACCGCAGCTGTCCAAGATGCTCGGGATGCCTCCTTTGTTGTCCAAGACGCTCCCAAGTCTACAAACTGTTATTTGAAAGGTTTCAAAGACTTTCCTTGCTGTTTGGAAACTTCCGACAGCTCCCTCTACTGCTACGAACTCGCCAGAGTTGAAGAAGGGGTAGAAGCCTCCCTCAAGAGGAAAAGTTGCACAAGCCCCAATCTGGACATAATCGGGGCCTTCGGATCAGACCTGGAGGTCGACGGCTTCGAAAGGTCCAGCTAATGGGGGAAGACGAATCCCCTGGAAGGCTTTGTCGAAGCCCTAGATGGGGTCGAACAGAGGTTTCGCACGCGAGCAAGGATTGGACGGAGGCCTTCTATGCGAACGGGAGTTCTGCCTAGAGCTTTCCCTCTCGCTCTCCCTTGCTCTTCTTCGAGATGGAAAAAAAAATGGGGGAGCCGAAAGGCGCACACAAACAGGGAGCTGCCCAAACTCACCAATCCCGCTCCCTCATTGCGCTAATTGAAGGACATTCCACTCAAGTGGATTTCCTGCATGATTGGACACAAAGTTGGGCAAGATTTGAGGTGAGATCACAGCCCTTGATCTCAATTGTTTTATTTTGAGACTCAATCTAGCCCAAATTGACTAATTTGGGCTGAAATAGAACCCGAATTTGCCTCGACCCGAACTGATTTGGGTCGGTTCGGGTTTGATTTGGTCCGATCAATTAAATTTCATAAAATTAAACTTGAATCGGCGTCGAATTGCATCAAATTGTGTCGAATTTGATTCAACGGGGCTCGACGGGGTTCGATTTGGATTGATTTGATTTTAATTTAATTAAATTGTGTTGACTTGTAACGAAATTAAAAAAAAAAAAGAGAGAAAGGGGATCGCACGTACCTGTCCAGCCATGATGTCATCGTGCTCGCCATACTTCGCACGATCAACATCACATCCCCCCACGTCGCTCACACGACTGTGCATCGTTAAAGAGTCGAAGAGAAGAGGCCTTCGGCCTCTCTCTCATTCCCTCTCTCCCTCACACGCCACTTCTTCGAATCCTTCGTTGCAGTTCGACTCACCTCCAACGACGACGCTCCCTCTAGGTCGGATTGGAAGTTACGACGCTCTAATCGGAGGCCACAACCAAAGCTAACTCGCTACTACGATAACTTTCTCCCTTTTGCTCCTTCCCAACACCACACGAACTCAGAGCCTGCTCGGCCCGTCATCTCTCCTACCCGAAGCCTCCATTCCCCCTTTTCTTTGATCTACATAGAGAGAGAGAGGGAGAGCTGCTCTTACCTAGCCGAAACCCACGACCCTCTTCTTTCAATGACCCGACGCCAGAGCCGCAGAAGCCCCAGTCTGATGCCTCTCCTAGCCGAGCCCTGCCCGTCGCCTCCTATAGCCGCAAGCCCTCTCCACCTTGCCGCTTCCTCTACCCGAGCGAGAGCCTCATTTGATCGATCCCAAGGCCGACCCGAGCCCTCCGATCCCTCTCCTCTACTCCAACCGATCATTGTGTATAGGTTTATGTTTATATTCATTTTATTTAAAATAATTGCTAATTATTATTTATATAATAATTACTAATTATTTTAATTAGCAATCATTATATATATATTATATGTGTGTGTGTGTTTGTGAGAGGATGACAAAAGAAAAGAGAGAAAAAAAAACTAATAAAAAAATGTGTTTCTTTTGCCTCGTTCTTCCAGCCTCCTCCCGCCTCGATCCACGAGCCTCCACCGCCGGCTCACCGGTCGCCAAGGTATAACTTCCTGAACTTAAATCCTCTCTTACCTCAACATGCGTGTCGGGCCGGCAAACCACCCATGCACGCTTTTTTCTAGCATGGTGGGAGGAAACCCGATGCGACACCTACGACGAGGTAGGTGAGCAACCCCTTGGCCCCCAAAATCATGTTCTCGGCGTACGTGTCAAGCCGGCAAACCACCTATGCATGCTTTCTCTAGCATGGTGGGAGGGAACTCGGTGCAACACTTACGACAAGGCAGGTAGGCTTGGTGCACGCTTCTCTTAGCGTGACCGGGACAATTTTAAGTACTCGTACGCGACTCTGTACCTGCAGGAAAACCACTGCTTTTCTTGTAACAAGTACCGAAGACCCATGCAGGCCTTTCTCTGGCGTGGTGGGGTTAAAGATTTTATGGCCGCGATGTTCTCGTCCGAGGGCACCACCGTGCACGCATTTCTCTAGAGTGGCGGGAGGCCCAGTTTTTCGTTGTTTTCCCCTAAACGGAGGAGACGCCAGGAGGCTGCTAAAATTTTGGGTAAATGCATGACTACACTCGGACCTGTTTGAACTCAAAAATGACTCGAACTCAAACTTGTGAACCTTTGAACTTGGACTTGAACACTCATATGGGACTTGGACAAAGATAATTGAATTTAACTTGGGCAGAATTCAAGACAAAATCAAGTTTAAAATCAAAACTTAATCAAGTGAACATTAAAGAAATGACAGTGAATTTGAACTTGCTACTTGAACTCAAGCAATGACTTGCTTTAGACAATAAGACTTGAACTCGAATGGAGTATGAACTCAAGAAGACCATAAGGAATCCAAACACGAACTGGACTTGAATAAGAACTTGAACTCGCACTTGAACTCATACTATAAAACATTAAGTGGGAGTTGTAGACTCGGTGAACTCGAGTCTAAATGAAAATGAACTTAGACTCAAACATATACAAAGAATAAAGCTTGAATCGTATACAAGGGAACTCAAACTACAAGAACATTTGTACGGTCAATAGTGACTCAAAGTATGCTACAAGACCTCGATGCATATAAACAAAGAATGTAGTGGACTCTTACAACAGTCTCTACGAGATCAGGTGCATCGTACCTGCAAGAAGAACAAGTGGTTGCAGAATGCATATGCGTGTCCTGTATGCGCTATTGAAACCTCAAACATTAACAACATTGTCTGTTGGTTGAACAAGGCGACACTTGAGATCAATAGTAGAGGACCTATCAAGTGACAAAGGTGGATATAATACAGATATAATAGACTCCTACGACAATCCCTACAAGAATGAAATGGCAATAATGTCAATTGATAGTAGAAGACCCGTCCTTGCAAACAAATACATCAGACCACTTGAGATTTGTGAAAGGTGGATATGATGAAGGCGACAATGGCTCTCCTACGAACACTTCCAGGAGGTCGTAGTGGATACAAAGGATCCCTATAAATAAACACGAGCCGCTTGTGGATAACAACAGTGAGTACCTCATAAGCACAACGAACCATTGTGCACACAAGTACAGATGTCACCTACGACAACGGTGATTAAGATCTACGAGTACGTCAGGTACAAAGGCGACTCGATGTACGGAGAAGGACACCCCCTGGCAGAATGGAAGAAATGTTCTAACAAATCAGAACTAAACTTTCTGGTGTTCCAAAATTTCTTCTTGGTCCTATCCGTAGGAAGAAAACAGTTATAGTATCCACAAACACCAAAAATAACAAGTCTACTACACTGATGATCTTAAAAATTATTTTTAAAGTAGCGAACATCAAAGTCTAGAACAACCTCTCAGTGAATGAGAAAAGGAGAGTCAACATCAGGACGATGAGGTGCCTCGTAACATCAAGATATACCGCCACCGGATCCGCAACACTCGTATTAGCGGACAAAAGGCCTGTATAAGCTCTCAAATTAAATGTTATGTGTACTCAAATGGTAATTACATGCACAACTACAATTATTTCAATGTAACCCTACACATGCACCATAATTTGTACACACATAGGTACACAAAAGGGATAAATACAATCATAACCCGCATGGGCCCCGACGAGCGTGTTATGGGTACACATGTGACGCTTAGGGATGCTGCGCGGGTCAATAAGTGAATTCAAGTTCGAACCCGATCCTTTTATGCAGATCAATAGGAGTCGATAGGGTTCGAACCTTCAAACAAATACACGGTTGTGGCGACAGGTGTATTTGTTTTAATATATTCATATTAGACCTTCAAAGCCTATAATTAGGGGTGTCAATTCGGGTCGACGGGTCGGGTTCGAGTCGAACCCGAATTGACCCGGATCTAAACAAGTCAACCCAAACTCGACCCGGTTTTGCAAACGGGTCGGACATTTCAACCCAGACCCGCGCGGGTTGCCGGGTTGACCCGACCCGACCTACGCGGCAGAAGGCGGAGTCTCGAGCATGCCACAACGCGACTGTGCGAGTGCGGACGAAGTCCGCAGACCGCGCGACGACGCCAATGCGGACGGAATCCGCGCCTCCGCAGGACCGCGAGTGCGGACGAAGTCCATGAGAGGCTGGACCGAGCAACTGAGTGACCACGCGAGTTCGGGGCACGAGCTAACCGGCTAACCGGCTGAGTCGTGCGCACTGCACGACAATAGGCAAACTGGCAGAGTTCGCACGCGAGTGCGGGACCGCGTCACCACGCGAGCTCAACAGCTAGAGCCTGGCGACGTCGCGAGTGCGGGCGAAAACCGGGTTGGAGTAGACTTTCGGGTCAGTGTCGGGTTGATTTCGGGTTCTCGGGTCAACCCAAACTCGACCCTTTTTTGAAACATGTCAAAAATTTAAACCCGAACCAAACCCGTTTGCTAAATGTGTCAACCTGAACCCGAATTTTTCCGAGTCGGGTCCGGGTCGGCTTTCAGGTCGGGTCAGAAATTGACACCCCTACCTATAATCAAGATAATTCACTAATAAAGGCATAAAGCCTATGAAACCTGATCCTCCTAAGCAGGTAAATAGGAGTAGATAGGGTTTGAACCATCGGATAAATATGCGGTAATGAAGTAGACCAGAATATTTATTTAATACATTCATATTAGGCCTTCAAGATTTATAATTAAAAAAATTCATTTAACAAAGGCACAAAGCCTAAGAGAAAGCCGATCCTCGATCAACAGCTTGGTCGAGTTGACAGGGTTCAATCAACAAAGGAAAATAACCCCAAACACCCCTATGATAGCCGTGTTGAGTGCAGATCTCAACCGGAGGGGTTAACTCCAATCATTTCAAATGTCGTCCAAATGCCCGAAATCCAAAAATCTCAAAAATCCCAAAAATCCAGAATATTTAAAATTGAAATTTAATCATCAACACTCAAAGCAAAATCCATCCACCTTGAGCAACAATTTGCTGGGGTGGACAAATTAAAATTTATTTTAGCTCACAAACAGCTAATGTCTAGTCGAAAATATCACTAGGATCCATTCTCAAACAATCTACTACTAGTAAGGACGTGGTACGTGTCCTCTAACCTACGATTTTGCCGCCAAATGGCACTGCAAGATAAACAGTTACGACCCAGGGCCCTCTGAACCGAGAGGTTTGCCGCAAAATGGCACCACGAAATACCGATTATGGCCCGAGCCAATACGTACCTTAGTGGCATCAAATCCATGAGATATGAATCAATAGGATATAATCGATAAGGCACAAAGCCCTCTGTTAGCCAAGGTGGATTCAAATTTGTCCCCTTAGACAAACATCCACCCCAGGTCTACAAGGTACCCTTAGACGAAGCAACCCATGGCTGACGACAATGATCCTTCTGTTAGGTTGGGTCGACTACCTCCTCTGACTAAATAGACCAGAGACCACGATGGCCCGGGATGACACAATCATGGGATCTTGATCGGGTCCAACATTCATTCTCCCACAATCCGCTTTAAATGCAAGATGGTGCAATTTCAATTTTAAATATCAACTTCCCAAATATTTCAACCCTAAATTCTCAAATCTCCAAACTCTTTAAATACCTATATATATGCTGCTACTATATGTCAGATAACATGTATTTCTACGTATCTGATTAACGACTAGCCTTAATAAAAAGTTCTCTCTCGTATTAGGGAGGAGTAATTAACTATAGGGGTTTGCGTCTATAGGAAACCAGAACTCAGATCATAAAGTCCTCGCAAAATGAGAGTGAAATCTCTGGGTAGTATCTTATCTACAAACCCATCTGCCTTCCCAAAATTTATCCCAGAACTTAATCCTTTAAAACTCCCTCGCCAAAGAAAAAACATACAGCAGCGGGCGGAGGCTGAGGCTGAGGCTGAATTTTTGAAGCCCACAAATTGAATTGAATTTAATTTAATCGAGGCTTAATTTGGGTCAACTTCGCTTCGATGACATTTGTTCGAATCGATCGAGTACGATCAAGCCAAGTCGGGGTCGTGTCGACACGACAATATTCATCAACAACTCTAGGTTAAACCAAAAGATGAAAAGGCCTAATTAAATCCAATTGCATAGATTATGAATAAAAAAGAAATTTAAATACTCATTATAACATCATGCAAAAAGCACATTTACGTTAATGATAGTGCTTCTTTGCAAAGCTCTACTTTATAGCAATACTATGGAGCAAAGGACCAAAATGATTCCTCAACTTTTTGTGAGAGACCAAAACAATCCTCAATTCTTTTGAGAGATCAATTTGTTTCCTCAATTTTTTAAAATGGGACATTTTTTGTCTTGACATCCAATATTGGAGTTAATGTCGTTAAACGTAAGTGTATTTTGGCCATTTTTTAATTAAATATTTATTAAACATAATTTTCAAGTTATTATAAATTTTTTTTAAATTTATTAAATGTTTCTTTAATAAAAAAATAATAATAATTTTGGTTTTAATTTCAAAAATTTTAGTCCTATTTTATAAAATATGATATTTATTGATTTAGAAAAATCAAATGCAAATAAATGTTATTTTCAACGTAGTCACATATTTATACCAATCATATTTATAAAATATGATTAAAATTTTAAAATTAAAAACTAAAATTATTATTAATTTTTAATAAAAGAAATGTTTAATAAAATATTTTAGAAAAATTATAATTACTAGAAAATTACATTTAATAAATGTTTAATTAAAATAACCAAAATACCCTTACATTTAATATCATTAACTCCAACATTGAATGTTAAAATAAAAAAGGTCCTATTTTAAAGAGTTGAGGGACCATTTTGATCATGTTCTTCAATACTATGTGATGCATGGCTTTAAACGAACTCTGTAAATGCATTTAACAACATTGAATATACAATTCAACCTTTCTCCTCCACAGATTTTACTACAGTGGCTGGCTATTAACAAAACAAGTTGAAGATGCATGACATTTGGAATGCTTTTGAAAGAACATTGGTTTGCCCCAATTATAATCCAATTTCCGAATGAATTATGTTAACATTAATGATGAAACATACCTCACTTGAAACATCATGGGCTGTTGATGCCACGGTAAAGTTAGCCACTAGGCCAGAATTAGCAAACATATCATCTTCAGGTATTGAAGTGGAAGTTACATGCATCGAAGCTGATGAATCTGTATGATCAACAGCTGATAACCCAAAAATGTCCAACTCTAAACCACTTGGTGGAACTGTGGGAGCAGCTGGCCAAGAAAGAAAATCTGCTGTTAAATGCTTGTTTGATGGACGACATATATCTTCAACAAATCAAGAGCTTTATTTTCAAATTGAAAGCAGTAGAAACATGAATCAGTCTTGACATGGAAGGTCCTCAAAAACAACATTCTAAAAGCATAGCATTTTTATCAACTTAAAGGATAAAATTTCCATGTTAGTCCGGAGGACAAAACCTGGAGAACCATCACCCTTTGGTTGAAACTACTAAACAGTATGAATAATTAAAGGAATTAGAATGAGATCTTCTAGCTGAAAATTTATTAGAACTGTAATATATCTGCAATGATCTCTACAAGGGTCAATACTGAAACACAAAATCCAAAATAGAACAAGAAAAACATGTTAGGCTAGATCAATAAGAAAACGTGATTTAGAAAGAAAATTTAATGATTAGACAAATGTGTGATGTGGATGACATAATCTGACAACAAACGTAGGGCCAAAGGAGGAACGTTTAATACCTGATACAGGCCCTCTAGGATCAAACTCGTCAAAAAAAGCAATCGCCTTTTCATGAGTTTGTGCAGATTCACCAGCTACACTTGCAGGAGCTTGGTTTGTACCTCTAGAAGTTTCTTTGGGTCCTGAAGGTGAAGATGCTTTCTGCATTGATGCCGTCACAGTGCCTCTGGACCCATATTCGGAATACATATATCAGAAAAATAAGCTACCCCCACCCCCCCCCCCCCCCCCCCCCCCCCAAACCCAACAAAAACAAAACAAAAAAAAGTAGCTCATCATACTTGTCATTCTGAACATCAGAACAAGCATCATTGGTGGCTTCTTCATAGCTTGGAGGTGCATCAATTCTGTGTACAAAATTTATGCTCAAATAATCAGCTTTATATGTTGCTCATTAGAACTCCTATTATATCGAAATTCAGTCACAAAACGAAATGATGGAGCTTCAATAACTTCAAAGCCAACCTTTCATCACGCAAACTATCATTGTCTCTGCCGCCATCACTCCTGCAACATCAAGAGGCATTAAATACAGGTTGTTACATTTAAACAAACATACTTAGAGAATATAAGCTACATGAGATACAGGAAAAATTGAAACCCTAGAGTATAATACTAATCTCATAGCCACTAAATGATCATGGACATGATTTAGCCGGTTCCCTTTAGCTTGCCATGCTAGTATTGATCAAACTAGTGTTTCAACAAACTTTTTAAGTAATGAAAAAAAACAAAGGCATGAGAGCATTCTATACTACGCAAAACAAGATTTTTTTTTTTAGTAACCCTTCTCTATGCAATGGATTTGTTCATTTTGAAGGAATTAATAAAAGGAAATTATATGAAAAATGGTAGAATCAATAGACTAAAAACTATATGTCATTTTAGAGATTATATGACAAATTTTTAACAAGATAAGTTACAAAGAGGTTTTATGCTTATATAATTAAAAAACTAGAGTTGCAAGTTAACAAGATAAGCTACAATGGCTAGTTAAAAAACTGCAGGAGCAATAAAAAGCAGGAAACGATGAATTACAAAAAATGAATAACTGATTCTTGGACTATAGGAAAGCAAAATACTAAGTTGAATGGTGATCATACTCATCAAGAGAATTATTCGGATGTCCACCAACACTTTGGCTCCTTGGTCTGTACTGGTAATCACCATTAGGACGAACTCTGTAATTATCATCTCTGCTGTAGAACTCATCGTTATCCTTGGCATGCTGATCCTGACCCTGACTATATTTGTCTCCACTGGGGTACCTATCCTTATCCCTGAACACCAAGTCTCTTTCCCGCACAAGTCCATCCTCCCTATTTCCATCATCACCTTCAAAATGTCCATCATTGTAGCGGGCACTTGAAGACAAAGGTGGCCGAGATGCCCTACTGTTGGAAAAATTGTGATTACTGGATAGCATTTCACTGTATCAACATTGTAGAAAGTTTAATATCACATTTAGTGCACATATTGTGATGGACTTTAACTCACTTGTCCTTGTTAAAAAGAGCTTTATTTCGAACTTCCTGGAGCCTTTCCTTATTATTTACAAGTGCAACAAGACTCTGAGATTTCCTTCTAACATTGCTCCCTTGATCCCTCCCATTAGAATCAGTATACAGGAAGTCTGACAATGTCTGCCATTAAAGCATATGTTCAGCAGGCTTCAAAATTTCTTGAAAGTGTGTAATTGTATTTTATTAGAAAATTACACGGAGAAAGTTATTAATGTCCATGTCTCACCGATATTTGGTACGCATGTTCCTTGATATCATCAATCACTCGTTCAGACCCATAAATGACCAAGTACTCGAGGACGCTCAGTGCCTAAGTAAAAACAAATTTATCAATTTGTTGGCATTTCCCATTAGGATAGAATCATTAGAGAATAGGATCTCCAAGTACAGCATCAGGTTACATCCTACTAAACCTTACCATACTTAAGCCATTAAACATAAACAGAAGTAAGATGGCGTCATAAATGCAAAGTAAAAGGTATGGAACAAAATATTCTGACAAGAACCCCTCAACGAAAAATAGTTAATATAGCACCTTGTAAACATGACGCCAATTTTTCCCAGTGTCTTGCATCCTCTTCCAGATCACTGCCATGATCAGTTGGTAGTAATTACTGCACCAGTTGCCCGATATGTTAAATGCAGGTCGCAAATAAAGGTAATGTACAGACAGAAAAAGACATTTAAGCTTACTAGTTAAAGCTAGCCTGTGCAATTTCTGCAATGAGTGATCCACGAGGACCCCAGGTTTCATTGCTTGTAGCATCAAGGGTCTGAATTCCACAATCAATTTCATTAATATAAATTAGAAAAAGGACGTAATGTTGGTAAATTACTCCATTAGACCTGTGAAAAGCATAACTTTCTTTAACCATTACTTCATATTTTTCTTATTTCCAGTTTGGGGTAGAATGTGAACTACTTTCCTTTTTGATAGTATCATGTTTCTATCCAAATTCATTTTCCATGAGTTCTTTTTTTTTTTTTTTTTTTTTTTTGAAGTGAAATAACAAATCCTTGTGATCTTCATTTTGTGTGATACATGCCTTCTTTATTTGAGACTCACGTCAACGTGATATATATTTGTAGAATTCATAAGTTTGTGATAGTCATACAAAACTGAAGACAGGTACTACAGGAGATTGATTAATGAAACACGGCATAATTTTGTTTCTTTGAACATAGGTTCAAAGAAGGGACAATGTTTAACATGAAATATACATGTATTATACAGCTTTCTTTATATTAATTGGGTCATGAAACTCGAATGCTCCTGTAAAGTATTACAACGACAACAAGATTTTATCCCTTTACGTGAATCTTTTTTCTCCATTGTGTCTTATTAAAAGTAAAATTCTCATACTTTCTAACAAAGTCTTTTTAGAGGCCGGATCTAATACATCCACTCGTCTAGCAAGGTTATTGAAACGCCGACATTTATGTGACCAAACCATCTAAGACGACTTTCTCTAATCTTATCCGCCACTGGGGTTACTCCAATCTTCTCATGTATATACTCATTTTGCATTCTATCTCTAAGTGTAAAATCACTCATCCACCTGAGCATCATCATCGGCAACACTTAACTTTATGCTTATTTTTGTATGGCTAACATTTTGTGCCTGTGTGCCAAAAGCATTTTCGATCTCATTGCTATCTTATAAAATTTTCCCTTAAGTTTGAGAGGTACTTTTCTATCACATAATAGGCCCAATGCCAACCATCCAACTTGAATTCTATTAATAATATCCCCATCAATTTCACCACTGCATTAAACAATAGACCTAAAATATCTAAAATGTGCACTCTTTTTAATGACTTGATCACCCAATGTCACAATCCGACCACTATATCTATTACTACTAAAATTACACTCCATATATTCACTTTTAGATCTACTCAAACAAAAACCTTTTGATTCTAATGTTGAAAATCTAATTAATAGATACAAAGCTTTTTGAACCAAGTAATAACGTAAATAGAATTAGAAATTGAAATATTAATTCAGATAAACATTAGAAGCTATTTTATCAATTTTAAAATCAGCCATCATTTCTTTGGAGACTAAATACTGAGGTAGGACAGCAAGTTAATTTTCATTGGTAGAAATGTGGGAGAAATAAATATATCTATGTTTTTTCTATCGTTATATCAAAAAAGATATATTTTCTAAAAGTTAATATAAGTGTAAATTTCTTTGAAAATTCTGTAGACACACATTTCATATGATTATAGGAAAATTTACTAATTAAGAACATTATAAGTCTACTTTTCGGCTACATTTGGTTAGGAAAATAATAAAGAGACAAGTGACAAATGAAAATTATAACATCAGCTGTAAGGATAAAAAGAAACCTTTCAATTTCTGTTTTCAATTACAAATGGTTTTCGGCAAAAAGAACCATGAATGAATTCGAGATGATATTTGCTTACCTTCTGCTCAATACTAGAAACTTTCAGAACCTTTTTGTTGACCTCCCTCTTGCTGCAAAATATAGAGAACTTTATAAGGATGGATTGACCACTATAAGGTTACTACATATTCTAAGCATCGAAAGATGACAAATCATGAATCATTTCATAAGGCTAGAGACTGCAAGCTTAAATCTGTGACTCTATAGCGTAGACAAGTGACAGCTCCACTTCTTGCAAGAGATGGAATAGAGCACGTGCATTAATGTGTTTGCATCCAAGTTTTTACACAAATAGCCACATAGCAGAGATAATCTTTAAATAAATTAGAAGATTATTCTAATCAGAAGATTGTTCTAATAACAGACCTAAAGAATTGCCATAATATTTTTAAAAGAATGCAAATAGATACAGGATTAAAAGAAAGAAGAAAATTTTGTAATTTGAGCAAGTCTGCCATTGTGTGGGCGGCTTGGGTAAGCCAGCCACTAAGCAGTTGACTCGGGAAAGTCGCCCACACATCGGAAGACTTCCCCCATGTTTCTTTTTTTTTTTCTTTGAATTTTATTTTGACAGAAAAATGTTGGAGATGGTAACTTTCACAAGGTTGCACGCCAATCACTTTGTTCAAGAAGCTGGACGTGTTGCATAATATCCATGTATGAAGTGTTATGGTTTAATTTTTTATGTAAAAATTTCAACTACAGGCAATGCGGGTTCCCTAAATCATCTCAATGAGCTGGATGGATATGTTGGCGCAACCTATTTGTGGTTATGATACATCATTAAAAGACAAAAATGATTCCTTGACTCTTTATGAATGATCAAAATAGTCTTCAACTATATTTAAGGATCATTTTGACCCTTCAACTCCTTAAAGAGGAATCAAAATAATCCCACCATGAGATTATTTTAATTATTTTTAAAAATTTGAGTGACTAAAATAGTCCTTTAATATAGTTGAGATTTATTTTGGTCATTTATGAAAAGTCAAGGGACAATTTTGATCATTTTCTCATCATTAAGAAAATAAAATAATTTCCAAGCATGAAACGTTCTCATGTAATTTTTAATTAAGAATTTCAACTTTATTTTGCAGTCCTATCCATTTGAATTGTCTAGAAAATACAAACAAATTCATGCAATTTGTTATTCATTATGATCCAAGGGCAAATGGTCTGGCAGATGCCTTCAACAAAACGTTGGTAAAGCTATTGAAGAAGATTCTCACCAAGAACAAAAAAGAATGGCATACAAAGATGGCAGAAGCATTATGGGCATATTGTACAACGTACAAGACGCCAACTAAAGCCACTCCTTATTCATTGGTATTCGGTGTTGAAGTCGTATTACCATTAAAAGTTGAACTACCATCACTCCGGGTAGCAATCTAGAACGATCTCACTCAAGAACAAAATGCTCGCTTAAGGATGGATGAGCTCGATGCACTTGATGAAGTTAGGTTACAAGCTCAATAAAACCTGAAAATCTACCGATAAAGAATGGCAAAATCCTTCGATCGCATAGTGCATCCTCGGGCATTTCAAGAAGGAGAATTGGTTCTGGTGCTGAGAAGACCAATCATCCCACACCGAAAAATTGGTGGCAAATTCGTATCCAATTGGGAAGGACCCTTCGTCATCGAGAAGGTGTACCAAGGAGGAGCTTATCAGTTGATCGATCTGAACGGACGTAGGCCTATGCCACCTATCAACGGCCGACATTTAAAGAAGTATCATGCATGAAAATTCCATGTCTAATGTACTTTATAATGATCAAAGTGTTATATGTGTATTTATCAAAGCATGCTTATATTCATATTTTAAAATTCTCTTGTATAGCAAGAACGCATTTCAAAATCCCCTATCAGACTGGGGGCTTTTTAATATTTATTCGGGTCGACATCGCGCTGCGTGCCGAGATCCCGAATATATATTTAAAATCTCAAAGATAATAAGCCTATCCAAAATATCCATGCGAGACAGGGGATATTTTAAATATTTATTTGGGTCGACACCGTGCTACACGTCGAGATCCCCAAATAAATATTTAAAATCTCAAAATTCTCAAATTTATTTTACTTTGAAATGTCCCTACGAGACGGGGCATTTTAAATATTTATTCAGGTTGACATCGCGATGCATGCCAAGATTCCCGAATAAATATTTAAATTTATCAATTCAAATGTGCTATTGTGCTAAAGAATACAAAGACTTCTTTTTCAAAGTATATACATGTGATCTTCAGAAAATTCAAGACATCACCTTCTCCAATGTACAAAGACTCAAAAGTCAAGAAAGAGACTTCTGTGGCTACACACTCCTACAAATTGAGCTGGAAAAGCTTTAAGTCTTTCGACAACCTGAAGCTTAAAGTTCGAATTGAATAAAAGGCCGGATCCAACAAGCCCAAATATGGTCGCATCACTAGCAGCTCCGTCTACTCAACAAGCCAAAAGAAAGGTTGTAGTAGAGGAACCCCCACTTCGTCAACCAGTTAGTAGGGACTGTAGGAAGAACGAATGCCAATTTGACATGACCAATTCAAGTGATCGTAGTCTACAAAATTCTCCTAAATGACTAGAGAATCAAATTCTGAGGGAAGGAGAAATCACGAGCAACTACCAAAAGTTCGTAGGCTCCAAAGTCTTCAACCACCAAGAAGAACTCCAAATCTATCAACTTCAGTAAAATCAACATTGATAAGCGCAATCCCCATAACTCAAGTCTAAAGCCTGAATGGGTGTAAAAGGTCGAATTCAACATGCCAAAATATGGTCGGATCACTGGTAGGCTCCATCTACTCAACAAACCATAAGAATGGACGTAGTAGATGAACCCCCATTTCAACAATCAGAGGACGAAGAGCTGTCAAATCCTAGCTCTCCCGATCTGATGAACTCAAGTGACTCGGATTAAAATCTCCTCAAGTGGTTAAGGATCAATGTACTTTTCGTCATTAACCTAATAGAAACCTAAGGATTTAGGTCACGAGCATCTGCTCCTTCATCAAGACCCAAAAGCAAGAAGCATAGGGCCGAAGGTATAAAAACTATCTAACAAGTCAGTAAAAGACAAATCAGGTAATTCTTCATCAATGTCCGCAGCACAAAGCACAGCACATAAGGGATCAAAATCTAAGAACTCAAGTCAAAGTCATGGAGTGAGCACCCTGGATGATACCTGCAAATGTCCCTAAAGATTGGGGGCATTTTAAATATTTATTTGGGTCGACAACGCACTGCGTGCCGAGATCCTCAAATAAATATTTAAAATTTCTTACCAAAATACAGCTAAAGGAGGGAAGAATGGAAGATCCTCCATAAACTGAGTGTACTATCAACAAAAAATGATTGTACAAAAGAAGTATCACATCCCTATGTGATAGCGGCAAAGAAGAATGTCGAGCATATACAAAAATGCTGAAAACCAAGAAAGCAGTGGTGCAAAAGTATGGCAAGAGGTGATAATGCTATCCACTAGTATCAATTTATAGAGCAATGCTCTAAGAACCTAAGTATGAAGTGCTCTACACTATCCCATGGATCTCTACTTGATCAATAACAAATATATCAACTATATTGAAGGTTATAAATACATCTAAAGATACGTGAAGGCATATAAAAGGACCCTTGGAGATCAACTAATTAAATGAAAATCTTAGTGTGACATCCAAATAAACTTTTGGAGATCCACTAAATGAAGATCTTAGTGTGACATCCAAATGAACTCTTGGATATCCACTAAATAAAAATATTAGTGTGACATCCAAATGAGCTTTTGGAGATCCACTAAATAAAAATTTTAGCGTGACATCCAAATAAATTCTTGGATATCCACTAAATAAAAATTTTAATGTGACATCCAAATAAATTCTTGGAGATCCACTAAATGAAAACCTCTATGTGACATCCAAAGTAAATAATAGGAGAACCACAGGGTCAATCGGATTACAAAAACATGATTCGCTCTAGACACGTACCATATTTGTTGGAGGGCATTTGTTGACCTACACTCTACAGCCAAGAGCAAGAAGATAAAAGAAATAAAAAAAAGCTAAAAATCATTACCTGTAGCAAAATCTCACCCAAATCGTTGCTCTAGTCGCATCTACAATGTTGTCCATCCCTCTGCAGCGGCGCCGAACTCGTGTCTTTTCTCCCGCATGCGAGAATCCTGATCTTTGGCGTCGTTAAAAGGAGAAGGATCGCGACTTCCACGCTCACCACAAGCGACCAAACTCCCGTCGTTGCTCCTCTTCTTCCTTCGTTTCTCCAACACACAAAAATCCCACGACCTCAACCTCCAAAACTCCGATCTTCCCAAGCCGAACCCCTTACCCTTCCTCTAGAGCCGAATCCCGTTGCCCTCACACCCGAAGCCAAAGCTCCACGGCAGCAAGCCAAAACCAACCGTCCTTTCCATCTCCTCTTCTATCCGACGACACCAATCCGACGTCCACCTTAAACTTGTGACCAAATCCCCGCCTAGTTTGTAAACCATCGGTTTGCAGAGAGAGAGAGAGAGAGGGAGGATTCCACCTACCCGTTCCAAGCCCTAATCTGTCCGACCCTTTACCTCTCTCGACGACGTTCCTCTTCTGTTGGGGCGGGAGTCACAACATTTTGATACAAAAAAAAAAAAAATAAGAGCTCGCTCGTTTCTAAGGTAGCCATCTCCCTTTCGTGCTTTTTCGACTATATCCCATAGATCCACTGAACCGAGAAGGAGACAGGGGATTTGATTAGTCATGACATTAAGCTTGTTTAATGAGTATTTAGCCCTTAATCCTATTATTTGAATAAGATTTAGTTCAAATCCTATCATTTAGATAGGATTTATCATAAATCCTATCTAAATATTGCTCGTGTCATTTTTTTTAAATAAATTATTTTTAATCATAATTAATTAATAATAATAATAAGTTATATTTAATTATAATTTATTATAATTAAATATTTAATCATTATTAATAATGATTAGTTTTAATTAAAATTAATTTAAATTAATTTTTATAATTATTATAGTTAATTATTATTAATAATTAACTATAATTATTTAAAATTAATTATAATTATTTATTTTAATTTAAATTAATAATAATTAATTATAATTAATTATGATTAATTATTAATTATAATTAATTATAATTAATAATTATTAATTACTAATTATAATTAATTCTTTTTTAAAATTATAATTCATTATTATTTAACATAATTAATTATAATTAATTATATTTAAAAAAAGTGCCTCTCTTTCCCTCAATATGTGTGTCAACTCCGCCAGCCGCCAAGGTATTATACACGCTTTTCTTATCGTAATGGGAGCAAGTGCGTCACGGCGCTTGCGACGAAGCGGGTAATCACCCAAAATCCCTTATTCGGAGTTTGTGGCGCACCAGAAAACCGGCTATACACGCTTTTCTTAGCATGGTGGGATGGGAACCCGGTGCCATGCGTACGAAGAAGTGGGGATATCCATAAGTACCCGTTGTGGGGAAACAACTGTTTTTCCTTTGCAACAGGCACCGAAGACCCATACACGCTTTTCTTAGCATGGTGGGGGATCAAAAAAAAATACACGGCTGTTGTGTCCTCGTCCGAGGACACCTACCATACACGCTTTTCTTAGCGTGGTGGGAAAGGCCCAATTTTTCGTAGTTTGCCCCTAAACAGGGGAGACGTCGGGAGGCTGCCGAAATTTTGGGTGAACACCAAACTATACTTGAACCTGATTGAACATATTTGAACAACAGAAGACTTTGATTTGACTTGAGCCCAAGCAAGAAGACTTGAACTTGATTTCTAATTGGAGACTAATGAATAAAACTAAATGAACTAAATTGATATCATTAGCAAGATGAATAAGAACCTGAATTGAACGGTCACAAAGATTTCTATAAACATAAAAGGCTTGAACTTAAAATAAGCTCGGTGCAAGGAGTCCTAACTTGGACTTGAACTCACATGCTAGATTGAACCTGAATTGGAGAAAATCACAATGAGCTGCATAGAAACTTGCAAACTGGAATTTGAACTGATGTTGACCTACACTCTACAGCCAAGAGTAGGAACACAAAAGAAATAAAAAAAAAATCACAAAATCATTACCTGTCAAAGCCATATCGACAAATCCCGCGAATCCTGCACGAAATACCGCCGAGACAGCGCCGAATCGGTCACCTCCCGCAAATCCCTCGCAGAATCTCGAACGAGCGCCCAGGTCGCCTTCAAATACCGACCCAAAGCTCCCTCATTGGCGCTTCTTCCAACTCTTTTCACGCCCCGGCGATCACTTCTTCGATCCTTTCACGACTCCGAGCTCTTCCTCACTCTCCCTCTCCCGATCTTCCCCCTCCGACGCAGCTCGAGTCCGCTCCTTCGAGCGACTTCTTCTTCCAGTCAGATCGGAAGTTCCGATACTTTGATCGGAAGCAACCAACGCGAGCTCGCTTGCTGTGAAGGCACCTTTCTCCCCTTCGCACGCCCCTCCGACCCCGTCGTGGCTGTGCGACTTCGCTCTCGTCGACGACTTTCCCTTCCTATCGGATTGGGAGCCCGAACTGGAGCTCGCTTACTGGGACGGTAACTTCCTCCCCTTCGGGAGTTTGTTCGGCCTGATCCCGTGAGAGAGAGAAAGAGAAAGAGGGAGGGAGAGTGAGAGATCTGCCTACCTCTCATCCAAGCCGGCCTCCTCTCTACCCGATTCCAAAGCCTCTGCCGCAAGGTCCACCCGATCTCTCTGCGGTCCGTCGCCTCTCACCCGAACTCCCTACTCCCGTCTCCATCTAGCCGCACTCTCTCTGTCGTGAGGAAGCCAAACCCGAGCCCCCCTTTTTTCTCCTTGCCGGCTAGAGAGGTTAACCCTTCTCTTATTTCCTCTCTTAATGGATATTAGTCTTAACTAATATTAATATTATTATTATTATTAATGTTATGTTATTATTATAATATTATTATTATTATCATTATTAAATATAATGGTATATAATAATAATAGTATAATAATAATATAATAATATTGCTTTGACATCTGAGCCTCCATTGCCGACGACCGCCGCCAGTCCGCCGGTCCACCGGCCCCGAAGGTATAACCTCCTAAACTCAGGCTTCCGTCCTCGACGTGTACGACGGACCGGAAAACCGCCTATACACGCCTTTATTGCGCGTGGTGGGATGGAACCCCGGTCCGACGCCTACGACGAGGCGGACAGCCGCCTCCCCTCTCGCTCTCTTACCTCGTCATGTGTGGCGAGTCAGTGGTCCACCCATGCACGCTTTTCTTAGCGTGGTGGGAAGGGCAACTGGCGCGACACCTACGATAAGGTGAGCGAGCAACCTCCGCTCTTTTATCTCGACTAACGTGTCGGGCCGGCGGTCTACCTATGCACGCCTTTATTGAGCGTGGTAGGAGGGGCAACCGGTACGACACCTGTGTTGAGCTAAACGAGCAAACTTCGCCCTCTTATCTCGACTAACGTGTCGGGTCGGCGGTCTACCTATACACGCCTTTATTGAGCGTGGTAGGAGGGGCAACCAGCACGACACCTATGTTGAGGTAAGTGAGCGACCCACGCCTTCCTGTCTCGACATGCGTGTCGGACCGGCAAACCACCTAAGCACGCCTTTAGTGGCCGTGGTAGGAGGGAAACCGGTTCGACGCACACGATGAGGCCAGGCGAGCCTGGTGTACCCTTTTTCTTTGCGCGGCCGGAATCATTTATAAGTACCCCCGGGCGGGGGGAAAGCAACTGCCTTTCTTCTTGTAACAGGTACCGTCAAAGACCCCATACACGCCTTTATTGCGCGTGGTGGGAAGAAAAAATCACGGCCGCGGTGTCCTCGAAAGAGGGCACCTACCATACACGCCTTTATTGCGCGTGGTGGGAAAGGCCCAGTTTTCTCGTAGTTTTCCCCTAAACGGGGGAGACGCCGGGAGGCTGCCGAAATTTCGGGTGAAATCGTACCTGGACTTGATTGAACTCAAAGAACAATGGTGGACTTGTGAACTTGATTCAATATACTTAAATAAACTTGAATCCAAATAAAAAAAAATGTGGAAATGAGATTGAACTTGAGCTTGTGCATCCGGATTTGAACTAAACAAGACTACAAGAACTTGGACATACAAGATTGACTACAAAGAACAAAGCATTGGGACTCAAATTTGAACTCAAATGACTTTAATCAAATTATAAGACTTGAACTTGCAAGACGAGCGAGGATGTGAATGAACAATCAACTTGAACTTGTACTCTGAACCTGAACATTAATGACTTGAACAATTCGAACTCAAGCGAGTACTTGAGTTGGACTACAACGGACATAGAAATGATATTGTGCCATTGAGCTCATGAATTTGATTTGAACTGGACTTGGAAGAGTTCAGGCTTGAGTCCGATTTGAACATCGTTGGTCCCTCACATTCAACACCAATCAAACCACAACACTTCTTACGGATGTATTCAACGTAGCACACAATGAAAGCAAATGCCCGTTAGCGCCAATAACCATCCGATCGAGGACAGATACACATGTTCTTTGCAACTAGAAGGTAGTTGATTCAAATGTCAACGAATGTGAAATGACCACAATAAGATGTAAATCTCCTACAACAATCCCTATAAATGCCTGTTGATTGAGAAGGCAATACGGGAGACCAACAATCAAAGATCCGTCCTTACAGACAAGTGCAATCTCAGCAAATCCCACTTGAGATGGGTGAAAGGTGAATGTGATGCAAGAAACGAGGGTCTCCTATGAACATCCCCAGGAGCTCGTAGCAAACACAACGGATCTCTACAGATAAATACGAGCCGCTTGTGGATAACAACAGCGGGTATATCGTAGGTACAACAAACCATTGTGGGCACAAGTGCAGCGTCACCTACAACAACGGTGATTAAGATCTACAAGCACGTCGGGTACAAAGATAGCTCGATGTACGAAAAAGAACACCTCTTGCAGAATGGAAGAGATGTTTGAACATATCCGAGCTAAACTTCTCGGTGTTCCAAAATCCCTAAATTCAAGAGGAAAACAGTTCTGGTATCCACAAATATCAGAAATAACAAGTCCACTACACTGACGATCTCAAAGGGAGTTCTCTTCAAAGCAACGAACTTCGAAGTCCAAAAAGGAATCCACCCCCGGTGATTGAGAAAGGGGAGGGGGTCAACATCAAGACCAAATCGCCACCGGATCTGCAACCTCCGTACAAGCAGACAGAAGGCGTCTATTCCAAAAATACCCCCGCACGTGCACAATAGTTTGTATACACATAGGCACACTAAAAGGGGAAAATACAATCTCAACCCGCATGGGCCCCGGCGGAGCGTGTTATTGGTACACACGTGACGTCTAGGGATGCTGCGCGGGTTGACAAGTGAATTCAAATTCGAACCCGATCCTTCTATACGGATCAATAGGAGTCGACAGGGTTTGAACCATTAAGCAAATATATGGTCGTGACGACCAGAACATTTGTTTTAATACATTTATATTAGGCCTTCAAAGCCTAAAATCAAATGAATTCACTAATAAAGGCTCAAAGCCTATAAAACCCGATCCTCTGTCGACAGCCCGACAGAGTTGACAAGGTTCAAGCCTTAAATGGAAATGACCCCAACACCCCGATGATGGCCGTGTTGAATGCAGATCTCAACCGGAGGGGTTTCCAAATATTTTCAAATATCTCCCAAAAGTTCATTTTAAATAATTCAAAGCTCCACCCAAAATACCCATAAAAATCCAAAATCCAAAAAATCTCAAAATCCCAAAAACATTTAAAAATGAAATAAATCCATCAACGCACTTAAAGCAAAAATCATCCGCCCTCCGCAAAAGTTTGTCGAGGCGGACAAATATGAAATATTACTTCAGCTCACAAAGAGCGAAATGCCTAGTCGAAAATATCACTAGGATCCATTCTCAAACAATCTCTTGCCAATAAGGACGTGGTACGTGTCCTCTAACCGGCAGTTTCGCCGCCAAATGGCACTGCAGGTAAACGGTTATGACCCGGGGCCCTCTGAACCGAGTGGTTTTGCCGCCAAATGGCACCACAGATAGCGGTTATGGCCAGAGCCAATACGTTCCTTAATGGCGTTAAATCCTTGAGATATGAATCAATAGGATATGATCGATAAGGTACAAAGCCCTCTGTCAGCTAAGGTGGATTCAAATTTGTCCCCTTAGACAAACACTCCCCCCAGGTCTACAAGGTCCCCTTGGACGAAGCAACCCATGGCTGCCGACAAGGATCCTTCTGTCAGGTTGGGTCGACTACCTCCTCTGACTAAGTAGACCAGGGACCACGATGGCCCGGGACGACGGAACCATGGGATCTTGATCGGGTCCATCATCCATTCCCCCACCATTCGCTTTAAGTGCACGATGGTGAAATTTCTATTTTAAATATCAAATCTTTCCAAATATCCAAACTTCCATCTCAAATTCCCAATCCAAAAATTCAATTCTTCAATTTCCAAATCCAAATCCAGTTTTCAAATTCAAACCCATTGCTGCTACTATACGCCAGATACACGTATTTCTATACGTATCTGAATGACGACTAGCCTTAATCGAAAGTTCTCTCTCGTGATCGGGAGGGGTAATTAACTATAGGGGCTTGCGCCTATAGGAAACCAGAACTCATATCATAAAGTCCTCACAAAATGAGGGCGAAATCTCTGGGTAGTGTCTTATCTACAAACCCATCTGCCTTCCAAAATTTACCCCGGAACCTAGTTCGTTAAAACTCCCTCGCCGAATAAGAAAAGCGCGATGCGGAGGCCGGGGCCGAATTTTCGGAGCCCACAGATTTCTGGCGACTCCGCTGGGGATTGGTTTCTCTTTCCATCTTTGGCTAGTCGTCTCAGTGCTATAGTAGCAGTTATATCAAATCATACTCAAAATTTTGAGTCTTTCAAGATGATCGTTTAATGATTCAAAACTCAGATTTTTCTAAAATGATCATTCAAAAATTTTTTTCATTGAGATAACATATTTAGCAGTATTTTAGATTTATATTATTTGAACTGCTTGCTAATGTTATTTTCTCTTATTTTTGTGTTCTGTGTAAGTCTCTGCATTTTGAAAGTGCGGGGTGATGTATCAGAATCTGATTACTAACCCTTGCCTTTCATTTATGCAGATGGATCTACAGAACACGCCGATGACTGTCCAACTGGGACAAGGAGCCAGGATTCAGCTGGCGAATGCTATTATTGAGACCGGAAATGCCGGAGCTACCATCCAGTTTGGTAGCGTGGACTTCCCGGCGATTGCTGCAATGAATGCCGCCATTCCTGTGAATGGTATGAATTTTGGAAAGTGTGCCAGGAGGCCCCATTCTACTGAAGCTGTCACCCGTCGTGTGCATCTGCCAGCACAACGACCTGCTGCTGAAAATCCTCGTATGAGGGTTTCTGTGTTTGAACGACTGTCACAATCAGAAGTCCCAGCCACCAAGAGAATTGTGAATGGTGGGAGAGTTTCCGTGGTGACTGCAAACACCACCACTCTGTCAACCGGGTTATCTGCGCATGGAGAATATAATGCTGAAGCCTCCTCATCTGGAGGAAGGCCTACAAGGAGACAAAGGAGAAAGATAAATGCTGAACTCCGAGCTCAGCATCAACAACTCCCTGTTCACCCTTCCAATCTGTCGGCCCAAGTGCCTGAAGCCAATGTTCCTACCCGGAACAAGTTTTCTGATCTAAAGTGGGTGAAAAGGAATAGCTCCACTGGTGAGCTAAAGAAGTCTTTCTGGGAGCAACGACAGGAGTTCCCAGCTCCTCCAAAGAGAAAGGAACCTGAAACTCTCTCAGCCCGGGTCTATCGGGTCTTGAAGACTGTAAAGGAGAAAGGTCTGAAAAAGAAAAAGTTCCAACGGCCCTTAGTGATAGAGGCCAGAAGAACTCCGCCAAGGGAGCGTATGTCTTTTGCTACAGAAAGAAGATATGTCCCACGCGGTGAACATCGGGGTGTGACACCTGAACCATATGTTCAGGGATCCACTGCTGAAAGGTCCCGGTGGAAAGGAAAACAAGTCTGGAGGCCAAAGCCTCGAAAAAATGAAAAGGAAGAAAGAAGAGAAAGGAGGACTGATCTGGGCGTGACATCTGGTGAGGCTTCCCGGAGATCCGCCCCCATCTACGAACAACGTCAGAAATGGGCCCCTAAAAGGACCCATAATGACACTCCTCCAAACGGTAGACACCTTGGAGAATCCTCCAGGGGATCCCGTCGCCCTCCATCCCCTCCAAAGAAAGAGACTAACTTCGACCGCAGTCCACTGGTTGAAGAAGTCCCCGTACCTAATCAGGAGCCGGAAATCCAATGGCGTCGTCGCTCGGAGATCCGGGTACTGGAGGAAAATATAGATGATCAAAATATGGAGGGAGAAGAATTTCTTGAAGGAGAAGAAAATATTGAAGAAAGTATTGAGGAATTTATGGAGGAAAATTTAGAAGAAAATATTGATGAATTTCTAGAGGAAAATCTAGAAGAAGAAATCAAAGAAATAAATAATACTCTGGACATGGAAATTGTCTATATGGTGAGACACACCAATGTTAATGAGGAAACCTATTATGATGAGGGTGAAGATGAAGATGATCAACAACCGCCGATTAGGCGAGTTTATCACCGTCGTCGTGAAGCTGGGTCCACCACTGGCAGAGGTGGTCATTCTCAAGTTGAAGAAGAAAGGGAAGAGGTCGAAGAGAATCCCTTCGCTGACGAAAATGTCACACTTGCAGACATGCAGAGACATATGAAGCGACAGATGAGAGCCAAAGATAGAGAAATCTCTCAGTTAAATGAGAAAATGACTGAGATGATGGCTCAGATGGGGGCAATGATGCAAATGATGCAGAGAACTGTTGCTGTTGGTGCCATGCCCAATCCTCCTCCGGATCCTCCAAACTTTCAAATACCTCAAGTCTCAGGAGTACGGGGCACTCCTGAAGATGGTCACGAGGCTCATAATGTGATCCGTCAGCCCACTCCACAAAATGTTGCAAGTACTTCTGAACCTGTGACCGCTGCACAATTGGAAGGGATTATCACAGAAAGGATCAAGGCTATCATAGCTGTTGATCAGGCAGAGAAACTAGTGGGCAAAGGTCGTCCGTATCCTGTTGAATACGACCAAGTACCGTACCCAAAAGGGTATTCTGTACCAAAGTTCAATACTTTCAACGGTAATAACAACCCCAGGCAACACCTGGCACAGTTTAAAGCCACCTGTGGGAATACAGGAGGAAATGACGCCCTACTCTTCCGACAGTTCGTTAGTAGTTTAACAGCAACTGCTTTCGAATGGTATGCTGAACTGCCGAATGATTCTGTGAAGACTTTCGCAGAATTGGAAAATATGTTCGTGAAGAGGTTTGCTAGTGCAACTGAGAAGATCACGATTGCTGATCTCGCTCTGGATAAGAGAAAAAGAGAAGAATCAGTGACTAAATATATCACTCGCTGGCGAAATTTGAGCATGAAATGTGAGCAGCAGTTAGAAGAAGAGCATGCCGTACAGTTGTTAATGGGCAACATTGACGACAAAATGCAACCCTTCCTGTGCATGGCTACAATCAACACATTTCAAGATTTGCTAGACAGAGTGGCTAAGTTTGAAAAGCTGAATTTATCCAGGTCAGAAAATCACTCTGATAAGCCCAAGAAGGCTAAGGCCCCAGGTGCTAGAAGGGGTGATGCCGACTCTACATTCTTCTCCAGAGCTGATAGAGAAAAGCAGGTGATTTATAATGTAGACAAAGGCAAGCAGCCGATGCAATATCAAGAAAAGCCCAAACAGGCCTACAACCCCAACCCCCAGCCAAAGTTGATACTAGGGGGAAATGATAAGCCACGGACCTATCAAGCTGGAGGCCAGAGACAAGCAATAGGAACTGGTGATAGAACGTTCCAATCCCTCAAAGATAAAATGAATAAAGAATATTCATTCAAAAGGGAGAATGTCGCCAAATTATTTCGACAAGTGTTGAAATCGGGTCTAGAACTGCCTGAGTGCAAAAGACCCGAAGAGTCGAAGCACACTGGTGACCCAAATTATTGCCCATATCATCGGGTGCTCAGCCATCCTATTGAAGATTGCTATATCTTCAAGGATTGGCTTGAAAGAAAATATCAGAAGGGAGAGATCACATTGTCCGACAATGTGTTGTCTCACCCTAGAAAGGAATCAACTCGGGTGGTCACCTCCTCTTCCGTACCCCTGGTTGAAGAAAGAAGAAATGAAAAGAAGCCGATTCAAGAAGAACAGTGGGAGACTGTGGTCTCTAAGAAAACTGTGAAAATGTTGAAGCAGCTTGAAGGAGTTTCAGGTGTAAAATGGAAGTCTCCTATTGAGCCAATGATAGATTTGAAGGCACTGCCGGTGATACGACCTTCTACCTCAAAACAGTTTTCCAACCAAGTTGGTCCTTCAAAGACTGGAAAGAAGAAATCATCCAAGAAGAAGACCAAACTGAAGAAGCCTAAGGAGAAAAAGACTGCGACTCAAAGGATTATCGACAGTTTGGATGAATATTATCAGACTGTGAGACGACCCATCAAGCTCGCTGACTTCATGTCAGAGCTTAAAATTGAGGAAGCCGGAGAAGATGATGAGAATTCTCTTCCAAGAGAAGTGTGTCGGGTCATCTCGGTGGCGCCGAGTGCCTGGACAAAAGAAGAATATGCTGAAGAAGTACCCTCTGAATCCTGTATGATGGTGTTGCCAATGGATTACAGTTCAGAGGATGATTTGTACTTTCCAGAGGAAGATGGGTCGGACCCCGATATAACATCGCAAATGGGACATATAAATCTGGGTAGTGACTCTGAATCAACAGATGAATCCCTGGACGCAACAATGGCCGACTCTGAAGAAAATATCCCAGTAAGAAAACTTAAACCAGAAGAAGTTGACCAAGTGCAACTTAGGAGTGGTAAGATATTGCCGCCTCCACCAAAGAAAGGGGCTCCTAACAAAGATAAGGGAAAAGAGATAATTATCAACGATGACATTATCCTTGAAGATCCCAAGAAAAAGAATAATTCAACCACCGGGGTGGATTATAATGTCTTATCCCATCTGAGAAAAATTCCGGCGCAACTCAGTATATATGATGCCTTAGTAATGTCTAAAGACCTTAGGGAAACTCTGATTCAGGCTCTCAAAGATCCCGAAAGATACGAGGCTTATTTTGCTGAACGTAATTTGACTGAGGTTCTACAAGCTCGTAATGAGCCGTTCATTACTTTCTCCGAAGAAGACATGATGCTTGGGACTGCAGATCATAACCGTCCTTTGTATGTTACTGCAGAAAGTGATGGGATGATGATTAGTCGAATTTTAATCGATCCAGGATCATCTATAAATCTAATGAGCTTGAAAGCACTAAGATCACTATGCCTCGATGTGGAGCATCTTGGATCAGATAAATTAATGGTACATGGCTTCAATGAGAAGGGGCAGAGGACCCTAGGATCATTTACACTCTCCCTCACATTTGGAGAGCTTCATACAGATGCCAAATTCAATGTGATTGATGCAGATACTGCCTTTAAAGCGCTCCTTGGTCGTCCTTGGTTGCATGAGTACGGCATCGTCCCATCCACACTACACCAATGCATGAAGTACCTCAGGGATGGAGAGGAACTCAGGATCTCTGGTGACATCCAACCCTTCGCAGTTCATGAAGTAAAAATATATGAAGATGCAAAGTACTTCATTCCAAAGAAGTTGAAGACATCAGACTCTCTCAAGGCCCAAGCATCAGATCCAAAAGTTGCAAGGCAACCTGAACAAGAGAACAAGAAGAAGCAGGTGGGGAGAAAGAAGGCAACGCCGACTCTTCCCAAAGCATCCTCCATCTCAAAAGAAAGGAAATATATACCTCATTTGGGGAGTGACACAGATGAAAGTGATTCCACCCCTACAAAATCCAAGAGGATACGTCAGTTAACGACCAAAGGGAGTATGGAGGTCGAATATTCAAATGATGATTATGACTACGATTCTATCTACATGAACACAGTACAGGATGTGTTCTCCAGAAGAATAGACAGCCTGTCAATCTCAGATAGTATACTCGTAGTCACACGTATTCCCTTGCAACACTTCAAAGAAGTCACTCAGCGAGAAGTGCATTGTGTTGAAGAGCTCGTGACATTCTACGTACCTCCCCTAAAAGAAAAAGGTGGACCAGCGAGTCTATTTTATTCAATCGGGAAACTCGAAGAGGAGATAAATCGAGATTGGTTTCGTACACTCGTTGATTCCGGGGAATTAGTACCTACGAGATTTCCCAGGTACAATACTAGAAATATTCAAAGAATGTTGAGAAAGCGAGGTAAAACCCGTTCCTCTAAACAGCAAGTTCGTTTCTGCTTGAGCCTCTGGTATCGAAGAAATCCCCACTCAATAAAGAAGAAGGATATTTTTGCAAAGAAGGGGCTAGGATATATTGTACGAAAGTACCCCAGAAATGAGATTTGCCAAGCAATTACATGTGGGGAAATAAAATCTGAGGATGATGGTGATGAGGAGGCGTACGAAGTTGACGATTATGATGATCAACCAGTTGAAGCCAAACCTGCACCAGAAGAGCTTGAAGATGGTGGACAGGCAGCCACTATGGATGAACTAAAAGAAGTCAACTTGGGAACTGAGGAAGACCCTCGCCCAACCTTCATTAGTTCTCTCCTACCCGAAGAACAGATTGAAGAAATAAAAGAACTTCTCTGTGAATTCAAGGACTGCTTTGCCTGGACATATGCTGAGATGCCCGGCTTATCCCCTGATGTAGCAGTTCACAGATTGGCCATCAAATCAGATGCAGCACCTATCAAACAAGCTCCGAGGAGGATGAGATTGGAGATTGAAGAACAGGTGATCGCAGAAACAAAGAAACTCATAGAGGCAGGTTTTATCCGAGAAGAAAAGTATGCCGATTGGATTGCCAATATCGTCCCAGTGAAGAAGAAGAATGGGCAGATTCGTATATGTATTGACTTCCGGGATCTTAATAAGGCATGTCCAAAAGATGATTTCCCACTCCCTGTATCCGAACTCCTGGTGGACAGTACGTCCAACTACGACATGTTCTCCTTCATGGATGGATCGTCAGGATACAATCAAATCAAGATGGCGCCCGAGGATGAAAAGCATACATCGTTCAGAACGCCCATCGGCATATTCTGTTACACGGTCATGCCCTTTGGCCTGAAGAACGCTGGTGCCACCTACCAACGGGCAATGACTCACATATTTGATGATTTGATACATCAAAAGGTTGAGTGCTATGTAGATGACCTTGTTGTCAAAAGTCTTGGCCGAAATGATCACTTAAAAGATCTCAGAATCGTATTAGAGAGAATCAGAAAATTTGATCTGAAGATGAATCCTCTCAAATGCGCTTTTGGGGTCTCCTCCGGCAAATTCCTGGGGTATGTTGTCCGTCATCGAGGTATAGAGATCGACCCCAACAAAATTAAGGCAATAACGGAGATGCCACCGCCAAGGAACCTTCGACAGCTTCGCTCGCTGCAAGGACAACTGGCTTTCATTCGGAGATTCATATCAAATCTATCGGGTAGATGTCAGCCTTTTTCAAAGCTAATGAAGAAAGATGTCCGTTTCAAATGGGATGCAGAATGTCAGGAGGCGTTTGATAGCATCAAGAGATACCTGTTGAATCCGCCCATTCTTGCAGCACCAATTCCGGGGAAGCCTCTTATACTGTATACAGCCGCACTAGAAGAGTCCCTCGGAGCATTATTGGCCCAGAATAATGAAGATGGAAAAGAAAATGCGCTCTACTATATCAGTCGGAGGTTGATTGGAGCAGAAAGCCGTTATTCCCCAATTGAAAAGCATTGTCTGGCGCTGATTTTTGCAGTTCAGAAACTCCGCCACTATATGCTATCCCATAAAATCACACTGATTTCAAAGATCGATCCGCTGAAGTTCTTGATGACAAGACCAGCGTTGACAGGTCGTCTAGCCAGGTGGGCAGTACTGTTATTGCAGTTTGAAATCATATACATGCCACAGAAGGCGGTGAAAGGACAGGCCTTGGCAGATTTCCTCGCTGCTCATCCGATCCCGGCCGATTCTCCACTAAATGATGATTTGCCCGATGAACAAATAATGCAGGTCGAGGAGGATGAAAAGCTACCGTTCTGGGAGATGTACTTTGATGGGGCATCATCTATTAGACCTGTCCGACCTCCAAATATTGCAAGAGCCCGAGCCGGAATTGGCCTCATTTTCGTAGCACCCGAGGGAGGCATAATGAGATTTTCTTTCAGTTTGACTGAACCTCGGACCAATAACGAAGCCGAATACGAAGCTCTATTAGCAGGGTTGGAGATTGCGATCGATGTCAGAATCCAACATCTCCAAATCTTCGGTGATTCTCAGCTCGTGATAAATCAGGTCCTCGGCATTTATAAGGTTGGCAAAGTCGAATTGGCCCACTATCACCGGCGAGCCCTCGAGCTTCTGAAGCAAGTATCAAATGTCAAAATGGCGCGAGTTCCTCGAGGACAAAATGCTAAAGCAGATTGTCTGGCCAAATTAGCCAAAGAAATGACTAACATCAACGAGGAGAGGCCTATATTCATCGGGGTTTACACTCGTAAGGTCTTGGAGCCCGCTCTGTTACAATTCCCGAGGGCAGAAGGAATTCCAGATTCAAGTCAGCATGATGAAACTCCAGTCGACCCTCAACCCCTCCATCAAATTATTATGGAGAATTATCCTGAAGGATATCATACGGCCAAGAGACGTAAAGCTAGTCAAGCTTCAGAATCGTGGTGGCATTGTTTAGATATTGAAGTCGAAAATGATTGGAGACAGCCATTCATTGACTACTTCAAAGAAAACAAACTCCCGACAGAAAAGTCTATGGCCGCACAAATTCGAAAAAGGGCATTGCGATATGCATTTGTCAATGACATGTTGTACAGACGAGCCTTTGATCAAATGTGGCTAAGGTGCCTAGGGACCAGGGAAGCTGATAAAGTGGTAGCAGAAGTCCACGAAGGGCTTTGTGGAGCACATCAGTCAGGTCCTAAGATGGCTGCTAAAATCAAAAGAATGGGTTACTATTGGACAACTATGGTCAGAGATTGTATTGATCACGCTAAGAGGTGCCACGAATGTCAAATCCACGGTGATGTTATACATCAGCCTCCAAATCCACTGCACCCAACAATAGCATCCTGGCCATTCGAATGCTGGGGCACTGATATAATCGGGCCAATAGATCCGCCGTCATCAGCGGGGCACCGTTTCATTCTAGCAGCTACAGACTACTTTTCCAAATGGGCAGAAGCGGCTCCATTCAGAGAGGTCACATCGGAGCATGCGATCAATTTCTTCACCCACAATGTAGTCTACAGATTTGGTGTACCACGCCGTATAATTTCAGACAACGGTACTGCATTTAAGAGTACGAAAATTTACAAGTTCGTTGATCGGCACAAAATCGATTGGCGGTATTCATCCATATACAATCCAAGGGCAAATGGCTTAGCTGAAGCCTTCAACAAGACGCTGGTAAAATTGTTGAAGAAGATCCTCACCAAGAACAAAAGAGAGTGGCATACGAAGATGACAGAAGCTCTATGGGCCTATCGTACGACCTACAAAACACCAACAAAAGCAACTCCTTACTCTTTGGTATTCGGAGTTGAAGCCGTATTACCGTTGGAGATTGAATTACCGTCACTCCGGGTAGCAATTCAGAATGATCTCACTCAAGAGCAAAATGCCCGCCTCAGAATGGAAGAGCTCGACGCACTTGATGAACTCAGGTTACAAGCTCAACAAAACTTGGAAATCTACCGAGGAAGAATGGCAAAGTCCTTTGATCGAATGATGCGTCCTCGATCATTTCAGGAAGGGGAATTGGTCCTGGTGCTGAGAAGACCAATCATTCCACACCGAAAAATTGGTGGCAAATTCGTATCCAATTGGGAAGGTCCCTTTGTCATCGAGAAGGTGTACCAAGGAGGAGCATATCAGTTGATCGATCTAAACGGTCAGAGGCCTATGCCTCCAATCAACGGTCGACATTTAAAGAAGTATCATGCATAAAATATTATGTCTAATGTATTTTGTGATGATCAAAATTTTATATGCATATTTATTAATGCATGTTTATTTATATTTTGAAATTCTCTTGTATATCAAGAATGCATTTCAAAATCCCTCATCAGACTGGGGGCATTTTAAATATTTATTCGAGTCGACATCGCGCTGCGTGCCGAGATCCTCGAATAAATATTTAAAATCTCAAAGATACAAAGCCTATCCAAAATGTCCCTGTGATACAGGGGGCATTTTAAATATTCATTTGGGTCGACATCGTGCCACACGCCGAGATCCCCAAATGAATATTTAAAATCCTAAAATTTCAAATTTATTCCATTCTAAAATGTCCCTGCGAGACAGGGGGCATTTTAAATATTTATTCGGGTCGACATCGCGCTGCATGCCGAGATCCCCGAATAAATATTTAAAATTATCAAGTCAGATATTCTTTCATGCTAAAGAATACAAATATTTGTTTTCCAAAGTATATGCAGTTGATCTTTTAAAAGTTAGAGACACCGTCTTCTCCAACAAACCAAGACTCAAAAGTCAAGAAAGAGACTTTTGTGGCTACACACTCCAACAAATTGAGCAGGAAAAGCTTGAAGTCTTTCAACAGCCTGAAGCTTAAGGTTCGAATGGGTGTAAAAGGTCGGATCCAACACGCCCAAATATGGCCGGATCGCTGTCAGCTCCGTCTACTCAACAAGCCATAAGAAAGGCCGTAGTAGCGGAACCCCCACTTCGTCAACCCGTCAGTAGGGATTGTAGGAAGCACGAAGGCAGATTTAACTCGACCAGTTCAAGTGATTGTAGTCCACTGAATTCTCTCAAATGACTGGAGAATCAAAGTTCTAAGGGAAGATGAGTCTCGAGCAACTACTGAATGTTCGTAGGCTCCAAAATCTTCAACCATAAAGGATAACTCCAAATCTGTCAACTTCAGTAAAGTCAGCATTAGGGAGTGCAATTCCCATAGCTCGAGTCTGAAGCCTGAATGGGTGTAAGAGGTCGGATCCAACAAGCCCAAATATGGCCGGATCGCTGGCAGCTCTGTCTACTCAACAAGCCATAAGAAAGGCCGCAGTAGAGGAACCCCCATCTCAGCAACTAGAGGATAAAGAGCTATCAAATTCTAGCTCTTCCAATCTGATAAACTCAAGTGATTCAGATTAAAGTCTTCTCAACTGGTTAAGGATCAAGATATTACCTATGTTCGGTACTATCAACTGAATCCAGAACCTGCAAATCCTTCAACAAATCCGTCAAGCACAAAGCGAGGATCGAAGGAATTTTTCTTCAACAAGTCCACCAAAGTACAAAGCAAAGGACCGAAGAAAATTATCCCAAAGTTCACAAAAACTCAAGGCTGAACTAAGTGGATTTCTGTCATCAACAAGTCCGCTATGCACAAAGCTCTGGACCGATGACTTTTCGCCATCGACCTAATACAAACCTAAGGGTTTAGGTCACCGGCATCTACTCCTTCAATAAGCCCGCCAATGCTGGAAGCAAAGGGCAGAAGGCGTACAAAAATTCTGACAAGTAATCAAAGACAAATCAGACAATCCTTCAACAAGTCCGCAGCACAAAGCACAGGACAGAAGGAATCGAAATTTCAGGGCTTTAGCTAAAGTTGCTGAATAAGAACCCTGATGACATCTACAAATGTCCCTAGACTGGGGACATTTTAAAGATTTATTTGGGTCGACATCGCGCTGCGTGCCGAGATCCCCAAATAAATATTTAAAATTTCAACAAGATATCAACCATCTATGGATACATCCAGAAGCGCAGTGGAAAAAGAAGGTGTGACATCCAAGCAAAATTTTGGAGATCCACTAAAAGAAAATTCCAGTGTGACATCCAAACAAAATTTTGGAGATCCACAAAAAGATAGTAGTGTGACATCCAAGCAAATTTTTGGAGATCCACTAAATGGAAACCCTAGTGTGACATCTAGAACAAATATCTAGAGATTCACAGGGTCAATCAACATACAACAAACGTGGCTCGCTCTAGGCGCGTACCACATTTGTTGGGGGGCATTTGTTGACCTACACTCTACAGCCAAGAGTAGGAACACAAAAGAAATAAAAAAAAAATCACAAAATCATTACCTGTCAAAGCCATATCGACAAATCCCGCGAATCCTGCACGAAATACCGCCGAGACAGCGCCGAATCGGTCACCTCCCGCAAATCCCTCGCAGAATCTCGAACGAGCGCCCAGGTCGCCTTCAAATACCGACCCAAAGCTCCCTCATTGGCGCTTCTTCCAACTCTTTTCACGCCCCGGCGATCACTTCTTCGATCCTTTCACGACTCCGAGCTCTTCCTCACTCTCCCTCTCCCGATCTTCCCCCTCCGACGCAGCTCGAGTCCGCTCCTTCGAGCGACTTCTTCTTCCAGTCAGATCGGAAGTTCCGATACTTTGATCGGAAGCAACCAACGCGAGCTCGCTTGCTGTGAAGGCACCTTTCTCCCCTTCGCACGCCCCTCCGACCCCGTCGTGGCTGTGCGACTTCGCTCTCGTCGACGACTTTCCCTTCCTATCGGATTGGGAGCCCGAACTGGAGCTCGCTTACTAGGACGGTAACTTCCTCCCCTTCGGGAGTTTGTTCGGCCTGATCCCGTGAGAGAGAGAAAGAGAAAGAGGGAGGGAGAGTGAGAGATCTGCCTACCTCTCATCCAAGCCGGCCTCCTCTCTACCCGATTCCAAAGCCTCTGCCGCAAGGTCCACCCGATCTCTCTGCGGTCCGTCGCCTCTCACCCGAACTCCCTACTCCCGTCTCCATCTAGCCGCACTCTCTCTGTCGTGAGGAAGCCAAACCCGAGCCCCCCCTTTTTTCTCCTTGCCGGCTAGAGAGGTTAACCCTTCTCTTATTTCCTCTCTTAATGGATATTAGTCTTAACTAATATTAATATTATTATTATTATTAATGTTATGTTATTATTATAATATTATTATTATTATCATTATTAAATATAATGGTATATAATAATAATAGTATAATAATAATATAATAATATTGCTTTGACATCTGAGCCTCCATTGCCGACGACCGCCGCCAGTCCGCCGGTCCACCGGCCCCGAAGGTATAACCTCCTAAACTCAGGCTTCCGTCCTCGACGTGTACGACGGACCGGAAAACCGCCTATACACGCCTTTATTGCGCGTGGTGGGATGGAACCCCGGTCCGACGCCTACGACGAGGCGGACAGCCGCCTCCCCTCTCGCTCTCTTACCTCGTCATGTGTGGCGAGTCAGTGGTCCACCCATGCACGCTTTTCTTAGCGTGGTGGGAAGGGCAACTGGCGCGACACCTACGATAAGGTGAGCGAGCAACCTCCGCTCTTTTATCTCGACTAACGTGTCGGGCCGGCGGTCTACCTATGCACGCCTTTATTGAGCGTGGTAGGAGGGGCAACCGGTACGACACCTGTGTTGAGCTAAACGAGCAAACTTCGCCCTCTTATCTCGACTAACGTGTCGGGTCGGCGGTCTACCTATACACGCCTTTATTGAGCGTGGTAGGAGGGGCAACCGGCACGACACCTATGTTGAGGTAAGTGAGCGACCCACGCCTTCCTGTCTCGACATGCGTGTCGGACCGGCAAACCACCTAAGCACGCCTTTAGTGGCCGTGGTAGGAGGGAAACCGGTTCGACGCACACGATGAGGCCAGGCGAGCCTGGTGTACCCTTTTTCTTTGCGCGGCCGGAATCATTTATAAGTACCCCCGGGCGGGGGGAAAGCAACTGCCTTTCTTCTTGTAACAGGTACCGTCAAAGACCCCATACACGCCTTTATTGCGCGTGGTGGGAAGAAAAATCACGGCCGCGGTGTCCTCGAAAGAGGGCACCTACCATACACGCCTTTATTGCGCGTGGTGGGAAAGGCCCAGTTTTCTCGTAGTTTTCCCCTAAACGGGGGAGACGCCGGGAGGCTGCCGAAATTTCGGGTGAAATCGTACCTGGACTTGATTGAACTCAAAGAACAATGGTGGACTTGTGAACTTGATTCAATATACTTAAATAAACTTGAATCCAAATAAAAAAAAATGTGGAAATGAGATTGAACTTGAGCTTGTGCATCCGGATTTGAACTAAACAAGACTACAAGAACTTGGACATACAAGATTGACTACAAAGAACAAAGCATTGGGACTCAAATTTGAACTCAAATGACTTTAATCAAATTATAAGACTTGAACTTGCAAGACGAGCGAGGATGTGAATGAACAATCAACTTGAACTTGTACTCTGAACCTGAACATTAATGACTTGAACAATTCGAACTCAAGCGAGTACTTGAGTTGGACTACAACGGACATAGAAATGATATTGTGCCATTGAGCTCATGAATTTGATTTGAACTGGACTTGGAAGAGTTCAGGCTTGAGTCCGATTTGAACATCGTTGGTCCCTCACATTCAACACCAATCAAACCACAACACTTCTTACGGATGTATTCAACGTAGCACACAATGAAAGCAAATGCCCGTTAGCGCCAATAACCATCCGATCGAGGACAGATACACATGTTCTTTGCAACTAGAAGGTAGTTGATTCAAATGTCAACGAATGTGAAATGACCACAATAAGATGTAAATCTCCTACAACAATCCCTATAAATGCCTGTTGATTGAGAAGGCAATACGGGAGACCAACAATCAAAGATCCGTCCTTACAGACAAGTGCAATCTCAGCAAATCCCACTTGAGATGGGTGAAAGGTGAATGTGATGCAAGAAACGAGGGTCTCCTATGAACATCCCCAGGAGCTCGTAGCAAACACAACGGATCTCTACAGATAAATACGAGCCGCTTGTGGATAACAACAGCGGGTATATCGTAGGTACAACAAACCATTGTGGGCACAAGTGCAGCGTCACCTACAACAACGGTGATTAAGATCTACAAGCACGTCGGGTACAAAGATAGCTCGATGTACGAAAAAGAACACCTCTTGCAGAATGGAAGAGATGTTTGAACATATCCGAGCTAAACTTCTCGGTGTTCCAAAATCCCTAAATTCAAGAGGAAAACAGTTCTGGTATCCACAAATATCAGAAATAACAAGTCCACTACACTGACGATCTCAAAGGGAGTTCTCTTCAAAGCAACGAACTTCGAAGTCCAAAAAGGAATCCACCCCCGGTGATTGAGAAAGGGGAGGGGGTCAACATCAAGACCAAATCGCCACCGGATCTGCAACCTCCGTACAAGCAGACAGAAGGCGTCTATTCCAAAAATACCCCCGCACGTGCACAATAGTTTGTATACACATAGGCACACTAAAAGGGGAAAATACAATCTCAACCCGCATGGGCCCCGGCGAGCGTGTTATTGGTACACACGTGACGTCTAGGGATGCTGCGCGGGTTGACAAGTGAATTCAAATTCGAACCCGATCCTTCTATACGGATCAATAGGAGTCGACAGGGTTTGAACCATTAAGCAAATATATGGTCGTGACGACCAGAACATTTGTTTTAATACATTTATATTAGGCCTTCAAAGCCTAAAATCAAATGAATTCACTAATAAAGGCTCAAAGCCTATAAAACCCGATCCTCTGTCGACAGCCCGACAGAGTTGACAAGGTTCAAGCCTTAAATGGAAATGACCCCAACACCCCGATGATGGCCGTGTTGAATGCAGATCTCAACCGGAGGGGTTTCCAAATATTTTCAAATATCTCCCAAAAGTTCATTTTAAATAATTCAAAGCTCCACCCAAAATACCCATAAAAATCCAAAATCCAAAAAATCTCAAAATCCCAAAAACATTTAAAAATGAAATAAATCCATCAACGCACTTAAAGCAAAAATCATCCGCCCTCCGCAAAAGTTTGTCGAGGCGGACAAATATGAAATATTACTTCAGCTCACAAAGAGCGAAATGCCTAGTCGAAAATATCACTAGGATCCATTCTCAAACAATCTCTTGCCAATAAGGACGTGGTACGTGTCCTCTAACCGGCAGTTTCGCCGCCAAATGGCACTGCAGGTAAACGGTTATGACCCGGGGCCCTCTGAACCGAGTGGTTTTGCCGCCAAATGGCACCACAGATAGCGGTTATGGCCAGAGCCAATACGTTCCTTAATGGCGTTAAATCCTTGAGATATGAATCAATAGGATATGATCGATAAGGTACAAAGCCCTCTGTCAGCTAAGGTGGATTCAAATTTGTCCCCTTAGACAAACACTCCCCCCAGGTCTACAAGGTCCCCTTGGACGAAGCAACCCATGGCTGCCGACAAGGATCCTTCTGTCAGGTTGGGTCGACTACCTCCTCTGACTAAGTAGACCAGGGACCACGATGGCCCGGGACGACGGAACCATGGGATCTTGATCGGGTCCATCATCCATTCCCCCACCATTCGCTTTAAGTGCACGATGGTGAAATTTCTATTTTAAATATCAAATCTTTCCAAATATCCAAACTTCCATCTCAAATTCCCAATCCAAAAATTCAATTCTTCAATTTCCAAATCCAAATCCAGTTTTCAAATTCAAACCCATTGCTGCTACTATACGCCAGATACACGTATTTCTATACGTATCTGAATGACGACTAGCCTTAATCGAAAGTTCTCTCTCGTGATCGGGAGGGGTAATTAACTATAGGGGCTTGCGCCTATAGGAAACCAGAACTCAGATCATAAAGTCCTCACAAAATGAGGGCGAAATCTCTGGGTAGTGTCTTATCTACAAACCCATCTGCCTTCCAAAATTTACCCCGGAACCTAGTTCGTTAAAACTCCCTCGCCGAATAAGAAAAGCGCGATGCGGAGGCCGGGGCCGAATTTTCGGAGCCCACAACTGAATGCGGCTCAAAGGAATTTGAGCTTGAACCACTGGAACAAGAGCTCACAATTTGAATAAAATGGAAGACTTGTGGACTTAAGTCCAAATGAATACAAAGAACATGATCTTGCACATTAAGCTCAAGCTGAATTCAAACTTCAAGAGAGCTTAAAAAATTGAACCCAATTTAAACTCAATCGAATTGCAAGAAACTTGAATTTCCAACGACATCATAAGACTTGCCTACAAACATGCATAGAAGACTTGTAATGAACATATGATGAAAACTACGGTACACCTACAACATGCTTTTGATTAAAAGAGCAAGAGTAATGAACATGTCAATAACAATGAAACCAATGGAATATGCATGAGTTGTAGCGAGAATCATGTGGCGATATGCTCACAAGCAAAGCAAGGGAGATGTAAGAGGAGCGGATCTTTTGTTATCTATGCAGGCTAATGTGTAAAGGAGCACACAAGAGTCTACTTTCAAATGAAAAGAAGAGGGATATTGTGACATCCTCGTAAACAATATCGAGGTACAAGCAAGTACGCTACAAGACCTCAATGCATGAAAATAAAGAATGTAGTAGATTCTCATAACAGTCTCTATGAGATCGGGTGCATCGTACCTGCAAGAATGAAATACACGGATGTCCCTCCTACATGCACTATTGGAATTTCCAACACAAACAACAAATGCCTGTAGATTGAGATGGAAATGCTGGCACTTGATAGTGGAAGACCCGTCCCTACAAACAAGGGCAATCAACAACCCACTTGAGATTGGTGAAAGGTGGATATGGTGTAGGGACAACGGCTCTTCTACAAACAGTTCTAGTAGGTCGTAGTGGATACAGCGGTCCCCTACAAATGAATACTTGTGGATAACAACAGTGGGTGTATCGTAAGTACAACGAACCACTGTGGACACAAGTACGGATATCACCTACGACAACGGTGATTAAGATCTTCAAGTAAGTCGGGGTACAAGGGCAACTCAATGTACGAAAAAGGACACCTCCTGGCATAATGAAAGAGGTGTTTGAGCAAATTCGAACTAAACTTCCTGGTGTTCCAAAATTTCTTCTTAATCCTACACTTAAAAAGAAGACAGTGCTTGCATCTACAAATATCAACAAGTCTACTACACTGATGATCCTGAAAAGAGTTCTTTTCAAGGCAGTGGCAACGAATTTCAAGAAGAGCCTCCCCGGTGAATGAGAAAGGGGGAGTCAACATCAAGACTATACCGCCACCAAATCTGCAACTTCTATGCAAGCAGACAAAAGGCATCTACAAATGATTTTAAAGTACCTCCGCACGTGCAGTGTAGTCTGTATACACATAGGTAAAAGGGTAAAAGCAATCATAAAACTCGCATGGGCCTCGGCGAACGTGTTATTGGTACACATGTGACGTCTAGGGATGCTGCACGGGTCAACAAATTTAAACCCGATCCTCCTAAGCAGGTAAATAGGAGTCGACAAGGTTCAATAAATAATTATAAAATGCCCCCAAAAACCCACATGGGCCCTAACGAGCATGTTATGAGTATACATGTGACGTCTAGGAATGCTACGCGGGTCAATAAGTGAATTCAAGTTCGAACCCGATCTTTCTATGCAAATCATTAGAAGTAGACAGGGTTCAAACCATCAAATAAATATACTATTGTGACAACCGGTATATTAATTTTAATACATTCATATTAGCCCTTCAAGGCCAATTATCAAGAGAATTCACTAATAAAGGCACAAAGCCCACGAAACCCAATCCCCTATCGGCAATTTGATAGGGTCGACAAGGTTCAATCAAAAACAGAAATGACCCCAAACACCCTGATGATTGCCACATTGAAATAAAATTTCAACCGAAAGGGTCCATTCCAAATATTACAAATGTTCATCAAAACACCAAAATTCAATGTTATTCTAATCTCAAGATGTTTAAAATTGAAAATCAAACCATTGAATACTTAAAGCAAAAAATCCATCCACCCTCCGCAACAGTTTGCAGGGGTGGACAAGTTAAAATCTACTTCAGCTCATAAAGAGTTAATGCCTAGTCGAAAATATCACTAGGATCCATTCTCAAACAATCTCCTACCAATAAGGACGTGGTACGTATCCTCTAACCGGCGGTTTTGCCGCCAAATGGCACCATATGATAAACGGTTATAACCTGGGGCCCTCTGAACCGAGTGGTTCTGCCGCCAAATGGCATCACAAAATATCGGTTATGGCCAAAGCCAATACGTTCCTTAGTGACATCAAATCCTTGAGACATGAATCAATAGGATATGATTGATGGGGCACAAAGCCATCTGTTAGCTAAGGTGGATTCAAATTTGTCCCCTTAAACAAACATTCAACCTAGGTCTACAAGGTACCCTTGGACGAAGCAACCGATTGCTGCCGACAAGGATCCTTCTGTCAGATTGGGTCGACTACCTCCTCTGACTAAGTAGACCAGGGACCATGATATCCTAGGATAACGGAACCATGGGATCTTGATCGAGTCCATCATCCATTCCCCCACCATCTACTTTAAGTGCAAAATGGCAAAATTTCTATTTTAAATACAAAACCTTCAAATTTCTAAATCGTCCAACCCTTCAAACTTCTAATACTCGATCTCCAATATTCAACCCATTGCTGCTACTATATGCCAGATGCACGTATCTCTACGTATATGATTGATGACTAGCCTTAATCGAAAGCTCTCTCTTGTTATCGGGAGGGGTAATTAACTATAGGGGCTTGCGCCAATAGGAAACAAGAACTCAGATCATAAAGTCCTCACAAAATGAGGGCGAAATTTCTGGGTAGTGTCTTATCTACAAACCCATCTACCTTCCAAAATTTACCCCGAAACTAATTCCGTTAAAACTCCCTCAGTGAAAAGAAAAAGCAAACGGACGGACGGAGGCCAGGGCCGGATTTTCGGAGCCCACAGCAGTGCCCCCGGAACATTTTTTTATTGTAAGAGTTGTTTTAAAGCTTTCACTATAGCTTCTCGATGCCGAGCAGTACCGAGCATTGATACTGAGCATGGTATCAAGCATTGCGGAGAGATACTGAGTTCCGGTACCGAGGGGTACCGAATAATACCAAGCGGTACCGAGTAGCACCGAGTGGTATCGAGTTCCGGTAGTAGAGGTGTCGTAGAGGGTGGTCGGACACTAGAAGCTCACCAGTATAAGGCGGTGCCGGCAGGAGAGACGGCGCCGGTAGGAGAGGCAGCGCCGGCACGAGAGGCAGCGCCGGCGTGAGAGGCGGCAAGAAGGCCGGCCGAGGGAAGCTAGGTCTCGGCTCTATGAGGCGTGCGCCTCACCCAATATTGCGCAATTGGGCCTCTAAGGCGCACCTCATGAATCCTGAGGCGTAAGCCTCACCTAGACCCAAAATTGCTTAAGCAATGAAGCTCTTAGGGGTTAAATTGCGCAATTTTAAACTATTTTCTGAACCACTACTTTCAGGATAGCTAGAGTGAGTAAAAAAATCTATTTAGACTCTCCTAACTTGTCAACCTATCAAATTTCATAATTAATAATGGAAAGCATGTAATGTTCCTTAATGAACATCAAATATCATTAAAGTAAATAAAGAGTTCTACTAAAACTTTTAAAATTTACTTACATACCAAAAGTCTATACAACTATTATTCGGATTTTTTTTAAGATCTATTTGTCCACCAACACATATTTACACCAAAAAGGAATGGTCACCTCTTTTTACTATCCCAAGGGCTCCTTACTCTTTCCTGCAGTATAACCACTGCAAATGAGCTAGGCTCAATGAAATACACAATCAATGTATAAAAATTAGTAATAACATTGTTAACAATTAAAAAATGGTTAACAATAATAACGTAGTTAAAACACATAAGAAGTACATGGCCGTATTATTCATCTTGTCAAACTATTTAACACCTTTAAACAATTCATATGATAGCTATAAGCTTTTGCACCTTTTCAGCGTTCTAATTTAAGGTTGGGTCCAGCTTCCCAACTTTTAGAATAGAACTTGTTCTCTCATTCAGGGTTGAGTCCAATTTTTTCAATTTCTAGAATTGAGAGTGTAGGCTTATCTCGTCGGGTCTTTCGTCTTTACTTGTGCGGGTTTATCCCCTATATATAACTTATTTCAGTTTCCCTATAATCATCTTTTTTACCCCTAATGACATATGCTTTGATGACATAGTTGCGTTTTAGATGTCCTTTAGCTGCGCTTTAGCTGCCCTTTAGCTGCCCTCTAACTGCGCTTTAGCTGTCATTTAGTTGTCCTTTAGTTGCACTTTAGCTATTATTTTGTTGCCCTTTTGTTGTTGTTTAGCTGCCCTTTAGCTACCATTTAATTATTCTTTTGCTGCACTTTTGCTCATTCATTAGTTTATAAATAATTATCATTTTATGTTTACGAAATCTTTAAAATTAATAAAGATTACTCTCTGCATAAACAATTTCATAAATATTCATCAATGTTTATACAAAACAAACTAAGGTAAACTAAAAATAATGCGATCATAAACATAATAAAGATGAAGTGCAATAATATAACATTTATTAATTCTTATAGCATCGTTTGAGTATCTCACCCATCTTCCAGAATAGTGGGGGGTAAATTGGTTCACCTAAAGTATTCTGATTATTTCTCCTTTTGTATACCAATTCAATTACGCTCTTATTCATTCAATCCAATCTCCTTCTTTTGCTTTCTCTTTGATACTTATGAGTGAGATGAATGAAGAAAAACTGCACCATTCAACTGTTTTTCAGTTATTACAGCAAACTACAGCTGTCCTATATCAATCACAGCAGTCATTTAGCTATTTTCCTTCCATAGTCCCAAATTCAAGCAACACATTGTAGAATTTAGCTCCACCCAATAGTCCGCCTCCTTCAACCGTCAGCTAATCCACGGCTTACATAGTAGCTGCTTCTCACATGTGAATGGGGAGGGGAGAAATGAACAAAAGGGCTGAGGTTTCATGCTTCAGGAATTTCCTTAATACAATATTATGCATTAAGGCTCCACTAACAGCCCTCTATCACTTTCCCAGCCACATGATTTCCCACCTTAATCAATCCAATGCATGCAAAGTTATACTTTGAATTAAGTCCAATACATGCAAAGTTAAGTGCTATGGGTACAATAAGAATAAAATAATAAAATAGAAATGCTAAACTAAAATTATAACATTTCTTTAAAATATGATTAACATGATTTCTTTTTTTTTTCAATTAACTATAACCCAGATAATAATCAGTTATTCATATAATAGATGAAATATCTGAAACTAAAAGTGTATGCTTACATTTATTTTGAGCATTTCGGGGATTACAGTTGCGCTACGGGTCGCTCTAACTTCTTGCATATAAGCTATCATGCACTGATGAACCTATTGTAGTTTCTCGTAGATGCTTGTATTTGTCACAAATCGATCATCTTTTGCTTGTAGGGGGCCACTGTGTTTGCCTTCCATTGAATGATTTTTTACTGTAAGGGTGCCTTAGCAATCACTGCTTTTTACTTGTTATCACCCATAAACAGACTATCGTGTGTTCATCTCAAGTCTTACGCCCTCTGCTTGTGAGCAAGCTGCATTCATCATGAATTTGCTGCTTCACTTTGTATGCATGCTATTATGCATTCGGCGGGTCATCTATTGTTGCTTGCAAGTGTTGATACAGACCACTTGTCGCCCCATGTAAATAGGCTATTGTGTGCATCACAAGTCCCCAGTGTTGCTCATAGGCGGGACTACTGTATGTATGATGAGCCTCTTACAGTGGCTTGTAGTAGCTTCCGTACAGTGTAGGTTTCTTGATTTTCCTTGTAGTATGTTGTGTGCACTCCTATATTTATAGACAACTCATCATATTTGCAATATATTTTCTATCATTGCTTGCAGGAAAATCTATGTGTCCATTTCTAAGTTAATGTTGATTGTCGGTCAAGCTACACTCGTCTCTAAACTCTACATGCATGTTGGCTAGAAAGTTGTTATGTTCATTGCACAATACTTTTCAATGTTTGTAGGAGACCGATATATTTGTCTGCATGTTGACTAGCGTTGGCTATGGGAGGACCACACTTCATCTTGAACTTAATGTTTCTCTAATAGATTAGTTTATTCATTTAAAATTCCTCCTTTGTGGTGCCTATGAGCCATTTGATCCTACTTGCAGATTTGTTGGTTGAATGTTACAAGCCAATTTAATTTTCATTGTCCACCACTCGTGTGCAATGAGAATTTTATTGTCTTGTTTTATGCTTTGTTTGTTGAAGTTTATTTGAGTGACCCAGACTGTCATCTGCATTTTAAGTGTGAACATGCCTTCGTCAACTTAAAGTCTGGTTCCTCATTCATTAATTTGAGTTTTCTTCACTGCATTTTTGTTTGTCCTATACATTTTCATTATGAATCTATATAACATGCCGGCGTCTCCTCCATTTAGAAGAAATTTGGGGAGTTTTAGCCTGCCCACCACATCAAGAAAAACATTCATGGTGGGTGTTGAGTTACACCATGGGCATGGTCTTTAATCCCACACGACAAGAAAGGCATGCATGAGTCTTCAGAGGTATCTATTTGAAAAAACAGTTTTTCTCCGCAAGCATAAAAGTTCGTACACGGGTACTTAAGTCTTACACTGCCATGCCGCAACGAGTTTACTCCCACCGCACTAAGAAAAGCGTGCATATGTAACACTGAAAATAGGATTTTGGAAGTTTTGTGTCTGAAAATTATTATACCTTCGTGACGAGGAACGACGGTGCTATTGGTGTCGAGGGCACGAGGATTGAAGCACAAAAACACAAAAACTTGTTTTTTTTTTTTTTTATCTTTTCTTTTCTTCATTTTTCTTTCTATTCTCTTTTTTTTATTTCTTCTTTTTTTGTCTTTTCCTCTTCTCTTTCTTCTGCTTCTTCTTTTTTGTTCTTTCTTTCTTTTTTTTTTTTTTTTGCTATAATATATATATATATATATATATAGGTATAGAGAGAGGTGAGAGAAGTGGTTTTGTTGGGAGCTGTGAGTGGGTTAGGAAAGTAGAGATGTTTAGTGGGCTGGTCATTAGGCTGTCATAGGAGGTGCTAGTGGGCTTTCGGATTGTAGGGGAGAAGAGGTGTTCACAAGCAATTGTAGATTTTGGAAGCTACAGAACGATCTTTGCAGGAAAAGAAGGAGGACAGCGTAAGTAGATTTTGGTCCACTGAAGAGAGACAAGCAGAGGGTAGGCTAGAGTGTCTGAAATGTGCCTAGATCGGGTGGGATATTTGTTTGAATGGGGTGCTAGAGTCGGCAGGTTGGTCGGGTAGTAAAAGTAGAGGTTGGGCTGGGTATGTGGTTGTGAGGGATCGAGATAGAGGAGAGCTAGCGATCATTTGAGCTTTGAAGATCGAAAGAAGAAGGATGTGGCTGGGGTGGATCGTGTAATTCAAGACAACAGGGTGTGGCTGCTTGTTATGGAAAATCGGTCCATAGCAGAGGTCGAGCATGGAGTCGATCGGTTGTGTGTGCTTGGGGTCGGAGATGAGTCGTGGGTTGAAGAGGTTGGTCGTGGAATTGGAGGAGATTCGGTGGAAGCAAGCATATGGGGGATTGAGTGGGGAATGAGATGGAGCGGCTCTGCTTGGAGCTCGATCGGACCGTCCTCGTATGTGGATTGGACGTAGGAGGAGGCTATTTGTGTAAGGTAGGAGCGGACAGAGCTATGAGGGATTGAATGGCTGAGGGAGGAAGGTCAGTTGGGTTTCGTTCGGCTGAGGGAGGAAGGTCAGTTGGGTTTCGTTCGGCTGAGGGAGGGAAAATTGTGTGCAGGAACCAGAAACGGAGAGCATTTGTCTTCATTTTATTAACGTGAACAGGAGCATGAAACGGAGTTCATTTGCGCTCGCAGGGATGGGCAACTGTGGCCGGTTCAGAAACGGTGCCGAACTACAAGGTATGGAACACTGTAGCAGACAGCGGGATCCGATTTGAGCAGGATATGAGGAATATAAAAAAAATTATTAATATTACTATTATATATATATATTATATAAACAATAAAATAAAATAGAATCTTACGCGTCTCGGAATTCGTGCTTCATCATTGCATTGAGATATGTTGTCGCCTTGGGATCCGCACCAATTTTACCATGTGAATTTGGTTGGGCAAAATTATAGTCTATTTTAGGTGACTCTGACATTACGAACGCAATGGCGAAATCCATTTTGGAATCGGACGTCATTTGGGCAGCGTCGTGTGTCAATTTCAGGTGTTGGTCGTAGATTTTGACCATTTTCGCTTGATTCGACTGCAAGGTGATCCTTCTTAGACAAATTTGACGCTCCGATCGCAGCGGTGCAGTCTGTTTGGCAATCGGATGTCGTTTGACCATTCAAATGATACGTTGCTCCCGCCAACCGTCACTCAAGTAGCTAATTTCAGTCCCTTTGCTCGTATTGATTTGGCAGATGTGGGGAGGTCAATAACTCTCACTTCCTTGTTCCTCACATCTCTAAAATTCCATTTCCAAGGTCCAAGACTTTGCTTCCCTTTATTTTCCCATATCAAAGTTGTGTAACTCATTGCATAGAAAATCTGAAATATCAAGGTAGTAAACATCTTGATTTTCTGTTTTCAACTTTATAGCATGTTTGAGTGTGCTATATCAATTATAACATAATACAATATTAATTGTAAATATGTAAAAAAAATCGAATTTAGAGAAAATGTACACTAATGCAAGGCAAATACTTTAATATAACGGTGAACTGAGAGTTGTAGAAGACCTCAGACCATCCTATGTTGATGGTTGTAACAAACTAATCCAAGAATATTTGAGTGCATCATTTGTGTAGGTTAACAACAAATTCAATGTACTTCAAATCTTTATAGCACCATATTTGATGTGAACCTTACAGGACGTTACCTAATTACTCATGGTTTCATGGCTACCCATAAAAATCCTGAGTACTTTACAACATGAAACCACTAGCTAGCTTGAACGAACTTTTATTTGGTCCGGTGTAAGGAAGCAGAGGAACATCCGGTTGTAGGCAAAATCCCGCCTATACCGAGGTGTACCGAGCGGGATTTTGCCTACGACCGGATGTTCCTCTGCATCCGGTCGGAGGACGTAATAATTGTTCAGCTTGAACGCCCAGTGGAAGTCAAAATTTTAAAAGGTATTGGGAGCATTATATATATATATATATATATATATATATATATATATATATATATATATATATATATATATATATATATATATATATATATTAACTTTGATTATAAATACAAAACAATATCAACAATATTTATTAAATTCTTCTCTAATTCTCAGTTTCTCTGAGCTATGTGCCAAGAGCAAAAAAGCATCAATAAGATATAAGGAATCCCATCGAGTGAGGCTAAGTTAGTTGGCCAAGCTACTTTCTAAATCTAGGTCGTTGACTTAAGCATTGGAGAATGTTCTCAAGGGGCTACATCATGGGTGAGGCAAGCACACTTACTTGATTGTGTGCACAGTACGACTGAGAGCTGCATGACATTAACGTCCTACTCTACCAACATGAGATAGCTGTTCTGAACCGGTATAATGCAATTACATGCAACTAGATAAAAAGAAGAAATTCAACTTATCCCACCCGTAGAAGAAGAAAGAGACCTATGATGAAATCAACAATTGTAGCAACATGCTCGGGTTTGCATAAACTAGTAACTTCTTCCATTTGTGGTTTTATCTTTTTGCTGTATGTCCCATTCATTCACCTATTACATGGTTTTGGGTTTCATTTTACAACTATATCTAAACAGCTGTAGTCAACCCAAAATAACAGTAAAAGAAATATACTTTAAAAAAGCAGTCATATGGAAACCGCGTCTACATGACTAAAAAAGAGGGGAGATATTGTTCTAGTAGCTGATATGGGTATAAAAGCATGACCAATTTTAGTTCGAAATGGACCAGAATCTCATGTAGTAACCATCACACGATGTTGGTTACCGGTAGCTAACACTAACACAACGATACTGTCATTTACAGAATGACAACGTTAGCATTTATTTCCATGTAAAGTTATTTGTAACTCTAGCTCATTTTGGAAAATTACTGTGCCATGCAAACAAACGAACTGCGACTAGTAACCTGTTAGCTATGTTAGATTACATGCCGAGTAATTCTCCAACTAATGGAAGCTTAGCTTATAAAATCCACAGGTGTTAACCTTCAGTTGAACAGCTATTGTCATTTCTACCTTCTAACATGGATGGCAAAAATGTTATGATTTCGTAAAAAATGAATTTGATGTAGTTTCACTTTTTTTATGGAAAACCTCACTAGTAAAGACAAATTACATAACAATTACGAAATAGTGTGAAAGGTATGAAATGTTCTTACAGGTCTCTAACAGTTTGGTCCAAGGCTTTCTTCATCGTTCCTGGATCAATGTATTTCCCGCTAGGTTGCAAGGATCTTTAATGCTGCTCAACCGGCCAAGAGAATTCACTAGTCAAGGTTGCCATACACATTAAAATAAGGGTGGAAGACAGAAAAAAGTCAATACAGAACTTCTACGGCATTATTAAACAGAACAATTGTAAAACTAGTAAAAAGAAATTGACATGAAACTTTGACAACACCATAAAATCAGTTGAAACAATTAAAGAAAAGATCCATTGGAAAATTTTTATGAAATAAGGCAATATAGAAGCAAATGAAAACTTTTTAAGGATATTTTGTGGAGTTGGACTAAGAAAAATAAATGAGATGGGAAACAGACTCTACAACTCATTACAGAAATACAGACTACTAGTATAGACCCACCTTCATCAGCACAAATATCAGCTTGATGTCATTTTTCATATCAGCTGCGTTTTGATTATGAACATGAATTTCCGTAAAACCACGAAAATATCAAACAGGCCAAAAATGGACCATTTTCAGAGGCATCAATCAAATAGTTGTAATAATTCAATCTAATCCTTTTTCCTATGTAAGTGCAGAAGCCAACCAGCCAGCTAACTCCATCAAATCCATACAGCCAAAAATCAACTAGTTGTTAAACATTACAAAACATCAAGATCAAGCTTTTATCCCACTATGTGGAGTCGGCTACATGAATTCTTTTTCTCTATTGTGTCCTATTAAGAGTTAAATTATCATTTAAATCTAATAAAAAAATTGTAATTTCTAATATTTTCTAGCCAAATCCTTTTAGATCTACCTCTACATTTCTTAGCATAGGCCAAATCTAATATATCTACTCTCCTAATCGGGTCATCAGAAGGCGATGTTTTATGCTACCAAATCATCTAAGGCGACTTTCTCTAATCTTATCTACCATTGGAGCTATTCCAATCTTTTCACTTATATACTCATTTTGTATTCTATCTATAAGTGTAAAACCACTCATGCACCTGAGCATCCTCAACTAGGGGTGTAAACGAGTCGAGTCGAGTCGAGTAATGACACTATCGAGCTCGGCTCGTCAGTCAGAATGCCAGCTCGAACTCGAGCCCATCATATTATAAATGAGCTCGAGTCAACTCGCAAGCCTCGGCGTAGGTCCGCGCCGTATGCAAGTTCCGCATCGTTCTCCCGTTCTGCGACCGCGTCATCTGCCCAACTGCCCATTCCTAAGCTCCAGTCTGCCGTCCGCGAACTCCAATGCGCCTTAAGCGCGATTTTTTTTTTTAATTCTGTGTGGGATTTTGAATTTGGGAGGTGGAGGAAAGCTATTATGCTCGTTTCGTTTTCCAAAAATAAAGAGCATTTGGCATTAAATGTTGCATGATACATTAAATGCTTTAATATTTAATATTAAATGTTAGACATATTGACATTACATGTTGCGGGATTATAAAAAAATTAATTTCATGTAAACCATGATTTAGGTGAAATTAAAAATATATATTAATTTTTAATAATATTCAAATTTAATAAATAAAAAATTAATATTTGAGCCAGCTCCCGAGCCGAACCTCATCAAGCTCAAACTCGAGCTCTTTTAATAAACGAGCTTGAGTTTGAGCTCGAGCTCGACTCGTGAGCCCATAAACAACTCGAGCTCAAGCTAGCTCACGAGTCGAGTTGGCTCACTTACACCCCTATCCTCAACTCTATAACACGTAACATAGTTTTATGCTTCTCCTTGAATGTATAACATTCTAAGCCTAAAAGCATTGTAGGTCTCATAACCATCTTTAAAAATCTTCCCTTAAGTTTGTGGAATACTTTTCTATCACATAAAAGGCCCAATCTATGAAGCACCAACAAGCCTAATTATGAAAGTATGCCGTATCGGACACGTGTTGGACACGAACATGCGCTTGACACGGCTGGGAAATGTGTTGAACACTGATAGGAAACACTTGTAGATCTCAAGTATTTCCTATCAATCTTCGAAAAACAACGAGAATTCTCACAAAAATCCCCACAAAATCACGAAAACTGTAGATAATTTGTATTATTTGATGAAAGGGAAACGGAAAATAGCAAGATACAATTGATCCTCTATTCGAGAGGAGGATCTATATCTCCCAAATCTCTAGACGCCGCTAGAGCCCAAAAGAAAGCCTAAGAGATCTCAAATTTCAACCAAAATCAAGATGTCCTAACCCTAGGAAAATAAACTATTTAATGCATACAATTCAAAAGGAAATCTCTAAACAGTCCCTACATTCAATTTCCCTCCTAAAATTTCTCAAAATCCTTCCTAAAAGGTTCTGTGGAGCTTTGCGGTCTGCTCGGCCTCTACTGGAGAGGCAGAACTTCCGCCTCTATTCGCCTGGGCCAGTCTCGTGTGGACCGGCTGAACCGGTCTAACAAACACCACCGAAACGTGTCCTAATATTTAATGAAAAAATAAGTATTTCAATTAAATAAAACAAGCTGGTCAGCGCATATATGTATCCTTTCCTATTTGAAGTCTTCTTCATTTCCATGACCAGGCGAGGGTTTTTTGTTATCTTCATTTACGCGAGCAAGCTAGGCCTAAGGAGTCTTCTTTTGCGCTAGCAGGCAAGGCCGAATGAGCCTTCATTTATGCGAGCAGGAGAGGCCGAAGGAGTCATCGTTTACGCGAAAACAGGCGAGGCTGAAGGAGCTTTCATCTTCGTCAACTTGTTTATTTCTGAAGGAAGACGAGACTTAATGAGTGATTGAAGGTTGTTGTTAATCGTCTTCTTCATTTCCATAAGCAGACGAGGACACACGAGTATCGTTGTGATTGTGGAACCATCTTCTCAAGGTCCTTTCAAGGTAGAATTTGATACTTGATGTCTTGTTTAGTTATGTATAGATTTATATAATTTGCGTTGGTTTTTTTCATGAAATATATTTTTTGGATAGATTTTGTGAAGGATTTGGCAGATATGCGCAACTGCAATCTTGTTGGAGCTGGCTCTAATTTTTTTATAAAAGCTGTTGTATAACTATTGTGAGGAAAGTATATTTTACCAAAAATATTTCAAAGCAAAATAACTCTTCCATAGAATTTAGTGGGATATTGATATCTTAATTATATTTCTTTTGGAAGATGAAGCCCCACTTATAGTTTCCAAAAACCACTTTGACGGCCGGCTGAGTAAGCTTTAGTTAACATCATGATGGTGAGACATAGTATGGTGGCAATGACTTGTTTGATTTAAACTAAAATTTAGCACAAATGATATTTAATATTTTAACATTGCTTCATCATATTATATTAATTGGGATTTTGGTGCATTATCTCACTATTAGTTTTTTATGACCTCGGGAGATTTTAATCTGATTCGTATAACTATTATGATTTAAATTTGATCAGCATGACGCTATTTAAAAATTATAATGTCATGTCTACACCTTACCCGTGTCCTATTCAATAATAGTCATGTCCCGTGTCTATTTTGTGTCGTGTCTATGTCGTCGTGTCCACATCGGTCCATCATGGGGCCTAATGCATTCCTCCACTTCAACCATCCAACTTGAATTCTACTAATAATATCCCCATCTATTTCACATTGCTTTGAGCAAAAGAACCGAGATATCTAAAACGTCCACTCTTTTTAAGTGACTTGATCACCCAATGTCACAATTTCACCACTAGACCTATTATTACAAAAATTACACTCTATGTATTCGGTCTTAGATCTACTTAGATGATAACTCTAAACTTGACCTCCATAATTCAAGTTTTTCATCAACTCCCTCTTTAGCCATATCAACAAAAAGAATGTCAATTAAATATAACAGGGTAATATATTAATTAATTGGAACATAAAATGCTTGCCAAACCATGAAATTAACAAATATTTACAGTCAAAATTCAAAAAAAAAAAATAAGATTAATCGTTATGTAATCAGGAGGGTTACAAAACCCTCAAAAAATATTCCCATTTAAACAATGCGCATCATTCACAAACTTTGACTGCAGTTCATCCAAGCGCACAGCCATCAGTTAATATTTCAACTAAACAATTTCACAACAACATCAAAATCGCATATAATCACATTATTCTCCATCTCAGGTAAAAAAGATGATAACGATCATGACGATGATAATGAAGAGACATGGACATCATCCAGCATGGAAATAAAAACAAAAATTAAACATATTAAAAATCCTCCATTAGTGCCGCGTTATCCGAAAACAATAAGGCAATGTAGATCCCAAAATGGATGATTTGTGCTCCGACAGAGCAACAAGAAGCCGAAACGAAAGAACAAGTGCTATATATGACGGACTCACCTCGAGTACGCAGAGAAATCGAAACATGTAGATCTAACGCAACACGATACAAGCAGAGCGCAAAGAGTCAGTGACTCAGCAAAAGAGGTTCGAGGCCTGTGCGAACCGAATCAGATCGGCAAAATGCTGATCGATGAATGAGTTACAGAAGGGAGAAAAGAGGAGAAGAAACTCGAGATCTCGAGATTGTGTCCTTACGAAGGAACGGGGAAAAGAAATAGGAGTGGTTTCATCTTCCTTGCTTGCTTGCGCGTTGCCCCTTAGAATTTAGAGGCAATTAGAAAGCAACTTCTCATTTTTTTCTTCTTTTTTTTAATAAGATGTTATATTTATATAAAGAAAAGTGAGATATCGACCTATTGGGATCAAAATTTAATCAAAATGATTTTTTTTAATAATTAAATTTATTTTAAAACAAAAATGGTAAAAAAAATTGTTTATTATTCATATATTATATTTATTTTTAAATAAATATCATAATTTTAAGATTAATTATGATCAAATTGTAATTAGACTCCAATTACAAGTTTTATTGAAAAAAACTTAGCTCAAGCTTAATCAAGGTTTTGATGAGAATGAGCCTTAAAGCCATTAAATTTATTCTAAATTAGAATAAATTTTGATTATCTTAAAATAAATTTGTTAAGTTTAAGATGTATTTTGGTCAATTTTTTTATAATTTATAATAATAACATATAATCCAAGTGGATTTGAATGATCTATAAGTCTTTAGATAAGTAACATAAAAAATTAATGCACTGCAAAAATAGAAAGGAATTCAATTTCAAATGCCATAAACTATACTTTCTCTTCATAAAAAGATTTATCGCATTGTTCTATAATTATGTAGTGGAATATTAAACTATTGGAATCATGTTGGGCATCTACTGTCCACTCTTATCTCCTTATCTTTTAAGTTGTCAACCAATCAGAACTTCTAAAAAAAGAGCAGTTGCTCCTCATCAATCGAGTAAAAGGGATTAATGACACATATTCATAGGCTTATGCCTCTTCACTTATGGAACAATTAAATCCTCGGTTAAATACTTTTTACACTTCCAGGCTTTTTTAAAAAAACACTACTATCAATGCATCACTTGGATGTATAACTATAAAAAATAGACTTGCTTCTACTACCTTCACAATTGCCTATTTTATAAGTATAGTAACTAAAGATGGAGTGAAATACATAAGTTGCTCGACCTCTTATCTTGAATGTACAACGATAAGATATTAGTACCCTGTGACCTCCACCTCCTCTTACTAGTCCTCCTTTATCACCTCCTCTTACTGTCTGCACACATAATATTGAATTTAGTACTTCATAAAAAGAGCATGCTAATTTAGTTACAGAACATTTCGACCTAGATAGTTATCACATTTCCCTACTTGATGAATTTGATACATTAAACATGAAGCATGTTGAGTTATTTGATGCACATAATTCCTTTAAAATATCGCATATTAAGTTAGAAAAAGAATTTAAGAAATTAGATGAACTTGCATGTCAATTAGATAGTAGTGAGCATGCATTAAATCAATGCTTTAAAAATCGGACCGGACCAGCCGGTCCGACCGTTTCAACCGTGAACCGGGGGTCCAAAGGCCGGTTCGATTCAACCTGAAAATCGGCTTAGCTTCAAACCGGCCGGTTTTGTCCAAAACCGCCGGTTCAACCGGTGAACCGACGAACCGGTCACGGTTCTCTTGAACCGGCGTTCAAGTTTTGTATTTTTTAATATTTAAATTTTAAATAACTTATTTTTAAATATTAAGAAATATTTGTAATTTAATTTCAAATTTGAAATACTTAATTTTAAATTAAAAGTTCCAAACAAGCATTTCATAAAGTTTCATCTCTTTACATGATGTACTACACCTTTCTAGCTCAAAAGCCAATATATAGCAAAAGTTTCACCAAGGGAAAGTCTCCCAAGTGATGTGGGACTAAAAAATCTAAAGCTCTTATGTGTTTCTTCTTAACTTTTAAGTTTAAAACATACACTATTCATTTTAAAATAAATTTTTTAAATAATACTTTTTTGATGAAAATCATGAAATAATATTTATTTTTAATTAATAATATTAAATAAATTATATTCATCATTTATTTTTTTATGTGCCATAAATATTTATTTATTTATTTATTTATTTATTATTTATAATAAATGATTTAATTTAACCTCAATAATTTATAAATGTAAAATAATAATATGAATCTAATATATAAATTTTAAATATAAATTATATATAAATATATAACATAAATTAAGGATTATTTATATTAAACTTATTAATTCATTTGTAAGTTAATTTTTTGTTAAATTTAAAATAAATTTAAAGATTGAATATGTTTAAATTTAAAATTATATAAGATATTAATAAGATATTAATAATATGTAAGTTAATCTTATATGATTTTTATATCATCTAAATTGTATTTATTACATCATCCGGTTCAACCCCGGTTCCACCGGTTGAACCGGTCGAACCGTGAACCGCTCTCTCTACCGGTTCGTTGTCCGGTCCGGTTTTCACAACCTTGCATTAAATGTAAAAGTGGCAGCCTTTGAATATGGAAATAAAGCTCTGCAAGCAAAAATTACAGCACTTAAAAATAATAAATCATCAACCTCATTAGCTCAAATGAACAACCCCACAGCATTGCATGCATCACACAACTTCAGGAAGAGGCACCACAACCCACATAGGTTAGTGAACCTGATTCCCGGTGTTAGGTGCTTCTATTGTGGTATGCTAGGTCACATAGTCCACACTTGCATGATTCACCATAAGACACACCTCGTGTGGAGACCTAAATTGCATTCATCATAACATAGCATGCATACATCTCATTCATTTAAGCATAAGAAGAAATCCAAACTCACTTGGTTCCCAAATCTAATCTTTGAATGACATCATAGGGATGCTCTCACAAAAGACCTAGTGAGAGCATGTGGTACTTGGATAGTGGCTGCTCAAGATATATGACTAGACACATTAAGCAGTTCATTATACTGAATATCAAGACAGGAGGCAAGGTGACTTTAGGAGACAACACCACCAGGAAATTGTTGGCTCAGGTATCATTAGAAATTCTAAAAAAAGTTAATTGAAAATATTTTATTAGTTGATGGTTTAAAGCACAATCTGTTGAGTATTAGTCAATTTTGTGACAAAGGATTTGACATAAAGTTTCTTTCCAACAAATGCATGATTAGCTTAAATGATAAATTAGTGTTAGAAAGAAAACGAATAATGAATGACTCTTGACTATGGCATAGGAGACTATGCCATACTAGCATGAAAATAATTATGAATATCACTCAGAAAAATTTAGTTAGAGGCGTACCTAAGTTAGACTTCACTAAAGATCATCTATGTGATGTCTAACAATTAGGAAAATAAGTAAAATCATCATTTCATTCAATCAAGGATGTGAATATATTTAGGCCACTAGAAATCCTTCACATGGACCTATTTGGACATGTTAGCACAGCTAGCCTAGGTGGAAAAAATTATGGATTCGTGATTGCAGATGACTTCTCTAAATTCACTTGGGTAAGATTGCTAGCACATAAGAGTGAGTTGTTTGAGAAATTTAGAACTTGCTCCACTTGGGTTCAAAAGAAATTAGGATGTGAACTATCAACAATCTATAGTGATCATGGTGGAGAGTTTAAAATGAAAAATTTGAATCTTTTTATCAAGAGATAGGAATAGAGCATAACTTCTATGCCGCTAGGATTCCTCAACAGAATGGGATAGCTGAGAGAAAGAATAGAACATTGGTAGAAGCTGCTATGGCAATGCTAGCTGAGTACACTCTTTCTAGATACTTTTGGGCAGAAGTAGTGAATACTTCTTGTTATGTTTTAAACTGGGTGAACATTAGATCTAAGTTGGATATAACTCCCTATGAGCTCCTTAAGGGTCAGACACTTAATATTTCCCACTTGCACATCTTTGATTGTAAATATTTTATCTTAATAAATGAAAAATCTTCCTTCAAAAAATTTGATCCCAAGGCTGACAAAGGTGTCTTCTTAAGTTATTCATTTGTAAGTAAAGCCTATAGAATCTTCAATAAGAGGATCATAGTATTAGAAGAATCTACCCATGTAGTAATTGATAAATCAGATAGGATCTTTAAAACTAAATTTGAAGAAGAGGAGGTAGAGGCCATTCAGGGGGTAGAAACCATTAACATATGAGATAGAGTAGAACCTCATGAACAAATGCCTAGAGATTGGAAATACTCTTCTAGTCATCATAAAGAATTAATCTTATGAGACCCGTCAGAAGATGTGAGAACTAGGCACAAACTTAGGTTAGTTATTTAGCATTTATCTATATAATAGAACCCACGAGTATATATCAAGTTTTAGGGGATAAATTTTAGATCCTAGCGATGCAAGAAGAGTTGAACCAATTTATTAGGAATGACGTATGAGAATTAGTTAAGAGACCTATCAGAGTGTGGTGGGAACAAAGTGGGTCTTTAAAATAAAGGTGAATGACTCAAGAATCATAGTAAGAAATAAGGTCAGACTAGTATCTAAGGGGTATAACCAAATTAAGGGCATAAACTTTGAGGAAACCTTTATCCCAGTAACTATACTATAAGCCAAAAGGGTACTCTTAGCCTTTGATTTCTTCTAAGGTTTTAAATTATATCAAATGGACGTTAAGAGTGATTTTCTAAATGAGGTAATCAAAGAGAATGTTTATGTTGAGCAACCCCCTGGATTTGAAAACTTATAATTCCTAAACCATGTATTCAATTGAAAAATGCATTGTATGGATTAAAGAAATCTCCTAAAGACTGGTATGAAAGACTTAGCTCATTCTTACTAGATAGAGGATTTGTTAAGGGTAGTGTAGACAGCACCCTCATCCTACAAAGAGTAGAAGATGAATTTCTCATTATTCAGATTTATGTAGATGACATCTTATTTTGATCTTTAGAAAAAACCTTATCTGATGAATTCTAAAAAAATAATTAGTAATGAGTTTAAAATAAGCATGATGAGAGGTAAATTATTTTATTAGTTTTAGTGTAAAATAGATGGAAGATGGAATATTACTTAGTAAAACTAAATACACCAAGGATATTTTGAAAACATATGAAATAGACAATGCTAAGCCCATGAACACTCCCATTAGTTCTACCATTAAACTAGACAAAGTCCCGAATGGAAAGTCAGTTGACCAGAAAAAATATAGAAGAATAACTAGATCTCTCATATATTTAACTACCAGTAGACCGGATATAATATTTAGTGTGTGCCTCTGCGCCCGATTCCAAACTGACCCAAAAGAGTCTCACTTGACTACGGTCAAGAGAATCCTTAGATATCTACTAGGCACTCCAAACTTAAGAATTTGGTATTCTAAACACAACACCTCCTTTGAAATCTTAGGGTATTCAGATTCTGATTTTAAAGGGTGTGTGGTAGATAAGAAAATCACCTCTGGAACCTATCAATTCACAGGATAATCTTTAATTTCCTGGTCTAGTAGAAAGCAAAATTCAATAGCCCTTTCCACAGCCTAGGAAAAATATATAGCAGAATGAAGTTATCTTGCACAAGTTTTATGGTTAAAATAATAACTTTTAGATCTTGGATTACCTGTATGAATCATCCAAATTATGTGTGATAATACTAGTGCAATTTGTATATCCAAAAAACTAATTCAACACTCTCGAACAAAACATATAGATATTAGACATCACTTCATATAAGATCATGTAGCCAAATGAGACATAGAATTGCACCATATAGCTACAGGAGATCAATTGGCATACATATTCATGAAACCACTAGCCTATGACACCTTTAGCACCTTGAGTACAAAACTAGGTGTAATAGACATTCATGCTTGATAATAAAAAAAATTGGTTCAAGATGTTTCCTGATCTTCACACACTCATCTCATTGAATTTCTAAAATACTTAACTTTATGTATATATCGTATTATACGATCCCAATTCATAATGTATGATCATCATAAATATATAGATCCTATTTAATCAATGATCCAGATTAGATCACTATTTTGCACATCGTACTATATAATACTCTAATTGTATTGTACGATCCACGTGTCATTGATCATCCATGCATTTAAGTCATTTGGTATGATATTTATTATCATTCGTATTGTACGATATCTTCCTTCATATTATATGATCCACATGGTTGAATGGATTGGGACAAATTTAACTCGGTCGGTATGATATTATTATCGTTAGTACTATACAATCATCCGTTCATACAGTACCATAATTTTCGTCAAAGGTCATATTGCTGACCCCTCAGGATGAACGTATTTTCTTCATATTGTTCAGTACGATCCTGATATTACTATATGATTTGACCAACGTTTTCCTGATAGGTCATCTAGATGAATTAATTCTTTAATTATATTGTACGAACTATCAAAAATTCTATATATAAAAAGGGAAACCTGCTCAATTCACTCAAATATTCTTCACTACACATTTTTTCACTCTTTTCTACTCAATGGCTAATTTAAGCAAATGTGGTTGAATTCTTTTTCCACCACCACCTGATTATGATCCATCATTTGCTAGTCTCTATTTGATGTGTTTTATATACTTTTTCTTTATTACTCCTTTTTTTGGTGATGTCAAAAGGGGGAGAAGTTATATGTCCTTAGTTAATATCTTTTTAGTTGTATATCATGTTTCTTGAATTCTGTTTTAGTTTTTATGGCTTAAAATGAAATGCATGTTTTTATTAATATTTTTTATGTCCTTCTATTTATTTTAATAAAAATAAATTTAAACAAAAAAATATTATCTAGCATATAAACTAACATTATTTGACATCATCAAAAAGTAGGAGATTATTACAATTTAGGATGCCTAGTCTATAATTTTGATGATGACAAACAATGTTGTTTGAATTATTTTATTCTTCATTAAATAATTTGAATATTACCCTTGTTTGCGAGTATTAACATTTCAGGGAGACTACACACTGCTCAAGACAACGAAAGACTCGAGACTATATAGAATATGATATGAATGAGTTTGTAATTTTTATTTTCTTTATTCTTTTTATTTCTTGAGTCTGGCCACAAAATAGTGTATGCAGATTGAGTGACCATGCACACACACACAGAAGGAGAGTTTTTTTTTTAAGAAATTTTTTTATGTAGATCGTACTATATGATATGATGGGCTTAACAACTAACTTCTGTGAACTAATCATACTATATGATTATGATCATACTGTACAATTTATTTTCAACCCAAAATCCTAGCCGCCAAATTAATTTAAGCAAGTTTTTAAGATTTGAATTTTGAATACATCCTACTGTATGATGAAATTGTACTGCATGAATATTTTAAAACTTGCTAAAATTAACCCCCATGATTAGTCAATTAAATCAAGGCTTAATTAATGATTGATGATCGTACTGAACGACTTTGATCGTATCGTATGATGAACCGAGACAAATATTGGTTATACCATATTGCGACTCATTGGTCCAAATTTATATTTTTGATGATAACAAACATTATAGCTCACATCTTTATGTTTCATAGTATTTTTTTAATCTACAATTGTTTTGTGTGTATACAAATATTTAAGGAAAATCATACTCCAAACTGCTAAAAAATTCAAGACATATTATATTAAGGTTTCTTATAATAAGTCAGTAATTTTTTTATTTTTTTTGAGTCTGAGAAAGTGTGATTGTAATTGGATAACCGTGTATATACACACTAGGGGAGTGTAAAAACTTATATTTTTTTAAACTAATCGTATTGTATGATTTTCAGATCATACTAGACAATTTTCCCTGAATGTTCCTTAAAAACAGAATTAATCGAATCATACCTTAGAAATTTTTTTTATATTGTTCATAATGTACAAAATTACTTTCGTACAGATGACGTCCATAGTACGAAATGGACTCATCCATGTTCGTACCATGCGAAACATGATTTGATTTAACTAGTTTATATTGTATGATGTAGGGTTCGTATAGAAGGCGACCAGAGTACGAAATGGGTTCGTACATAATCGTATCGGTCGAACTTGTTCAGTTTTTGAACTATTCATACAGTATGATGTCAGTTCGTACATACAAATTTGAATTATTCGTACATACGAATTTGAATTGTTCGTACATGATGATATACATTTCGTATGGATGATGAAAGTGATTTCGTACCAGTCCATACAAATATATTTGAACTGTTCACACATGCACTATGTGTTCATACGAGATGATATGTGATCGTATAGTACGATTGTAGGAATGTTTTCTTGTAATTTTTAGTTTTTGAATGGTTTTTTTATATATTTTCTATATAAAGAGTCCTAAAAATTATCACTAAACACCTTTGTTAAGAATTTCTCTTGAGAGTGGCCATTGAGTGTGAGTGTTTGGGAGAGATTGTGAGAGTGAAGTGTGAGAGATCAAGTGAGGGGCAATTGTAAGCAATTCACAAGGTTGCCCAAAGCGAGGATCTCTTTATCTCCTTCAAGTTTCTGCCCATCTCTATTAGAGGCTCTTAAGTGAAGTTCTTCAATATTATGTCGCGGGTTCTTTGCCTTCACCTAGGGGGTGAAAACGAATGACGGGTTCTCTGCCTTCACCAGGAAGGTAAAAAATGACGACGGTTCTCTAGCTTCACCGGGAGGGTGAAAAAGGATGATGGTTCTCTGCCTTCACTAGGAGGGTGAAAAAGGACAACGGTTCTCTACCTTCACCATGGAGGGTGAAAAGGACAATTTTTCTCTGTCGCACTGAGTTGGTGGGAGAGAGTTTGTAAGAGCTTCTCCGCCATATTGTGGGAGCAAAAGGAGAGTCACTATTATTTAGTGCAATACCTGAAGAAGGAGTCTTCAGGGAGTGGATGTAGGTTTAGTTGGACCGAACCACTATAAAATTTGGTGTTCTTTTATTCTCTTTTATTTTCCACATTTTTATTTTACGCACTTTAATATTTTGTGGTTAAAAAATCTTTTATGAAAATATTATTCAAACAACTGCATATTTTAAAGAATCAAAGATTTAATTTTCTAGAATTGGATTTTCTAATCTACCAAGAGATTTTTAAATAACCAATTCACCCACCTTTTGGTTAGCCTTGGGACAGTTCTATTAGGTTTAACATCATACACGATCATTCAAGTGGTATCAGAGCCAATTTCAAAAATTAAGGTTTAGATTACTTTTTGAAAAATGATTATGGCTAATTTTAGAAATTGTAATACTACTGAAGGATATTCGATCACTAGACCACCTTTATTTGAAATTATTTCTTTTGATTTTGGATAATTCGAATATCTACTTTCTTGCAATCAATAGATTGTCGAATATGCCATATAATTCAAACTGATTATTCTGTACCATCAGGTATTATAGATGGAATCAAAATTGATATCCCATTTTTTGAATGGAGTAGAGAAAAATAAATTTATACTCAATTAAATGATAAATGTATTAATTGTTTGTTCTATGCTTTAAATTCTGAAGATTATATGAGAATCTCCACATGCACTACTGGCAAGAAAATATGGAACAGTTTATGCACTACATACGAAGGTACTAGTGAAGTCAAGCAATCTAAGTTGAATATTTTTATGCATGACTATAAACTCTTTAGCATGAAACCTTATAAGACCATCTTAGATATGTTTACTAGGTTTTCATAAATAGTAACATCAATGCAAACTATAGGTAGAGAAGTTTCAAACTTTAAAAAAGTAAATAAAATTTTATGATGTCTACCTGAAAACTTTAATGCAAAAGTCACTGATATAAGTGAATCAAAAGATTTGGATGATTATATTATTAATAATCTGATTGGCTCACTCATTGCTCACGAGCAAGCTGTGAGTCAAAGACTTTTGGATACATGTGAAATGATAGTGGTAAAAATCGAAGACACAGAGAAAAGCAACTCAGTAGATGATAAAAGTAAGGAAATAACATCGATAACCAGAAAATTTGTAAAGCTACTAAAGCGCAAGCATCAACATCAACAAAAGAGGAAAAAAGATCAAAATGGTAAGGATATTAAGAATTCCTCTAAAGTAATTTACTTTGGGTGTAGAAAACTCGGACATATGAAAAATGAGTGCCTCTAAAACGAAGTTAATCAAATCATACCTTGAAATTTTTCTTTATATTATTCATACTTTACAAAATTACTTTCATACAGATGACGTCTAGAGTATAAAATGGGCTCGTCCATACTCATAACATACTAAGCATGATTTGATTTAACTAGTTCATATTGTACGATGTAGGGTTCGTATAAACGATGAAAAGAGTATGAAATGTGTTCATACACAATCATACCGGATGAAGTTGTTCAGTTCTTTGAATTATTTGTATAGTACGATGGCAGTTTGTACAAACAAATTTGAACTATTCGTACAAGACGATATACCTTTCATATAGACGATGAAAGTGAGTTCATACCAGTTCGTATAAATAAATTTGAACTATTTTTATGAGCACTATGTGTTCATATGGATGATTCGTACGAGATGATATGTGATCGTATAGTACGATCGTAGGATAATTTTCTTGCAATTTTCAATTTTGTACAATTTTTCATGTCTTTTTTATATAAAGAGTCCTAAAAACTATCACTAAACATCTTTGTTGAGAATTTCTCTTGAGAGTGGACATTGAGTGTGAGTGTTTGGAAGAGATTGTGAGAGTGTAGTGTGAGAGGTCACATGAGGGTTAGTTGTAAGGGATTCACAAGGTTGCCCAAAGCGAGGATCTCTTTATGTCATTCAAGTTTCTGTCCATCTCCTTTGGAGGCTCTTAAGTGAAGTTCTTCAACATTGTGTCGCGGGTTCTCTACCTTCACCAGGAGGGGTGAAAAAGGATAATGGGTTATCTGTCTTCATTAAAAGGGTGAAAAAGGATGACAATTCTCTGTCTTCACCCGGGAGGGTGAAAAAGGATGATTGTTCTCTGCCGCATCAAGTTGGTGGGAGAGAGTTTGTAAGGTCTTCTCTGCCTTGCTGTGTGAACAAAATGAGAGTCACTATTGTTAAGTGCAAACCTTAAGTAGTAGTCTTCATATAGTAGATGTAGGTCTAATTGGATCGAACCACTATAAAATTTGATATTCTTCTATTCTCTTTTATTTTTTCGTATTTTTATTTTACACACTTTAATATTTTATGGTTGAAAATTATTTTGTGAAAATCATATTAAAACAACTGTATATTTTAAAAGAATCAGATATTTAGTTTTCTAGAAACAATTTTGTAATCTACTAAGAGATTTTTAAATAACCAATTCACCCCCTCTTGGTTAGCTTTGGGACAGTTCAATTAGGTTTAACATCCTACACTATCTTTTATACCAAAGATCGTACCATACGAACCTTTGATTTTGTCCTAATTATACTATATGACCTTGATTGTAAAGTATGGTAAATCGAGGCTATTTTTGGTAGTACCAAAGATCGCACCAGATGAAATCTTTATTTTTATACTAATCATATTGTACGACCTATACATCTTACAAGACACCCTGGATAATTTTAATTGATCGTACTATACGAATGGGATCGTACCACATAATGAACAGAGATGAATTTTAGTCTTCCCAGCATTCGTCTTATACGAACATAAGAAATATAATATATCATACTTGACGATATATGTATCATACTATATAATGTATTGATTAATTGTTACTTGTTTGTACTCCTTCGTGCCATGACAAAAGCTATTTTGAACTAATCGTACTGTACGATCTATGGTCGTAATGTACGAACAGAAATGGCTAAATTGAATTTTTAGGATTTTTTGAAACTTGTTATAGAATCACAACCTTTATTTGTTAAAAAAAGTATAGAGGAACGTGACAACTGAAGGAACTCTTTAGAGGTAGCTTTTTGAAAAGATTTAGGGCTTGTGAGAGGAAGGTGAAGGTGAGTTTATGCATGAGGGAAAATTAGTGTGAGGGGATCACACAGTTGCTCCAAGCCTTCTGCACGCTTGCTCCTCCTATAGCCTGGGTGAGTCTTGTGGGAGCTCTCTACGGGGAGGGGCTTCAAGGTAAAAGTTCTCAAAGGTTTTTTGCCTTCTCTAGGAGAGAGAAAAATGAGAATGTCCACTACCGCACCAGGAGGGTGACATAGTGTCCGGCACTCCTCCACATCGTGGAAAGTAAAAGTGAAGTTTTTTAAAGGCTTCTCCGCCTTGCTGTAGGAGCAGAAGAAGAGTTGCTTTTGAGTAGGGAAAATCTTGAAGTGGAGGACTCTGGGGAGTGGACGTAGGTCAAGGTTGACTAAACCACAATAAACATTTTTCGAGCGCTTTTTCCATTTTTCACATTTTACTTTTCTTGCATTTAACTTGGCTATGGCTGCTTGGTGAAAATTTTAATTTTAGTATTTTATTATGCGATTTAAAAATTCATCACCATTGTTGCAATTGTTATCAAATTATTAGCTTCCACATTTGATTAGTTAAGTCATCCTTTTAAAATAAACAAAAATTCAAAAAAATTAACTCCTATTTTTTATTTATTTTTTAATATACCAATTCATCTCCCCCCCCCCTCTTGGCACATGTCATACTTTCAATTCATAGATTGGTCATTAAACTAGATGCAATACCCATTAAATAAGTTTCAAGGAGAATGAGATTGGAGGTTGAATAACAGGTGATTGCAGAAATGAAAAAGCTTATAGAAGTGGGTTTTATTCATGAAGAAAAATATGCCAATTGGATTACCAATATTGTCTTAATGAAGAAGAAGAACGGTCAGATTCATGTCTGTATTTACTTTTAGAAGCTTAATAAGGTGTGTCCAGAAGATAACTTCCTGCTCCCAGTGTTAGAACTATTGGTGGATAACACGTCTAACTACGATATATTCTCACTTATGGATGGATCATCAGGCTATAATCAGATGAAGATGGCACATGAAGATGAAAAGCATACATCATTCAGGATGTCGATCGACATCTTGTACTACACGATCATACCCTTTGGCTTGAAGAATGACGGTGCCACTTTCCAATGGGCAATGACACGTATCTTTGATGAATTAATACATTAGAAGGTCGAGTGTTATATAGACGACCTAGTTATTAAGAGCATATATCACAAGGATCCCTTGAATGACCTGAGGATCATATTTAAGAGGATCATAAAGTTTGATATGAAGACAAACCCTCTTAAATGCACCTTAAGTGTCTCTTTCGATAAATTTTTGGGGTACGTCGTTCGTCACCAAGGCATCGAAATTAACCCTAACAAGATCAAGGCGATTATGGAGATACCACCGCCAGGGAATCTACGTCAACTCCGCTCATTATAAGGGCAATTGGCTTTCATTCGATGATTCATATCAAATTTGTCAGGAAGGTGTCAGCCATTTTCTAAGTTAAAGAAAAAGGATGCCCACTTCAAATGGGATGCAGAATGCTAGGAAGAGTTCGATAGCATTAAAAGATATCTGTTGAATCCACCTATTCTTATAGCACTAATTCCAAGGAAGCTCAACATATTATATACAACAATACTAAAAGAGTATCTCGAAGCATTGTTAGCCAAACACTATAAAGAGGGGAAAATTGCACTCTATTACATCAGTCGTAGATTGATCGGAGAAGATGTGAGATATTCTCCAATTGAGAAGCATTGTCTAGCATTAATTTTCATAGTTCAAAAACTCTGCCACTACATGCTGTCTCACAAAAATCATGCTGAAATCAAAGATCGATCTGGTGAAATTATTGATGACAAGGCCAATGTTGACAGGTCACCTAGACAGGTGGGCAGTAATATTACTACATATTGATATCACGTACATGCCACAAAAGGTGGTAAATTGCAAGCTTAATTTATCAGATTTCCTCGCCGTACATCCAATCCCAGCAGACTCTCCACTAATCGATGATTTACCCGATGAGAAAATCATGCATGCCGAAGAGAATAAAAAACTATTTTTGGAAATATATTTTGATGGGGCATCGTCGATTAAACCTTCCTGACCTCCAAATCTTACAAGGGCTAGAGTCGGCATTAGTCTCATTTTTGTAGCACCTAAGGTAGTCATAATGAGATTTTCATTCAATTTAATTGAACTTCTAACCAACAATGAAGTCGAATATGAAGCTCTAATAGTAGGATTGGAGATTGTATCGATATCAGAATTTAAAATCTCCAAATCTTCGGCAATTCTCAACTTGTAATAGCTCAAGTCCTTGACATTTATAAGATTTGCAAACTTGAATTGGCCTACTACCACCGGTGATCTCTCAAACTTCTTAAATAGGAGCCTAATGTAAAAATAACTCGAGTTCCTTTGTTGACCTAGTTTTTGGCCCAGACCATGTCAAAGAGTTGACCTGGTCAAATTTGACCAAGCTAGACCCCAGGACCCATCCCATTGGGTTCAGGGAGTCAAGTCGAGTCTGTTGAGCCCGAGCTTAAACCCTGAGTCAACCCAGTTGACCAAGTCAACCAGGGTTGACCTTTGGACCCCTTTAAGCCTAAAATCTATTTCAAATCAATTTAATGGCATCTAAGGCTCAAACCCACGTCCCCCTTGACCTATTTGACTTGGTTGACCAGGTCAATGGTTGACTTGGTCAACCCAAGTCTTAAATAGGTCATAATGACCTATTTGGGTGGATTTAAGAGCCCATTAAGTGCATTTAAAGCCTCCAAACGTTTTGGAAATTCAAATCCCGCCTAAATCACTCCCTCTCTCCCTGAATTTAACCTTTGATCTCATCCCCACCGTCCATGATAGGTTTAGGGGCTTTAAATATCGAAAATAAAATCTATTTTTGGACTTTTGGCTAATTGCTCCCTCTCCAAGCCTCCTCAGCCCGAGATTTTGAAGAGAGAGTTCCCCACATCCTTCCTCCACTTTCCCCCATCGAATCCCGACGGTCAAAGCTCGTCGGCGGCGAGATTCCGACGACCCAAAGGCTTGGACGCTCAAAGCCTTGATCCGACAGATCCAGGGCTCTATTGGTTGCGGTTTCAACTGAAGATTTGTACGAGGACAGTCTACAAGCTCAACCGTATCAAGATCTTGGAGATCCCACGGTGAAAATCCCTTAAAACTCTTAGGATAGCTCACAATACTTCGAGTTAAATAGATTTCCTATAAGTTGATTTTAACCCAAACCAAGTACCCCCCAAGATTTCTGTTCACGTCTAGGTTCTATGTTTAAAATTTCGTAAGATTTGGTTAAGAATCGAGAGAGAACGAGTCAAAAAACCCTTTAGGGTTTCGGATCATCCCGCCGAGCAACCAGGGCTGATCTCAGCCGTCGATCCCGTGATCGACGGACGCGATCGAGACCCTCCGCGGTTTGGGCTGACCGCGGGACTCCGCTCCGCGGTTCGGATCGCCACGTGGCGCGATCTGGTCCCTCCGCTCCAACCGCTCGCGATCGAACGGCTGCCGGCCTTTGCCGACGTGGCTAAGTGCCTGACCGCCGCCGCTCATCACGCAGCAATGATTGCGCCGACGGCGCAATCATTGGAAAACGCGTGCCGCCGCCTCCGCGGTTCCGGGAACGAATGGGATGCCGCCACGTGTCGCTGCCGATTTAGAAAAATATATTTTTTTATTTTAAAATCCATAAACTTCAAAAAATCACAGAAAATTCATTTTTCGAACGTTTTTGACGTGTAATATCTCGTTTTGATCGTATTTTTATTCTCTACCTAATAACATTTTTTTTTTATAAAAATGATATGTGAATTTTGAATTATTTATAAAACAGTAAAAATACTATTTAAATATATATATTATTCTAATTATTTTTGTTATTTATTTAAGTATTTATTATAATAATTAATAATAATTATTTTCTTAATCTTTTTGTTACTGTTTTATGTTTTCATTATTTATATGATTATTATTAGTATGTTTATATAACCTTTTTTTTATTATTATTTAAATATTATTTTAACCATTATAATTAATTAAATTACTTAAAATATTATTAAATGATTAAAATATTATTGTCATTATGTACTTTAGATTACTTTAAATTTAATAACTATTAAAGTGTTGTTCCATACTATCTTTAATAATAATAATAATAATTATTATTATTTTTAAATATTATTCATTTTAAATCATTTTTTTTCTATTTATTGTATTTGAACTTGCAAAATGCATAACTTCTTCGTTTTAAGCCCGATTTTAACGCACAACGTCTTGTTTTGAACGTATTTAGATTCTGCACATTCTGGATTTAGCTTTATTCAAAGTTTCTGGATCTGTCTGCTTTTATTTTGAAAACAGCAAAACAGCATTGTTTTAAAGGACCCTTTTGATCGTTTTAAACTTCGAAAAATTATATCTTTCTTATTTTAAATCCGCTGTCGACGCACAGCGTCTTGTTTTGAAAGTATTTAGATTCTGCACATTCTGGAACTAGTTTTACTTGAAATTTTTGGGTCTGTGTGCAATTGTTTTTCAAAACAGCCAGCTGTACTATTTTAAAATTATTTAATTATTGTCTTTGAACTTCGAAATTGCGTAACTTTCTCATTTTGAGTTGGATTTTTGTGCACAGCACCTTGTTTTGGGTGTACTTTGAATTATGCACAGTTTAAAACTATTGTTCTATAAAAATTATGTGCATAGTTTCTGTTATGCCAAAAACATTGAAATGACACTATTTTAAAACATTATTTTATTATGTTTAAACTTCGGAAATTCGTATCTTCGTCGTTTTAAGTCGGATTTTGACGTATAACCCCTCGTTCTTTTCAGAAAGATAAGCTTTATGTTTTGAAACCATTTCCAGCATCTAATTTTGGCTGTATGAATAGATTCCTGTTTCGATCCAATTATTTGGGGATTTTGATATTTATATATTAATATAACAACTACTTTCAGGATACAAACTACTTTCAAATCGCTTGAGACTTCGTTAGGGTAGCTAGTGGGTCTCCCTTATATGTATTTATCATAAATTGATCTATTTTTAATTATGCTATTTTTCAAAAATTCATATATTTGTAAGTATTTTAAAATATTTTAAAATTACTTATGTATTAAATCCCTTAATCTTGGGAGATCCACTACTTGTGAAATTTTAGACATAGGTTCTATGAATGAAGAGCAATTATGGGGGAGAGGATTAGTGGGTGATTGAGTTCCAATCATTCACTAATCCCTTCATTAGGTGTCTGTCCTTTTATTTTTCGTAGATTGCATGTGTAGGTCACACCACGAGCACATAGCCTAGGCTCTCCTAGATCTAAGGACATGGTGTGTTTATTTCATTTTTGTACTCCCATGCATTTATTACCTTGAGGGTTAGCTAAAACTTCGATTCAAACCCATATAACGTAGTGACACCCTAAGGACAATAATTAAGGAACCGTCTAGCGAACTTAGAAGTTTTCTAGGAGCTAGGATAGATCCTAGAACGATGTGAAAACTTTAACATTTAAACTTAGTGACATCATAAACCTCCCAGAATTTTCTAGGGATTTTTAGGAGTCTTTAGACCCCTTAGTTAACTAACCCTAATTAACTGGTTAAATAAGGCCTCGAGACCTTCCAAAAAATACAATAAATACATATTAGGTCAGAAAATTACCCATAATACCTTAAATTGATCAGAATCTGATCCTTGCCCTTGGATAAATAGGGCTCCCTAGTTTGACTTCAGGTTGACCCTTAATTTGACCGTAGGTGGAAATTACCATTTTTCCCCTAATAAATTATTAAAAATTATTAAAAATCCCAAATTTTCCCCAAACACTTGGGATCACTTTCTCTGGTCATTCCTGACCTTTGGGGGTGATTCCAATCAGTTTGGAGCTTGTTTGGATAAAACAGTAAAAAAGGCCCTTTGTTAGGAAATTTAGAAAATTCCTTTAAATACCCCGATCTTTAGAAGTCCATAACTAATTGTAGAAAATTCCAAATTAGGTAAACTCACTTGCATTAGACTCCAATTAGGGCCTAGTATTTATTAAAAATCTTAGGTTTCCAGAAACTGACCTAGATTAGAAAGTCAACTTTTTTGGTCAACCGTAGTTCATTTAGGGCCCGAAACTTAGAAAATTCATAACTTTGCCTAGAGAACTCCAATTCCAGCCTACTACATGTCAAACTACTCGTATTAAGGTCTAGTATTTTCTTAAGGTGATAGGAGACCCAGAATTAGACTATTTCCCATAATGACTTTTTGGACCCTTAGTCTAGTTCCTAGGAGGACCCGGAACTTTCCAAAATTGGCTAATATAACTTTAACTTCAAATATCATCATCCTAAGTTCCTAAAATTGATCAACAAACTATATTAACTAAAATGCATCCCAATTCATTAATATTTGAATTTCAACAAAAATTTTCTTTTCTAGCCTTCAACAGACTTGAACTTTATACAAGTTTAACTAATTACCCACACTTAGGATCTATCCAAACCACACTAGCCTTACACACACATAGAATGGTTTGCTAGGGCACCACTTCTAGATCTAGGTTAGGCCGTTGGGTTTTATTTTTTGCTGTGTGCCGGAGCTTTTCGTAGTTTTCACTACATGCTGTTTGAAAATTGAATTGGTGTGTTTGCTTACTTTTTCTGCACTCTGGATGTGAGCGTTAGACTTACCCATAGGTTAGGAGTGTTATATATATACTGTTCCTCCGTACAGGTGGCCATGCTCATGCTGACAAAAGGGGGGGAGCAATGTCATGATTTCTAATAATGTGTTTTATGCAGGTGCTTACTCTGCTTCCCCTAAATAAAAATGAGGGCTAAATTAATTATAACTGCACAGGTGGAGCGCTTAGCCCTCAAAATTAAGAGCATGGCTTGGCATATGGTCAATGGTGTTAGCATTTTTTTTATATATGAACTGCTTGTGATTTTTTATTAGGATAACCATGTAGGTCCTTTTAGAATTTTCTGCTTTTCAATTAATGTAATATTTGTAATAATTATTAAGAGTTGTGAAAACAACTATGAGTCGGGATATTCTTATCCAACTCGGATTCCAAAAGAAGAAGACATCCCTAAGGGGAGAGTCTTCTTCCATTTGGAAGGTCGAGTTGGATGGCTTTAGATATCTAAAGAGAAAAGGCAATACCCCCATATTGGGAGAATTGTCTCTTCGTTTGGATATTCAAGCCACGACGGATCCAAGGAGTCCAAGGAGGAGATTTCCAAGGAGTCCAAGGAGGAGAGATCCAAGAAGTCCAAGGAGAAAATGCCCAGAATACTAAAGATTTGAAGACCCAATATCCCACTCAAAGTTGTTGGCGTCTTTCATAGGCTTAGAAATCTGGGTTGTTGGCAGTGGTGCCCGGCCACTTTATTTTTTGTATACCCTGGGTTGTAATTAAAGGGCAGTTGGCCTATGGACATTTATTTGATTAGTTTGTGGATTTATATTGATGTGCTTACCTGATTGCGCTTAGAAATATCTGCTTTTTTTCTTAGGTTTCTTTCTTGCATGCCGCTTTTATTTTCGCCTGGATTTCGTTAGGCTCTTCTAAGGACTATAAAACTTTTCTACTCGTAACTAACTCTTAAAAATTTAAGTTTTAAATAACATAGAAACTTAACGAATCTAGAGAATTGCCGGAATCGTCCGGGGTTGCATGCATATTATTGCATTTTCTTCTTTTCCTTATTATAAGACATCTCCCTGCCTGCGGGTAGAGTCCGGATAATCTGGCCTATGAGGATGAAGTGCCGGGCCTAGGGAGACTCAGTCTTTTCTCAAAATTTATTTTCTATAAGCCTGTTTTTAAACTTCTATAGCATTCATGAGCTGACATTTTAACTAGCATGCATTGCATTAGAAATCAATTTAATTAAAATTTAATTGCATTAGTTATGGGCATTCACCCAACATAAGTCCAAGACCACTTAGGAAATTCTCTAGATGTCGGTCCTCTTTTCAATAAACTGTACCTCCCACCCATCTTTCATAATTGACCTGATAGCATGGTTTTGAAGCGATTAGGTGGTTAGCTGGCTCCCCCAATCCAGGCCGGGATAAGTCCAGATCTTTGCATCGCATTAGCTAGGACACTGGTCTTAGTGTGTGTCGAACACTAAGTCCAAACTAGATTTAGGATTCGAGACTACTACATTCAGTTTTGTAGTATGCTTTAAATAGTAGGTATGTCCCTTCCTTTCAGGGACAATAAACCCTACTCATCCGCATCACAGGATGACGCCACCCCCATCCTTCTCTCACGCATGTGATTGAGTGTTTGATTTTACTTTTTACAGTTTCTCTCTAGTGCCCTAGAGCCTCCGAGTGCTGGTATGAGCCACGCATGTTGATCCAACAATTCGGACCTTTCTTCCCTTTTGAGTAAGATTTCCTAGTCTATACCCATGTGTCAATCCCACTTTAGGAAATGATAATATATGATCCTTAATCGAGAGTTTTCTCAGGCTCCGGCCTGGGATGTAATTAACCACGGGGGCTTGCGCCCGTGGGAAACTCGGTCCCACATCTACTAAACCCCATTCGAACTCCTTTATATCGGATAGGGAAAACCCGTGATTTGGTCATGTATATTACTACCCATCGAGGTGTGTTCGTGATAGCCTCTATCCTCAATGGTTAGTCGTATGCACGATCCAATCTGTCCCTTCCAATCGACCCGTTTGCGCGGTGCTCTTTCGGAGGTCCACAGGTTTCTAGCGACCACGATGGGACCAGTTTCTCTCTCCATCTTTGGATTCTATATTATTATTTCTTGTGTGTACTCCGGGATTGGTACTCCTTAGATTAGGTCCGTCCCACTCTTAGTTAGGATCTTTTCTTAGTTAGGATTCCTTCCCCTTAGCTAGGGTTCCCCCCTACTCTACTTCTTTCCAGCCTTACAGGCTATTCCTTTCCCTATCAATTCCTATCTACATTTACCAAATCTCTATCAAATTGTTCATCCTTTCTTATTTTCAATTCTGACTTCTAACCTTTCAATTTCTTTTCTTGGCAGCAGTGTCATGGCTCGTTCAGCCCCTTCCGTTACTTTCGCTTTTGGTTCAGACGCACGGGTGACTCTCCCTGAGTCCCTGCTCGCTAGTCCTTCAGTGGGAGGAATCACTTTTGGTTCCTTCACTGACTCGGCCTTCGTCACTCTTGGCGGGCCGACCCCGGCGGAGGCTACTGCATTCTCTCCTCCTTAGAGGAGAGGACGCGCAGCTATGCGCCCTTTCGGACGACCAGCTGCTCGGCGGACAGCCCGGGCACGTGCTCGTCCAGTTCCTGCACTCGCACAGCTAGTGCGCGCTGTGGCTAGGCGACCAGTGCCTAGGCCACAGCTTGTTCCAGTTGTTCGTGCAGCGGCCAGGCAACCTGCGCCTGTCGCTCCTGCTGCTCAGGTTGCCCCGGCCCCTCAGCGCCGGCAGCCTACTGCAGCGGTTCCACCTGTTCGTGCTGCGGTCAGGCGACCTGTGCCTGCCGCTCCTGCTGCACAGGCTGCCCCGGCCCCTCAACGCCGGCAGCCTGCTACTGTTGTTACTCCCGTCGTTCCAGCGGAAGTACCTCGCATTCGGGTTTCCCCTCCCTCTTCCACTAGGAAGAGGGGTGCCCAGACCGAGGTGCTTTCGCCCTCTTTTGGTCGAGTTTTTGTTTTTACTCGGTTTTCCCACCCCAAGACTGCTAGGCAGACCCTGGCACTTCCAGTTGTTCCTGTTCCCCCTGCCACCCAGGTAGTGGGTTCAAATGTCCCCTCGACCTCCACCTCCGGCCTTGGGAGAAGGGCCAGAAGGAATAGGAATAGGAGGTTGCGTCTAGCTGCGTCAGAGGCAGAGAGGCAACGGATGGCAGATGTCATCGTTCACGATGAGATAGTTCAGAGGCAGAGGAGAGTGGCTCCCAGGCAGCGGAGGCCACGTCTAGTTGTTGTTGCGCCTGTTCCAGAGGTGATGGTAGCCCCCGAGTTGGAGGCAGTTCAGGGAGGACGCTTCTCCCCACTGACGCATAGTGGAGATGAGGAGGATGTTGCCCGTATAGCGGCGGCCCCTCCTGTCGCCACTACTCTACCCCGAGCTAGGTTACCCAGGGACGCTGGTGTCCGAGCCCTCACCCAGAGGATTCAGAACATCGTCCGCCTAGCACGTGGCAGAGGGCCCGTCAGTCGGGAGGGCTTACTCTGTCAGATTTCTCGGGCTACCTTTCAGTTACGGAGGCAGACTGCGAGGAGACTCTACAGTTGGCAGAGGGGGCAGACACCCCAGCAGTCTGCAGTTCCAGTAGTTAGGCCGCCAGCAGTGGCTCCTGTAGTAGGACGACGCCCACATCGTCGAGGACGGAGATAGCAGCAGGAGCCTACCCGGCCTTAGGTCAGTTCAGAGGTGACAGTACCGGAGCAGCCAGTTGCCAGCACAGTGCCCCGTCATACCAGATGGGTTTGGAGACGTCGACAAGCGGACACCCCTGTCGATCCTGTTCAGTTAGTTGAGTCAGCGCCACTGGCAGAGACAGAGCAACCAGATGAGGCAGTTGATCAGATAGATTTGGCAGTTCCTTCCGGGTCTGAGGCAGTCCCGATGGCAGTTAACGATGATTCAGTTTCTACCCCAGATAGATCGCCAGTACGGATCGAGACAGAGTTAGCCCCTAGTACTCATAGGATCACTTCTCCTATGAGCCCGTACATAGAGGCGATGCGACAGGCCTTTTTAGACAATGAAGATACACTATTGGATACCGATGAGGATGTGTCAGTTCACTGGGTTTGTGTGGTTACCCGCAGAGGTCACTCGGATGAGAGAGAGCCCGAGGACCAGGATGAGCAGGGAGAGCCCGAGGTGGGTGGATCTCCCAGATCAGTTGATATAGATGCTACAGTCCTGAACCTCCAGACACAGATGACAGAGATGGCTAGAGCCATGACAGTCATGACAGCACAGTTGACAGCCTTGGGGGCGGTACCCCAAGTGGCAGGTGCAGCTGCTGCCAGTACTTCAGAAGATCAGCCAGTTGTGCCCCCAGTTGCACTGGACCCACTGAGAGTGGACAGGGTCCAAAGAGCAGTGCCTACAGCACCTTCAGTGGTTCAAAGTTAGCCAGCTCAGTTTTCAGCGGGTCAGCTTCAGGATCTGATTGCCTAGAAGGTAGAGCAGGCCATTTCCTCTAAAAAGACTGGAGAGTCAGTTAGTAGAGGGCGGCCTTACCCGGTAAAGTACGAGCAGGAGCCCTACCCTCCTGGTTTTATCCATCCTAGGTTTAGAGTGTTTGACGGGTTTGGGAACCCGAGGCAGCATGTGGCTCAGTACCGAGCTATATGTTGCAATATAGGAGTGAGTGACCCGCTGATGTTGAGGTTGTTCGTCAGCAGCTTGGCGGGGGTGGCATTTGCTTGGTACGCCGACCTCCCCAACGACTCAGTCAGGACTTTTGCAGAGCTGGAGCAGTTGTTCATCCAGAGGTTTGTCAGCACTGAGCACAGAGTTACAGTTGGAGAGCTTGTAGTCACCAGACAGAGGCCTAGAGAGTCACTCACAGACTACATAGTTAGATGGAGGAACCTGAGTTTGCAGTGCGAGCCACAGTTGCAGGAGCAGCACGCAGTTGAGATCTTGTTGAAGAACATAGATGGTCTCATAGCTTCATACCTAAAGGGTTTCACCATACGAACCTTTCAGAAGCTACTGACCAAGGTCACCAGCCTACAGGACAGCATACCCGATGCAGTCTCTCCTAAGGCTGAGAGTCAGCCTTCGCGCAGATCTCAGCGGCAAGAGTTTTCAGGGGCACCTCCACCTAGGAGAGGGGAGGTACACAGTACTCAGAGAGCAGCAGATAAGGGAAAGATGCCCTTAGGCAGTTCAGCACCTTCACAGCAGTCACGCTCAGCTAGTCAGTCACACTCAGCTAGTCAGCCAGCATCATAGCTCAGGACCTCCCGTAGGACTCCAGAGAGTCAGCAGTTCCTGCAGGAGAAGCTTAGTAAGGAATATCCCTTCAAAAGGGAGATTGTGAAGAAGATCTTTAAATTCCTTACTAAGAAGAACATACTTACCTTTCCTAGCAACAATAGAGTGGAAGAAGAGGGTCAGACTGAGCACCCACTCTATTGTCCTTACCACAGATATGTTGGGCATGTGTTAGAGGATTGCTTTGTGTTCAAGGACAAGGTTGAGAGGTTGATGGCCACAGGACAGATACACCTCCAGGACAGTGACCTAGTGCAGCCTAGGGGCAAGGGCCCTCAGACAGTTCAGATGGTATCCAGCCCTAGCCACAGTCCCAGCCAGAATGACAGTCAGGGCAGTAGTAGCAGTTTACCCCAGTGTTCTGAGGGAAAGTGATAGTTAGCACTTTCCAATAAGAACAGGAGGATGATTGACCGTGCAGTTCAGAGTTCAGAGGCAGTTGAGAGGAGGCCATCACAGTCCAAGTTGACAGTTGCTCCTGCAGTTACTACTCCAACACTTGTACCTTCTTCTTCTTCTCTTTCTGTTGTAGTGCCTACTGAGCACATTTCTTTTTCTTCTGATGTATGTAACAAGAAAATGTATGAAAGAGAAAAGTATGTTGTAACTTCTGAGGGGAAGACAGGATTTCTTCCAGCACTTACGCTGAAGGATTTTGTTCTCCCTTTATTTGATGAAGAAATAATAGAAGAAGGTGATTCTGGCTATTTTTGGTGTTCTTCTTCTACTGCTTTTACTACTGTTTCTACTTCTACTTCTACTGCTTCTAATTCTACTAGCACTCAGTCTCCTCATGTTTTACATGTTTCTTATAATATGGATAATTCAAGTGAAGAGTCTGAGTCTGAGTATGAAGATGAACCAGTCTTTGTGATACCAGAGGGTGGATGTTACATGGATTCAGAGGATGAATTTGAGAACCCACTCTCAATACTTTTCTTAGAACCAACACCTGCCACCATCACTGAACTAGAGGAATCTCCTGTTGAGGATGATTCAATACAAGAAGTTCATCTGTGTTCAGGGAATGTCCTTTCACATAGGTTGGCTAAGAATACAAAAGATAAGAATATCATTACCCAGCAGGATGACTCTATCCCTTCCTCCAAGGAGCAGCCTAAGGAGAAAAGGAAAGGCCCTCAACTGGAAGTTGATTACAATGTGTTGGCTCACCTAAGAAAAATTCCTTCCTTTCTTAGTGTCTATGATGTTTTGATGTTATCACCCGACTTGAGAGAGACACTGGTAAAAGTCCTGCTTGAACCAGAGACCTATCAGGCATTCTTTACTTTCGACCCTGATGATGGGGCATGGCATTTGTACAACATGCCATGCATCACCTTCTCTAGTCGTGACCTTCTGTTAGGGACCACTGAGCACAATCGTCCCTTGTATGTCACTGCTGAAGTCAATGGTTATGAATTGAATAGGGTCCTCATAGATCAAGGGGCTTCAGTAAATATACTAACCCATGAAACTTTGAAGAGCCTCTCCCTAGGTCATCTGAAGCTCACTTCCGACAAGATCATGTTGAAAGGCTTCAATGACCAAGGCCAGCGAGCTCTAGGGTCTATCACCCTGCCTCTGAAATTTGGAAATTTTTTAACTGAGGCAAAGTTTCATGTGATTGAGGCTGATACTTCATACAAGGCTCTCTTAGGAAGGCCTTGGATCCATTAGTATGGAATGGTGCCCTCTACCTTGCACCAATGTATGAAGTTTCTAAGGAATGATGTTGAGTATACCATTCCTGGAGATACCCAGCCCTTTTCCGTGCATGAGATCTCTATGTACGACGACGCCGAGTACTACGTACCTCGGAAGACTCGTAGAGCTCCACCTGCTCAGTCCCCAGTGATACCTGATACTGTTGTACAGGGTCCTACGCAGCCACCTGCACAGGGTCCTATACAATCATCAGTACAGGGTCCATCACAGGTTGGTATCGAGCCAGGTGTTCCCACTGCCCATTCTGATGGAGACCCCTCTCAGTTTGTAGTGAGGCACGATGTTCCCCCTAGTAGAGGTAGGGGAGGTAGAGGTAGAGGGAGAGGTAGAGTTGCGATCCGCGAGCCGCGGAATCACGACACTCGTACACCTCCTCCTCCTAACCTTTACACTTCTTCTTTGACTGTAGAGTCCGACTCTTCCGACGATGAAATGATCGATGTTCTTCAGCGTCCAGTCACTTCACCACCTCCCTATTCCGCAGGCTATGACTCACTACCTACTCTTCGTAGCCATTTGATACCTGAAGGTGGATTGATTATTGATATTAGCTAGGACGAGGAAGAAGACTTTCGACGTCAAACTACTACCAGACAATCTTCCCCCCATCAGATACGCGGGATAGGAGTTGGGGATTCCAGTCAAAGATCTTCTGACACTCCTGTAGTTGATGATGATAGCCTAATTTGGGGTAGTCATAACCCCATACCTCACTTGTATGATACATTTGGGCCAGCCTGACCTAGGGAATGTCCCTCTGTACCCCGTAGTATAGGTGCACCACTGGGTCCTGTGAGACAGGATTTAGAGGAGACCGCTATGGATATAGAGGTCAGGAGTGCCCCTCGTTACTTTTCACCTACTGTAGAGAGCTTTGTTGAGCGGGGTCTTGTTCGTTCCACTTGGCCCGACGAAGAAGCTCTACAGCAGGCCCGAGTTTGGCAGACTGATTTCCCCCAAGGGCTAGGAGGCGTAGGTTACATGGGGTTAAATCAGTCCAGTGATGCCAACGTTCGTGTCATTTCCCATGCTTATCCGGTTGTTTCTCTTGCCGACGAAGAAGACCCGGATAGGGGCGATGATAGGATACTTGATGCTCCATAAGAGTTTGAAGATGGCGCAACTTCAGCCATGGACGAACTACGTGAGGTAAATTTAGGCACTGAGTCAGACCCTAGGCCTATTTTTCATAGTGCCCTATTGTCTGATTCAGAGGCTCAAGAATACATCAAGTTACTATCAGAGTTTAGAGACTATTTTGCCTGGAACTACACCGAGATGCCTGGTCTAAATCCAGAGGTAGCAGTCCATAAGTTAGCCATTAAGCCTGAAGCAGTCCCTGTTAAACAAGCGCCTCGTAGGAAGAGGTTATAAATTGAACAACAGGTGATCACTGAAACCAAGAAGCTTATAGAAGCTGGTTTTATTAGGGAAGAGAAGTACCCAACATGGCTTGCTAATATTGTTCCAGTCCGGAAGAAGAGCGGACATATACGAGTCTGTATCAACTTCCGTGATTTGAACAAGGCATGTCCTAAGGATGATTTTCCTCTCCCAATCCCTGAGCTTATGGTGGATATATCATCATCCCATAGCATCTTCTCATTCATGGATGATTCATCTGGTTACAATCAGATAAAGATGGACCCTAAGGATGAGATGTTTACCGCTTTTCGGATACCTATAGGTGTCTTTTGTTACAAGGTGATGCCCTTCGGTCTCAAGAATGCCGGGGCCACCTATCAACGTGCCATGACTGTCATCTTTGATGAGATGATACATGAGCAAGTTGAATGTTATGTGGATGATTTGGTCATCAAAAGCAAGGTCCGCGAAGATCACCTCAGAGATCTGCAAATCGTTTTTGAACGCCTGCGCAAGTTTGACTTAAATATGAATCTTTTAAAATGCGCATTTGGAGTCAATGCAGGAAAGTTCTTAGGGTTTATAGTTTGATACCGTGGCATTAAAATAGATCCCTCTATGATCAAGGCCATAGTAGATTTAAAACCCCCTAAGAGTCTTACCCAGTTAAGGTCCTTTCAGGGTAAACTAGCTTTCTTGCGGAGGTTTATCTCCAATCTTTCCGGTAGGTGTCATCCTTTCTCTGCACTAGTGAAGAAAGATGCCCGATTCCACTGGGATGAGAGTTGTCAGGAGGCATTTGAGAGTATAAAGCACTACCTGATGAACCCCCCTGTTTTAGCTGCACCTATCTCAGGTAGGCCGTTGATTCTCTACACTACGGCCCTGGATGAGTCTCTAGGTGCACTGTTGGCTCAAGAGAATGAGGAAGGCAAGGAGAATGCCTTGTACTACCTCAGCAGGCGACTGATACCTGCAGAGCTTAAGTACCCAGCGATAGAAAAGCAATGTTTAGCCTTGATCTTTGCGGTACAGAAGCTTAGGCATTATATGCTATCACATAAGATCAATCTGATCTCTCGAGTCAACCCATTGTAGTACCTGATGACCCGTCCGACCCTTTCAGGTCGTCTAGCACGATGGTCAATGATACTACTGCAATTTGATATTACTTTTGTTCCTCAGCGGGCCGTCAAAGGATAGGCTCTAGCTGACTTTTTGGCCGATCACCCGATCCGTGCCGATTCCCCACTCAACGATGAGCTACCTGATGAATTCATCATGAGTGTGGATGAACAGGAGTCCCCTACTTGGGAGTTTTACTTTGACGGTGCGTCATTTGTTAAAGCTTCAAGCCTATATGAAACTCCTACAATTAGGGTAGGATTAGGCCTGATTTTTGTGTCTCCTGATGGTCATACTCTACGGTACTCCTATAGTTTATCAGAACCTCGTACCAATAATGAAGCTGAGTACGAAGCTTTGATTTTGGGGTTAGAGTTGGCCATTCAGATGAGTCTTACGCGGGTGAAGATCTTTGGATACTCCCAACTGATAATCAATCAAGTAGCTGGAGTCTACAAAGTGCTTAAGCCTGAGCTCATTCCATATCATAATAAAACAATGGAGCTCCTGAGCTTAATACCATAAGTAACTTTGGCCAAGGTCCCTAGATCTGAAAATGGAAAAGCAGATGCATTGGCCAAGTTAGCAAAAGAATTAGCTGACCCTACTGGAAATCCAGTGTCTATTATTGTCCAGTATCGTCAGGCTCTGTGCCCCGCGGACTTGTCTTCGTCCAATCAGACCCTTGCAGTGTTTGCTGTGGATGAGGAGTCAGATTAGAGAGAACCCTTCATAGAGTATTTGAAGCATGGTAGGCTTCCAGATGATAGGTCTCTCGCTGCTCAAATTAGAAAGAGAGCCTTATCATTCGCCTATGTAAATGAAACTCTGTATCGACGCTCTTTTGACCAAATGTGGTTGAGATATCTCAGTAAAGAAGAGGCTAAAAGAGTCATGAGCAAGATACATGAAGGGCTTTGTGGTGCCCATCAGTCTGGACCTAAAATGAAAGGCAGAATTAAACGCCTTGGCTACTACTGGCCGACTATGATCCACGATTGTATGGAGCACGCTAAGAGATGCCACCAGTGCCAGATTCATGGCACGGTGATTCATCAACCCCCTAATCCGTTGCACCCTACTGTTTCTTCTTGTCCATTTGAGGGCTGGGACACAGATGTGGTGGGTCCTATAGAGCCTCCTTCCTCTAAGGGTCATAAGTTCATTTTAGCCACCACTGATTACTTCTCTAAGTGGGCAGAAGCTGTCCAGCTTAAGGAAGTTAAATCAGAAGATGTGATACTCTTCTTTCGCGATAACGTTGTTTATCGCTTTGGTGTTCCGCGCCGTATAATCTCAGATAATGGCCCGTCCTTTAGAAGCACCAAAATTGGCAGATTTGCCCGCCGCCATAACATTAATTGGCGATACTCGTCAATTTACTACCCTAAAGCCAATGGCTTTTGGTAGAGGCATTTAATGAGACTCTTGTGCAACTGATAAGGAAAATCCTTGTTGCGGATAAAAGAGAATGACATGATAAGTTACCTGAAGCATTATGGGCATATAGGACTACCTACCGTACTCCTACTCAGTCCACCCCATATGCTTTAGCTTTTGGGGCTGAAGCAGTCCTCCCACTTGAGGTCGAGCTCCCCTCACTACGTGTAGCAGTTAGTTATAATCTATCTGAGGAAGATAATGCCCGACTAAGGTTGGAAGAGCTAGACGGTTTAGATTAGCTTCGCTTATGAGCTTATCAATACCTTAAGCTAAGCCAGGCTCGAATGATACGACACTACGAGCGCCTTGTTAGACCCCGTGCTTTCCGGGTATGCGAGTTAGTTCTTGTTTTGCGTAGGCCTATCATCTCGCACCGTCGGCGAGGTGGTAAGTTTGAGCCTGTTTGGGAAGGCCCCTTCGCTGTAGAGCAAGTTTATGAATGTGGTGCCTACCTACTTGTTGATGCAAATGGCGTTCACCCGATGCCTGTCATCAACGGACAGTACTTGAAAAAGTACTATGCATGAGTCTAGTACTTCACATGGAGCCTCCCTACCGCCTGTAGATATCCCTCTGTATATGTAACTCCTAAAAGGATCTCTTTTACTTTTCAGCAGTCTGCGTGGCCACGACAATTTGTCCTCTACCACGCGACGTTGCTTAGAAGAGTATGAAGCTATCCTTAGAGGTGATACACCAATACGCCGTAGGGATATTTTGTACTTTGGTTTGTGTGCACCAATCACGTCGGTGCTATCGCATAGAATTTTTAGTTTGTTCTCCCCTTTGTAGGGCTTAGTCCCCCAGTTTCACCTATCGCCCCAGGTGTGGTCTAGGATATCAAAACCAGTAGATTGAGTCTAGTTTTTGAGAGGTGATACTGGATCCACACCACCCCATGACAGTCAGGTATGGTGATGGAGATCTACTATCCCAAATTGAATTTCTTCTTCCCATCAGTTCTGATCTGATGGATATAGCCCCGGTCCACTCATATGTCTTGAATGTGATCAGGGGTGCCAGAGTCATTAGTTTAGACTCTTTTGGATGTAGGATACTGGATCCACACCATCCTATGCTAGTCAGGTGTGGTAGTGTTGATCCTCTATCTTGATGTTGATCTATGTTATTTCAATATGATTGTGCTCCCCAGTTCATTCACATAAGATGAATGTGGTCTGCGTTATCAAAATCATCCACTACTCCCGATTTAAAAATTCATGTGTGATAAAGGAGGGGAGCTCTTAGTAGAGCAAAACCGGTTGCCCTTGTTGTAGGAGGAACCAGGTAAAACTCTCCAAAAGCACAAATTTTCCAATTCTGTTCATGTGGCAAACGTAATCTGGGTTATCAAAATCATTCACATTAAAAAAAAAAAAAAACGGGAAGCTGGTTTGACTTACTTGGTAGAGAGGGCCTGACAGAGCACATAGCAGGAACTCCTCGCCACCCTTTTCCCTGAGTATCTTGTTCCAATTAGGAAAACACCAGGCTTTGTGATTCCTTTGTTTGCTGACCCGATTTGGTTAGGCAGATATTGAGTCACCTCAATCCACTGTCCTGAAATAGGCAGGAGGAGATGGGACCCCCTTCACCTTCTATTCTGCTGATTCGATATAATCAGACAGATAGTTTGTGTGCTTTTGCTACTCTACTTTTGGTTCTCTCTTTAGCTCTACCCACTCCATAGGACAAGGCAAGGAGAGATACCACCTTACTTTTTCACCCTTGAGGTGATCTTTACCCTTGATTCTCTCTTTGGCTCTGCCCTCACTATAGAGCAAGGCTAGCGGAGAATTTGTTTACCTTTTCACCCTAGTGGTGATCTTTACTGTTGATTCTTCTTTCTGCTCTGCCCTCGCTACGGGGCAAGGCTATAGGAGAATCCCCTTACTTTGTTTTCACCTTTTTTTTGGTGATCTTTACTGTTGGTTCTATCCTGGGCTCTACCCTTATCGAAGAGTAAGGCCAGGAGAAGACCCTACTACCAGTTCACCATTTTTGGTGATTCTTGACTTTTGCATTGTTGCTTTTTCTTCTTTCCTAGGCTCTGCCCCCGCTATGGGGCAAGGCCAGGAGAAGAATCCCTTTCTTTTTTCACCGTCTCTTTGATATTCTTTCATTCATGATCTTTATGATACTCATGCTTTTCACTCTACTGTCTATGGCTTAGTCGGTCAACGCCAACACGAGCAGTTCACTAGTTATTCTCCGTTCTTGTTGGGGGTCCGTTTGTTGACCTAGTTTTTGGCCCAGACCAGGTCAAAGAGTTGACCTGGTCAAATTTGACCAAGCTAGACCCCAGGACCCATCCCATTGGGTTCAGGGAGTCAAGTCGAGTCTTTTGAGCCCGAGCTTGGACCCTGAGTCAACCCAGTTGACCAAGTCAACCAGGGTTGACCTTTGGACCCCTTTAAGCCTAAAATCTATTTCAAATCAATTTCATGGCATCTAAGGCTCAAACCCACGTCCCCCTTGACCTATTTGACTGGGTTGACCAGGTCAATGGTTGACTGGTCAACCCAAGTCTTAAATAGGTCATGATGACCTATTTGGGTGGATTTAAGAGCCCATTAAGTGCATTTAAAGCCTCCAAACGTTTTGGAAATTCAAATCCCGCCTAAATCACTCCCTCTCTCCCTGAATTTAACCTTTGATCTCATCCCCACCGTTCATGATAGGTTTAGGGGCTTTAAATATCAAAAATAAAATCTATTTTTGGAATTTTGGCTAATTGCTCCCTCTCCAAGCCTCCTCAGCCCGAGATTTTGAAGAGAGAGTTCCCCACATCCTTCCTCCACTTTCCCCCATCGAATCCCGACTGTCAAAGCTCGCCGGCGGCGAGATTCCGACGACCCGAAGGCTTGGACGCTCAAAGCCTTGATCCGACAGATCCAGGGCTCTATTGGTTGCGGTTTCAACTGAAGATTTGTACGAGGACAGTCTACAAGCTCAACCGTATCAAGATCTTGGCGATCCCACGGTGAAAATCCCTTAAAACTCTTAGGATAGCTCATAATACTTCGAGTTAAATAGATTTCCTATAAGTTGATTTTAACCCAAACCAAATACCCCCCAAGATTTCTGTTCACGTCTAGGTTCTATGTTTAAAATTTCGTAAGATTTGGTTAAGAATCGAGAGAGAACGAGTCAAAAAACCCTTTAGGGTTTCGGATCATCCCGCCGAGCAGCCAGGGCTGATCTCAGCCGTCGATCCCGTGATCGACGGACGCGATCGAGACCCTCCGCGGTTTGGGCTGACTGCGAAACTCCGTTCCGCGGTTCGGATCGCCACATGGCGCGATCTGGTCCCTTCGCTCCAACCGCTCGCGATCGAATGGCTGCCGGCCTTTGCCGACGTGGCTAAGTGCCTGACCGCCACCGCTCATCACGCAGCAATGATTGCGCCGACAGCGCAATCATTGGAAAACGCGTGCCGCCGCCTCCGCGGTTCCGGGAACGAATGGGATGCCGCCACGTGTCGCTGCCGATTTAGAAAAATATTTTTTTTTATTTTAAAATCCAGAAACTTCAAAAAATCACAGAAAATTCATTTTTCGTCCGTTTTTGACGTGTAATATCTCGTTTTGATCGTATTTTTATTCTCTACCTAATAAAATTTTTTTATAAAAATGATATGTGAATTTTGAATTATTTATAAAACAGTAAAAATACTATTTAAATATATATATTATTCTAATTATTTTTGTTATTTATTTAAGTATTTATTATAATAATTAATAATAATTATTTTCTTAATCTTTTTGTTACTGTTTTATGTTTTCATTATTTATATGATTATTATTAGTATGTTTATATAACCTTTTTTTTTATTATTTAAATATTATTTTAACCATTATAATTAATTAAATTACTTAAAATATTATTAAATGATTAAAATATTATTGTCATTATGTACTTTAGATTACTTTAAATTTAATAACTATTAAAGTGTTGTTCCATACTATCTTTAATAATAATAATTATTATTATTATTATTTTTAAATATTATTCATTTTAAATCATTTTTTTTCTATTTATTGTATTTGAACTTGCAAAATGCATAACTTCTTCGTTTTAAGCCCGATTTTAACGCACAACGTCTTGTTTTGAACGTATTTAGATTCTGCACATTCTGGATTTAGCTTTATTCAAAGTTTATGGATTTGTCTGCATTTATTTTGAAAACAGCCAAACAGCATTGTTTTAAAGGACCATTTTGATCGTTTTAAACTTTGAAAAATTATATCTTTCTTATTTTAAATCCGCTGTCGACGCACAGCATCTTGTTTTGAAAGTATTTAGATTCTGCACATTCTGGAACTAGTGTTATTTGAAATTTTTGGGTCTGTGTGCAATTGTTTATCAAAACAGCCAGCTGTACTATTTTAAAATTATTTAATTATTGTTTTTGAACTTCGAAATTGCGTAACTTTCTCATTTTGAGTCGGAGTTTTGTGCACAGCACCTTGTTTTTGGTTTACTTTGAATTCCGCACAGTTTAAAACTATTTTTGTATAAAAATTATGTCTATAGTTTCTGTTATGCCAAAAACAGTGAAATGACACTATTTTAAAACATTATTTTATTGTGTTTAAACTTCGAAAATTCGTATCTTCGTCGTTTCAAGTCGGAATTTGACGTATAACCCCTCGTTCTTTTCAGAAAGACGAGCTTTATGTTTTGAAACCATTTCCAGCCTCTGATTTTGGCTGTATGAATAGATTCCTGTTTCGATCCAATTATTTGGGGATTTTGATATTTATATATTAATATAACAACTACTTTCAGGATACAAACTACTTTCAAATCGCTTGAGACTTCGTTAGGGTAGCCAGTGGGTCTCCCTTATATGTATTTATCATAAATTGATCTATTTTTAATTATGCTATTTTCCAAAAGTTCATATATTTGTAAGTATTTTAAAATATTTTAAAATTACTTATGTATTAAATCCCTTAATCTTGAGAGATCCACTACTTGTGAAATTTTAGACATAGGTTCTATGAATGAAGAGCAATTATGGGGGAGAGGATTAGTGGGTGATTGAGTTCCAATCATTCACTAATCCCTTCATTAGGTGTCTGTCCTTTTATTTTCGTAGATTGCATGTGTAGGTCACACCACGAGCACATAGCCTAGGCTCTCCTAGATCTAAGGACATGGTGTGTTTATTTCATTTTTGTACTCCCATGCATTTATTACCTTAAGGGTTAGCTAAAACTTCGATTCAAACCCATATAACGTAGTGACACCCTAAGGACAATAATTAAGGACCCGTCTAGCGAACTTAGAAGTTTTCTAGGAGCTAGGATAGATCCCAGAATGACGTGAAAACTTCAACATTTAAACTTAGTGACATCATAAACCTCCCAGAATTTTCTAGAGATTTTTAGGAGTCTTTAGACCCCTTAGTTAACTAACCCTAATTAACTGGTTAAATAAGGCCCCGAGTCCTTCCGAAAAATACAATAAAAACATATTAGGTCAGAAAATTACCCATAATACCTTAAACTGACCAGAATTTGATCCTTGACCTTGGATAAATAGGGCTCCCTAGTTTGACTTCAGGTTGACCCTTAATTTGACCGTAGGTGAAAATTATCATTTTGCCCCTAATAAATTATTAAAAATTATTAAAAATCCCAAATTTTCCCCAAACACTTGGGATCACTTTCTCTGGTCATTCCTGACCTTTGGGGGTGATTCCAATCAGTTTGGAGCTTGTTTGGAGCAAAACAGTAAAAAAGGCCCTTTGTTAGAAAATTTAGAAAATTCCTTTAAATACCCCGATCTTTAGAAGTCCATAACTAATTGTAGAAAATTCCAAATTAGGTAAACTCACTTGCATTAAACTCCAATTAGGGCCTAGTATTTATTAAAAATCTTAGGTTTCCAGAAACTTGCCTAGATTAGAAAGTCAACGTTTTTGGTCAACCGTAGTTCATTTAGGGCCCGAAACTTAGAAAATTCATAACTTTGCCTAGAGAACTCCGATTCCAGCCTACTACCTGTCTAACTACTCGTATTAAGGTCTAATATTTTCCTAAGGTGATAGGAGACCCAGAATTAGACTATTTCCCATAGTGACGTTTTGGACCCTTAGTCTAGTTCCTAGGAGGACCCAGAACTTTCCAAAATTGGCTAATATAACTTTAACTTCAAATATCATCATCCTAAGTTCCTAAAATTGATCAACAAACTATATTAACTAAAATACATCCCAATTCATTAATATTTGAATTTCAACAAAAATTTCCTTTTCTAGCCTTCAACAGACTTGAACTTTAGACAAGTTTAACTAATTACCCCCACTTAGGATCTATCCAAACCACACTAGCCTTACACACACATAGAATGGTTTGCTAGGGCACCACTTCTAGATCTAGGTTAGGCCGCTGGGTTTTATTTTCTGCTGTGTGCCGGAGCTTTTCGTAGTTTTCACTGCATGCTGTTTGAAAATTGAATTTGTGTGTTTACTTACTTTTTTTGCACTCTAGATGTGAGTGTTAGACTTACCCATAGGTTAGGAGCGTTATATATATACTATTCTTCCGTGCAGGTGGCCATGCTCATGCTGATAAAAGGGGGGAGCATTGTCATGATTTCTAATAATGTGTTTTATGCAGGTGCTTACTCAGCTTCCCCTAAATAAAAATGAGGGCTAAATTAATTATAACTGCACAGGTGGAGCGCTTAGCCCTCAAAATTAAGAGCATGGCTTGGCACAGGGTCAATGGTGTTAGCATTTTTTTTATATATGAACTGCTTGTGATTTTTTATTAGGATAACCATGCAGGTCCTTTTAGAATTTTCTGCTTTTAGATTAATGTAATATTTGTAATAATTGTTAAGAGTTGTGAAAACAACTATGAGTCGGGATATTCTTATCCAACTCGGATTCCAAAAGAAGAAGACATCCCTAAGGGGAGAGTCTTCTTCCATTTGGAAGGTCGAGTTGGATGGCTTTAGATATCTAAAGAGAAAAGGCAATACCCCCATATTGGGAGAATTGTCTCTTCGTTTGGATATTCAAGCCACGACGGATCCAAGGAGTCCAAGGAGATTTGTCTCTTCGTTTGGATATTCAAGCCACGACGGATCCAAGGAGTCCAAGGAGGAGATTTCCAAGGAGTCCAAGGAGGAGAGATCCAAGGAGTCCAAGGAGAAGATGCCCTGAATACTAAAGATTTGAAGACCCAATATCCCACTCAAAGTTGTTGGCGTCTGTCATAGGCTTAGAAATCCGGGTTGTTGGTAGTGGTGCCCGGCCACTTTATTTTTTGTATACCCTGGGTTGTAATTAAAGGGCAGTTGACCTATGGACATTTATTTGATTAGTTTGTGGATTTATATTGATGTGCTTACCTGATTGTTCTTAGAAATATCTGCTTTTTTTCTTAGGTTTCTTTCTTGCATGTCGCTTTTGTTTTCGCCTGGATTTCGTTAGGCTCTTCTAAGGACTATAAAACTTTTCTACTCGTAACTAACTCTTAAAAATTTAAGTTTTAAATAACATAGAAACTTAACGAACCTAGGGAATTGCCGGAATCGTCCGGGGTCGCATGCATATTATTGCATTTCTTTTTTTCCTTGTTATAAGACATCTCCCTGCCTGCGGATAGAGTCCGGATAATCTGGCCTATGAGGATGAAGTGCCGGACCTAGGGAGACTCAGTCTTTTCTAAAAATTTATTTTCTATAAGCCTATTTTTAAACTTCTATAGCATTCATGAGCTGACATTTTAACTAGCACGCATTGCATTAGAAATCAATTTAATTAAAATTTAATTGCATTAGTTAGGGGCATTCACCCAACATAAGTCCAGGACCACTTAGGAAATTCTCTAGATGTCGGTCCTCTTTTCAATAAACTGTACCTCCCACCCATCTTTCATAATTGACCTGATAGCATGGTTTTGAAACGATTAGGTGGTTAGCTGGCTCCCCCAATCCAGGCCGGGATAAGTCCAGATCTTTGCATCGCATTAGCTAGGACACTGGTCTTAGTGTGTGTCGAACACTAAGTCCAACCTAGATTTAGAATTCGAGGCTACTACATTCGGTTTCGTAGTATGCCTTAAATAGTAGGTATGTCCCTTCCTTTCAGGGACTATAAACCCTACTCATCCGCGTCACAGGATGACGCCACCCCCATCCTTCTCTCACGCATGTGATTGAGTGTTTGATTTTACTTTTTCCAGTTTCTCTCTAGTGCCCTAGAGCCTCCGAGTGCTGGTATGAGCCACGCATGTTGATCCAACCATTCGGACCTTTCTTCCCTTTTGAGTAGGATTTCCTAGTCTATACCCATGTGTCAATCCCACTTTAGGAAATGATAATATATGATCCTTAATCGAGAGTTTTCTCAGGCTCCGGCCTGGGATGTAATTAACCACGGGGGCTTACGCCCGTGGGAAACTCAGTCCCACATCTACTAAACCCCATTCAAACTCCTTTATATCGAATGGGGGAAACCCGTGATTTGGTCATGTATATTACTATCCATTGAGATGTGTTGGCGATAGCCTCTATCCTCAATGGATAGTCGTATACACGATCCAATCTGTCCCTTCCAATCGACTCGTTTGCGCGGTGCTCTTTCGGAGGTCCACATCCTTGAGGTCAAAATAACAAAGCAGATTGTCAGACTAAATTGGCCAAGGAAATGGCGAATACCAATGAGGAGAGGCCTATATTCATTGGAGTTTACACCCATAGGATCTTGGAGCCCATTATGTTAACATTTCTAAAGGCAAAGAAGTTCTGGATTCAAGCTAGCGAGATATAATTCTAATTGACTCTCAACCTCTCCATTATATCATTATAGAAATTTATTTGGAAGGTTATCATGTAGCCAAGAGACATAAAGATAATCAAGCTTCAAAATCGTAGTGGCATTGCTTAGATATTAAAGTAGAGAATGATTGGAGGTAGTCATTCATTGACTGCTTCAAAGAAAATAAACTCCACGTGGAAAAATTTATAGCCTCAAAATTTTGAAAAAGAGCATTACGATATGTGTTTGTCAATGACACGTTGTATCGACGGGCTTTTAACCAAATGTGACTTAGATGCCTAGGGACCAAGGAAGCTGATAGAGTGATAGCAGAAGTTCGTGAAGGACTTTATGGCACACATCAGTCAGGTCTCAAAATGTTTGTTAAAATCAAGAGAATGGGTTATTATTGGTCGACAATGCTAAGAGATTTTATTGACCATGCCAAGAGGTTCCATGAGTGTTAAATCTATGGTGATGTTATACATCAACCGCCAAATCCACTATACCCAACAGTAGAATTCTGACCATTCGAATGCTGGGGAACTGATATCATTGGACCGATAGATCCACCATCTTCAACCAAACACCACTTCATACTGACAATAACATACTAGTTCTCTAAGTGGACAAAAGCGACTCCATTAAAAGAAGTCACATCTAAGCATATGATTATTTTTTTCACCCATAATATGATCAACATATTTGGTGTACCATGCCGCGTGATCTCAGATAATGACACATTATTCAAGAGTACTAAAATCTACACATTTATCAATCGATACAAGATTGATTAGTGATACTCATCAATATACAATCTTAGAGCAAATGACTTGGTGGAGGCTTTTAACAAGACGCTCCTGAAACTGTTGAAGAAGATTCTCACCAAGAACAAAAGAGAGTGGCACACAAAAATGAAAGAGGCATTATGGGCGTATCGCACAACCTACAAAACACAGACCAAAGCCACTCCTTACTCACTGATGCTCGGAGTTGAAGAAGTGTTGCTGCTAGAAGTTATACTACCATCTCTTCGAGTCGCTATCCAAAATGAGCTTACTCAAGAGAAAAATGCTCGATTAAGAATAGAAAAGCTTGATGCACTTGATGAAGTTAGGTTACAAGCTCAACAAAACCTAGAAATCTATCGAGAAAAAATGATGAAATCATTTGATGGGCTGGTACATCCTCAGGCATTTCAAGAAGGGGAATTAGTCCTAGTATTGAGAAGGCCAATCATTTCATATCGAAAAATTGGTGAAAAATTTGTATCCAATTTAGAGGGCCCCTTTATCATCGAGAAGGTATTTCTTTCAAGGAGGAGCTTATCAGTTAATCGATCTGGACGGTCAGAGACCTATGCCACATATCAATAATCGATATTTAAAGAAATATCATGCTTGAAAATTTCATGTCCGATATAATACTAACCGATCAAAGTGTTATGTGCATATTTGTCAATACATGCTTATACTTATATTTTGAAATTCTCTTATGTATTAGAATACATTTAAAAAATCCCTCCATAAGATTATGAACATTTTAAATATTTATTTGGGCCAACAACATGCCGCGTGGCAAAATTCTCGAATAAATATTTAAAATATCGAAATACAAAACCTATCCAATATCTCTCTATGAGATAGGGGCATTTTAAATATTTATTTTTGTTGACATCGTGCTATGCACCGAAATTCCCAAATAAATATTTAGAATTCCAAAATTTTAAATTTATTCTATTCCAAAATGTCCCAGCAAGAGAGAGGCATTTTAAATATTTAATCGAGTCAACATCACATTGCTTATTGATATCTCTGAATAAATATTTAAAATTATAAATATAAATATTCTATCATGCTGAAGAATACGACGAATTCATTTTCAAAGTATATGTGGTAATCTTTCAAAAGTTTGAGAAATCACTTACTCTAACGTATCAAGATTTAAAAGTTAGGAAAGAGACTGTTGTGACTATTCACTCCAACAAATTGAGCTGGAAAAGATTGAAGTCTTTCAACAGCCTGAAGCTTAGAGTTCGAGTGGGTGTAAAAGGTCGGATCCAACAAGCACAAGTATGGTCGGATCACTGGCAGCTCCGTCTACTCAACACGTCATAAGAAAGGTGTAAGTAGCGGAACCCCTACTTCATCCAACCATCAGTAGGGATTGTAGGAAGTATGAAGGCATATTCGACTCGACAAGTTGAAGTGATCGTAGTCTACCAAATTCTCCTAATTAATTGGAGAATCAAAGTTCCAGTGGGAAGGATGAATCATAAAGAACTACTAAATGCTTGTAGACTCCAAATCTTCAACTACAAAGAAGGACTCCAAATCTACTAATTTCAGTAGATTCAGTATTGAGAAGTATATTTTTCATAGCTCCAGTCTAAAGCCTGAATGGATGTAAGAGGTCAGATCCAACAAGCCTAAATACGATAGAACCGTTGGTAGCTCCATTTATACTCAACACGCCATAAGAAAGGCCGCAGTTGAGGAACTTCTATTTCAGCAATAAGAGGATGAAGATCTGTCAAATCCTATCTCAACCAATTTGATGAACTCAAGTAACTCAGATTAAAGTATCTCAACTGGTTAAGGATTATGATACTACATGCATTTGGCACCATCGACTAAAGCATCAAGTGAGGTTAAAAGGAATCTTTTCTCAACAAATCTATCAAAAACAAAGCAAATGATTGAAGAAATTATCCTAAAGTTCACATAAAGTCTAAAGCTGAATTAAAAGGATTTCATCATCAAAAAGTCTATTACTCATAAAGTTCTGGATCGATGACTCCTCGCTACCGACCTGATATAAACCTAAAAGATAGTAGATCACTGGCATCTACTCCTTCATCAAGTCCGCAAAAGATAGAAGCATAGGACATAAGGTATAAAAATCACCTGACAAGTCAGTAAAGACAAATAAGATAATTTTTTAGCAACTTCCATAAGATAAAGTACATGGCAGAAGGAACCAAAATCTCATGACCCAAGATAAAGATACAAAAAGAAACACTCAAGATAACATTTGCAAGTGTCCCTAAAGATTGGGGGCATTTTAAATATTTATTTGGGTCAACATCACGCCACATGCCGAGATGCCCAAATAAATATTTAAAATTTCTTGCCAAAATACAGGTAATGGATGGAAGAATGAAAAAGCCTATGTAAAATGAATGTGCCATAAATAAAAAGTATAATTTGAGTAAGATACAATCAATACAAGAGACAATAAAGTCCCACCAGCTGATGAATGTGTAAAATTCAGATGAATCTTGAGTGATATCAGCAACATACAATAGAAATATTACATTTATATATGATTGTTGTAAAGAAAGATGCAAGCAGTTACAAAAATGCTAGAAATTAATGTGACATTAGTGACAAAAGAAGAACAAAAAGTGGAGATGATATATACTATAATCAATCTACAAAGTGAAACTATAAGTAACTAAGTATAAAGTACTCTATCATTTGCATACGAGTCTATACTTGATAAGACCCAACATGTCGATCAATTTTTTTGACTACAAGTGCATCTAAAGATCTACGAAGACATAGAGATAGACTCTTCGATATCTATAAAATCTCAGAATGACATCCAAACAAGCTTTGGAGATCCACTAAATAGAACCCTCAATGTGACATCTAGAGCAAATATTTAGATATCCTCATGTTTAATCAACATACAACAAACGTGACTCAAGAAGACAAAACAAAAAAAATAAAAAATAAAAAACAAAATTTTTAAATCATACCTCTAGCAGGTCATCCCAAATCTCTGCTCAGACCTTGTCAAATACAGCCGCTTCTATAATACCCCATACCCTACTCCCTGTGCAAACAACATCGAATTCAATCGCTTCATTCATGCTCGCCTCGATTCAGTGAAAATGGTTGACATTGATAAAAGCTCCTGTAAAGCTCCCGATTTATCTCCCTTCCACAAGCTTCTCGCAAAACACTCAAACTCCAACTCCCCCTCCGCTCGTTTTCTCCCCACATGCAAAATCCCAACACATGCTGAGAACTCCCAACCTCCGCCTCTTCTTCCTAAACTCGTTCAAGCCAACCCTTTCTCCTCTCTGCTCCGGCTCATCCATCAACCGTCGCCCTTCTCTTCCATGACATCTTCCTCCATATCGAAGATGACACCTTAACTCGTGATACATGTACCCTACCGAACTCAACATCTTGATCTAACCTCTACCCCATATGTGACCTCCACTGCTATGCCAAACCCAGTCGACCTCACCTTCATCGAATCAAACTTACCTCATCTCTTCCCTTTGCCAGAGCCGATCAACCTTCCTATTGCCCTAACCTGATCTCCAGCCAACTGGCCAAACTCCAACCAGTCTAAGCCTAATTTTTCCACTTAGATCCAACTCTTACAATCAAGAGAGGAGAGAGAGAGAGAGAGAGAGAGAGAGAGAGAGAGAGAGAGAGATAGATAGAGAGAGAGAGAGAGAGAGAGAGAGAGAGCTTCCTCTATTTGACTGTGATCCCTCATCCTTACATGAACTCCTTAAGTCGCTCGACCCGTCCCTCTCTCTTGACTGACGCCTGCAGCTCTTTCATATATGTAATATATATTAGATTTATGTTAATGATATTATTAATATTTAATATAATTACTATTAATATTTATATATATCTTAATATTTATTATTATATAGTATGGGCCCCGACAAGTATATTTTGGATACACACGTGACGTCTAGGGATATTGCGCAGATCAATAAATAAATATATTTTGAGCCCAATCCTTTTATGTGGGTAAATAGAAGTCGACACAGCAAAAACTATCAAGGTGTCGATCAGAATATCTATTTTATTTATTTATATAAGGCCTTCAAGGCCTCCAACAAAAAAAATCATTAACAAAACCACAAAGCCAGCAATAAGCCTTATCTTCTATCGATAGCTTGACAAAGCCGACAATGTTCAATCCACAAATGAAAATGACCCATAAATACTCCGATGATGGTCGTGTTGAATGTAGATCTCAATCGGAGGGGTAATTCCAACTTTCAAAGCTCCACCGAAATACCTATGAAAATCCAAAAATCATCAAAATTCAAATATTTAAAATTTAAATTCTACAATCAAATCACTTAAAGCAAAATCCATCCACCATCTGCAACAGTTTGTCGGGATGGACAAATTAAAATTTATTTCATCTCATATAGAGCTAATGCCTAGTTGAAAATATCACTAAATTACATTCTCAAAATAATCTCCTGCTAGTAAGGACATTGTAAGTGTCTTCTAACCAACGATTTTGCCTCCAAATGACACCACAAGATAAACAATTATGACTTGGGACCCTCTGAACCGAGTGGTTTTGCTGCCAAATAGCACTATGAGATAACGGTTATGACCATAGCCAATATGTTCCTTAGTGGCATCAAATTCTTGTGATATGAATCAATAGGATATGATCGATTGGGCACAAATCTTTCTATTAGCTAATGTGGATTCAAATATGTCCCCTTAGACAAACACCCACCTTAGGTCTATAAGGTACCCTAGCTTGGACGGCACAACCCATGGTTGCCGACAAGGATCCTTCCATCAAGTTGAGTCAACTACCTCCTATGACAAAGTATACCAGGGACCATGATGGCCCGGGACAGCGAAACCATGAGATCTTGATCGGGTCCATCATCCATTCCCCCACCATTCGCTTTAACTGTAAGATGGTAAAATTCTCAATTTTAAATATCACATTTCCAAATACCACACCCATGCTACTAATATATGTCAGATAACATATACTTTCTACATATCTGATTGACGACTAGCCTTAATCGAAAGTTCTCTCTCATTTCGGGAGGGGTAATTAACTATAGGGGCTTGCGCCTATAGGAAACCAAAATTTCTAGGAAGTGTCTTATCTACAAATACATCTGTCTTTCAAATTTTACCCTAGAACTTAATTCCATTAAAACTCCCCCGAAGAAAAGTATTGCGGGAGGCCGGGGCCGAACTTTTGGAGCCCACAAAGGCTTGTAATTATAATTTAAATTCTAAATTCGTTTCATGGTTATTAAAATTTTAATGATTAAAGAATGAAATAATTATAAATGTGTTTTATTGTAGCTCGATTTTTTGTGGCCCCAAGTTACAATTAATTTCATTATATTTGAATATGACTTATTTGAAATTAAGTAATTAGTACTAAACTTTATGCACATTCAAAATTAAAATAAATTTAAATTTTTTTATGGCTCAAAATTAAAATTAATTTCATTATATTTGAATATAATTTATTTGAAATTAATTAATTAATACTAAACATAGTGCGCATTCAACATATTAATTCAACTTTATTCAAAGTAAATTTAACTTCATCTCACTTGACTTACATGAACTATATGGTCTATAAATTTTGGGCAAATTTAATTTTTTTTATTCTTTTTATTTTTATTTCTTATCAGTAATATTTCAAAATTGCCTTTTATTAGGCATTGAGTCAGTCTCAAAAGTAATTATTTTTACAATAATTGCCATCACTCGCCAACAACCCATGAATCACATTAGGCAAGGGGTCACTTTCATATACAACTTGATGATATAAACTTCATAACTATATAAGCTTCTTTCAATTTTATTATTATAAAAGTACGATTTCATTTGAGACGATTTTTCTTACTGCTTCTTAAAATAATTTTTTAATATAAAAATAAAACTTTTATACTAAAAATTACTTAAAAAAATAAAAGTAAAGTTATCATAAACCAAATATAAGAATACCTATTTTCAAGTTAGAGTATATCTTCATATGACGATAAGAGAAATGATGTAGGAATAGAAATTATGTATATAAAAAATAATTTAATTTCTACATATTTTGAAAAGAGTTATAGGATATGATATGAATATAGCATCTATTAAGCCTTCAATTATCTATTATTTTAATAGATAATTTACATATATACTATTGAATTTTTAAGCATTTACATGGCAAATTCTTAAATTTTTATATTTACTTATTTAAATGATATTAAAAAATATATATGAAAATGTGTTTTTTTTAGTTAAATTAATGAATTTTTTTATATCATTTAAAAATTAAGATATTGTATAAATAACACAAAATTCATATGTTAAATTTTTAATACATAACAATTCGAATGATATATATGAAAAACACCTTAACTTAATTCTTTTTACACTATTAACCTTTTTCCTTATATATATATATATATACAAGACTCATGGTTGCCATTCTTTTAACAGTACAAAAACGGTAAAGCAGCGTTCCAAAAAGCTTTACTTTTCCAATTTTTTAAAAGAAAAAAAACAAACCAAAATAATTTTCTATAAAATATATTTATTTTAAATATCTTTAATAGGCTTTTATGCCATTACCAAAATTAGCATCTAATATAATATAAATTTCAATTAATTATTCATATTTTTCATCATTTAAAAATAATAAATCTTATAAGGCTTATATTCAAATCATTAAAGATATGTATGTAGGAGCTATTACTTGTGTTCAAACACAAGGTGGTTTGACAAAGTATTTTTCTATTTCGGTTGGATTACATCAAGGGTCGGCCTTAAGCCCATATCTTTTTTGCTTTAGTCTGGGATGTTCTCACTAGACATTTGCAAGAGGATGTACCTTGGTGTATGCTTTTTGATGATGATATTCTTCTTGTTGATAAGACTAGAGATGGAGTTGAGGTAAACTTAAATTATGGAGGTCAACCTTAGAGTCTAAAGGTTTTCGCTTGAGTAGATCTAAAAGAATATATATGGAGTGTAATTTTAGTAGTAATAGATCTAGTGAGAGGATTGTGACTTTGGGCAATGAAGTCATTAATAAGAGTACACGTTTTAGAAATCTTGGATATATTGTTCAGAGTGATGGTGAAATAGATGGAATATTATCAGCAGAATTCAAGTTGGATGGTTTAAGTGGAGGAATGCATCGGGCTTGTTATGTAATAAAAAATACCCCTCAAACTTAAGGGAAAATCCTATAAGATGGCAGTGAGGCATGCAATGCTTTTTGGTGCCGAATGTTAGCCATTAAAAGAGAAATATAATACTAAGTTAAGTGTGGCAGAGCTGAGGATGCTCAGGTGGATGAGTGGCTTTACCCTTAGAGATAGGATATGAAATGAGCATATACATGAAAAGGTTGGAGTAGCTCCAGTAGAAGATAAGATTAGAGAGTTGCCTTAGATGATTTGATCACATAAAATGACAGCATTTCGATGACCCGGTTAGGAAAGTAGAGGTATTATATTTGACTTATGTTAAGAAAGGTAGAGGTAGACCTAAAAATACTTGGTTAAAAAATATTAGAAATGATCTTTCTCTATTAGATTTAAAGGAGAATTTGACTTTTAATATGACAAAATGGAGAAAAAATATTCATGTAGCCGACCCCAAGTAGTGGGATAAATGCTTGATATTGTTGTTGTTGTCGTCATTAAAATAATAAGTCTAATGACAAAATATTTGAATTGAATATTAAAAAAACTCAGCAAAAGAATTATTGTATAAGATATTTGCATCAAATATTAAACACATAATAATCAATAAAACTCACTCAATTTATCTAACTTTCACTACTAAGTAGTAACTAGCTTACTGCATCTCTTTAGAAACAACTAACTCAGATGATATTATTAACAAAAATGGCTGGATTTGTTCATTCATCAAGCTACTATTTGAACCTTAAAACTACAGCAACAATAACATGTCGAGATTGTTAAATAAAATTTAGGCTGCCTATCCACTATTTAATGCAACATTTTATTTTTCTCAACCCCATAACGGTAGTGTTTATTTGAACCTTAAAACTAGCCGTTGAAAGAAAAAAAAAATTAAATTTACCATGATAAAATGATCATAAACTCATAAAGAATAAGCCATGATCTGATATACGCACGTTCAGATTAAGGGTGTCAAAAGAGTTGACAGGTCATGTTCAAGTCAAACCCGAGTTGATTCGAATCTAAACAGGTCAACTCAAACCCGACCAGGTTTTACAAACGGGTCAAGATTTTTAACCCAAACATGACCCACGCGGGTTACCAGATTGACCCGACCCAACCCGCAACCCGTTTGTAAAATGTGTAAAATCGCCGAAATAGTGCACACGACATCGAGATAGCTCTAGGGCTTATTGGTTGCGACCTAAACAACATAGACATACGACAAACGTCGGGGTGTAGGGCATTTAGGTGGTTCGATCACAGGATGGGATGGGTAGCAGGTTTGAGGCTTTGAACACATCCCGTGAGAGCAAGTTTGAGCACAAGCTGGCGGAGGCAACACCTAAGCCGCTGTCGCTGAGGGCCTAAGGCATGGCTGCTGACCGCGTCACCTACGCGGGTTTGATCACGTGATGGCCGCATTGCTCAAGTTTGAGGCAATGCAGGTTTGTCGGCACCCTAGGCGAACGCCGGGCGGGTCAAATACGGGTTGCTTTCGGGTTGTCATGTCAACCTGAAACTTGACCCGATTAAGAAACGGGTCAAAATCTTAAACTCAAACCCGACCTATATTAAATGGGTTGATCCGAACCCAAAATTTCTGGGTCAGATTCGGATCAAATTTCCGGTCGAGTCAGATTTTAGCACCCCTAATTCAGATTTTTTAAAAAAATTCTGAAACAGAGCACTTCCAAATTCTGCATTCTTTGGTTACCAAAAAAACATGATACATCAAACCAGCTAAATATTACAAAAGATTGCAGTTTCGTTTCATACACAGTGAAATTAAGATTTCCCTATCCAAAGTAGCAGCAGATGATTTGAAATCCAGGAAACGATTATTCCTTGTTACAAAATGAGCCAACTATTTAAAATGCCTAATTATGAATTATATCTAAAAGCTACTTCTTCTCATATTTTGTTTTTTTTTATTTTTCATTTAAAAAAATGATGAAAACTACATTTCATTCAACCTGTTCCTTGAGTACCTTCACCATTCTTCTGATATACAGTCTCTAAACATTCCTTGGCTCTATGAATTTTTGACTGAAGATAGAAGCTCCCCATCTTCCCATTTCTCTCAAACAGAGTATCGTACTTCTGCGGAAATAAAAAAACACAAAGGAATTCAACATCATTTATCTCCAAAACAACTAACTAAGAAAATTCTGAGTAAGCTTAATTTTAATTAGGATGAACTTCAAAACAGTAAAAGTTATTTTAAGATGAATGAAATATACGACTAATCAATCAACAAACTATATTTCATCAATCTGAAAATAAATCGAACAATTTTAAGACGTCATAATCAAATTTGGTTAATATTCAGAACACATAATTAAATTTAAAAAAAAATAGCTATGAATATCCCAAACAAATTTTGATCAACGTGAATCTCAAAGCTATTAAATTTACTTTGAGATGAGTGCAATCAAAATAAAAGTAAATCCAATGATTTTGATACTCATCCTAAACAAATGTTTAGTCAATACATCTTCATAACACCAAATTCAATTAGGAAAATTTTAGTTTATGATATTGAGGCCAAAATTTGATGAGGATGAATCTTAATGTCATTCAATTACAATGAAGCAGCAAAGAAAGAAGGTAAAACCTGTAATACTTCCTCCCACGACGCGTTCTCATGAAGTCCTAAGATTTGCCGGGCTTCTTGCTCGGTCATGGTTCTACCTGCTCTACGGATATTTTGTAATGTTTCTTGGGCAACTCCAGTTTTATTGGCATCTATGAAGACCAAGGCAAAGATGAAGAGTCTTAAGGACATAAGGCCAGGAAACATGAATATCAATGTTTAGAGATCATAAAATGTTATAAATTTTCATGAAGTGAGGCAAACTAATGGTTCAAATGCAGCCAAACTAATGTTATAGCATTTGAGCAGGGAAGCAATTACAATTGGATCAATTCTTAAAGTTCACTTAAACAATCATAAAAATAAAAAGATGCAAATAAAGAATGTTTCGTGAGCTTATAACAATTCAAATTCATACTGATATAGGTACAGCTGAAATCAAAACTGAACACAACTTTTCAGTAAAGCATTAGAAAAAAAATTATTATATTCAATTAATTCAAACTAGCACAAAAAAATAAAAACAATTAAGAGGCCATTTGGTTAAAGTGTTTATTATACATGGGTATTTAAATGTCGTTTAAATTAAATATAATATATTTGTAATACTTAAAGTTATTTATTGGCTGCAAAATAAATTCTAGAAATTACAAACAGGATCATGGACGATGGAGGCAGCAAGGATAGACACAGAGAAGATAGGATGGAAATCAAAAAGTCGCTTGACTGGACTTTGTGACGTGAATGTGAATGAATTAGGAATAGTTTTGGGATATTTTAAATTCCTTAAAAACTACGTCATATTTATTTTACTTCATACCAATAAAAATTTTAAAATTCATGCCTTTCTTCAACTTTACTCTTCTAATACAACAAACAAAATAGCAGCTATCTTTTTTCCAAATTCTTAACTATTGATCAAACACTCTAGCAAATGACATAGTGTTAGGAAGGACTTGTATTAAATATTTTTTGAGGAACTTTTGTCTTTTATTTTTCTTCAAAAGAAAAATTTTGTAATAAAAGATTCTAGGCATTAATAAGGATCACTTGCCTTTAAAAACATAGGTTATTTCAAGCTCCCTGAAGTTTGGGGGATGGAGTTCCTAATTTTGGGGTGAATCCCCATATTTGGAGAGGTGAGGAGGGAAGAAGATCGTAGTGAAGTGTAAGACTTCACCACAATCGATCGCTAGAGCTTCTATACCTTATCCTCATCTATCTTAGCCCTCTTGTCACAATTTCAATTGACTGTCTATCAATTCTTGAAGCAGGAAATCCAAAACAGCAGCAGAAGATTCATTCCTAGGATCGGTGGTCATAATTGAGTTCAATATTCGGCCAAAATTTATTCTAGAATGAACCATCTCTGGTACAGTCCAAATAGACGAGTAGCAATTTTCTAAAGCAAGAGGTCCCCTGGGATAAGTGGCCATGGTAGAATTCCAGTTCTTCAAGGTCCTCACAGCGGCTGGGTCGCTCAAATCGTATGAATACATCAATCACCATCAACCAATAGCAGGAACAAAAGTGCAGATATAAAGTTTCGATGGCTGGAAAAGTTCCAGCAAATATTGGGTGGATTATTCTGTAGGGTGGAATTGAAGGCAGCCTTTGCAATCAAGTGGGAAAGTCACGGAAGGAGTTAGGTAGAGGTAAATCAAAACCAAAGCACTAAACTATCATATTTTTGAATTCAAAAAAGCCTTCTACATCAAGATTGCTCGGATTTTCCCTTGGGCAGTTTCTTTTATCCTGAAAGCTTGCGGACCATTTGGCTTGAAACATGCACTGAGAATCAGACCAACACAGTAAGGTTGCTTTGGAACAGTTCTCAAACACCTATCAATTTCAAGATAATCCTCTTCTTGATCGATAAAAGCCTCTAATCAGTTGGCAGAGGGGGTTTATAGGTTCTTTTAGTTGTCTGATATTAAAAAGGTTTTAGTCCCTTTTTATCCCAATAGATTCGGTGTTAGCAAATCCTTTTTCACGCAAAGATCACTTGAAATTTTCCACCAGACTCAAATCCCATACAAAGTTCTCAGAGCTGCGTGAAAACCAAACATAAAAACTAATTTGATGGACAGCAAAACCATGCTTCGCAGGGAAAAAGAAAACAAGATAAGCTGCCCATGCAGAAATAAGAATGAGACTATTTACTGTAACTTATATCACATCATTCCAAGGTTAAGAACATTAAAGGTGCACGGACTAGAATTTTATCACAGTATTTCAAAGGATAATGTTTATTTATCCATTTATTTATTTTCAATAGTTAACTAAACACATAACCAAAGAAACAATAAAATCTAAGAGATTGAATCAAAATGAAAAGCAGTCAAAGAAAGTGACGATAAGCAACTCACTTTCAAGTGCTTTACGATATGCTTGTAAGACAGCCCTTCCTAAAATTCCAGAGCCCATTATAAGCAAATTAGCGATAAGCTTTGCAGCCTAATCAAGAATGAATAAAGAAATCAATAATAATCAAAGGAAAAATAGCCGCAATTGACAATAAGGAGAAAAATTGATAGGCACAACCGCCATACAGCAAAAATACATTCAAAATCACAAAACAAATAAAGCAAAATATCTCAAATCATAACCAAAATCTAGCTTGACAAGCTTCCAATAGGGAACACCAAAAGACTTGCTCAAACCAATACTAGAAGTTAAAAAATCATGGATCCTGAATATGAAGTCCAGATATGTAGAAACACTCTCAATTCATCTTCCTTAATACATGTTCGTGCAAAGATTCTGAATATGTAAAAAAAATCTCAAATGAGTGCACTGATAGAGTACATTAAAGATTGTCTAAAATGTCTATAGTTCAAGATAGCTATGTACTTTTGTTTGTACAATAATAATCAAGAATGAATAAAAAAATCAATAATAATCAAAGGAAAAATAGCCGCAATTGATAATAAGGAGAAAAATTGATAGGCACAACCGCCATACAGCAAAAATACATTCAATATCACAAAACAAATAAAGCAAAATATCTCAAATCATAACCAAAATCTAGCTTGACAAGCTTCCAATAGGGAACACCAAAAGACTTGCTCAAACCAATACTAGAAGTTAAAAAATCATGGATCCTGAATATGAAGTCCAGATATGTAGAAACACTCTCAATTCATCTTCCTTAATACATGTTCGTGCAAAGATTCTGAATATGTAAAAAAAATCTCAAATGAGTGCACTGATAGAGTACATTAAAGATTGTCTAAAATGTCTATAGTTCAAGATAGCTATGTACTTTTGTTTGTACATTTTGTATTAGCTTAAAATTTTAGCTTCTATTTTTTAGATGCTTGCATTCTCTTTTAGCAGTCTCAAATGCAATCATACGGCTGTTATGGATTACTAAACTATTACACAAACATAGTTCATATCTGGGGGCTTTGATCTTGGACTATCGAAATTGCTAGATGATAATGTTTCACTAACCGACTAAATACACTCATAAAATGGATTTCTTCAATTCTCATACACCACATTTGCACGTATGGAATGCTTTCTATTCTATGTGAGCCAGCCACATCACCAACGCACAAGAACCATGAAATTGAGATTTCATATCTGGATGTGTGTGGGGAGTACAGCATTACTCGTTCACAATGCACTGTAGAGATGTTTCCATATTGGGAAACCATCAACTGATGAACAACTGACTGTGCTACGGTGACATGATAGCCTCGTGGTTATTATGAACCTTTTATTTCAAAAGTGGCAATTTAGTTCAAGATATACATTACAATACTTTGTTTAATGGTTTAGACGCAATTGGAGTTAGCTTTGATTATGCTACTTCAGCAATTGGTAGACCATTTAACAATGCTTAATAGATAATAATACTAGTTTGTTGTATTAAGGCGTGCAAGAGAATCAGTTTAATCCTATATTGAATAGTTGAAAATACATTGGTAGGGCTGCAAATGAACCGAGCATTTGATGAGCAACTCGTGGCTCGGCTCGATAAGAGCTCGTTTAGGTTCATTTGCTAAGTTAAACAAACAAGTTTGAACACCTTTGATAGATACTCGATAGATAAATAAATAAGCTTGAACAACCTCGCGTTCGGCTCGTTTATGTTCATGAACAATATTGTTTAGAGCTCGTGAACATACTCGTCAAGAAGCTCATTATGTCATATTTAATTAAAAATAAATATTATATCTTATTTGACTAATAAGATAATAAAATATCATGTTATTTAACAAATTATATATATATATATATATATATATATATATTAAATAGAAAGTTAAGTAATTTATTTAACAATTTTAAAAAAAAAACCTCTCTCTATTCCCGCCCGCCCTCTCTCTCTCTATCTAAAGTTTCACCTCTTTTATTTCGACAGGAGTTGAAAGCAGGCTTAGAACTGCCAGAATGCAAGAGGTCCGAGGAGTCAAAACACACTAACGACCCAAATTATTGTCCATGCCATCGTGTAATCAACCATCCTATTGAAGATTGTTACATTTTTAATAATTGGTTTGAAAGAAAATATCGAAAGGGGGAACTCACATTGTCCGACAATGTGCTGACTCAACCTAGAAAAAAGAATCAACTCGGGTAGTTATGACTTCCTCCGTACTCCCAGTTGAAGAAAGAAGAAAAGAAAAAAAGCCGATTCAAGAAGAATAGTGGGAGACAACGATCTCTAAGAAAACTGTGAAAATGCTAAGACAGCTTGAAGGAGTCCCGGGCATAAAATGGAAGTCTCCCATTGAGCCGATGATAGATTCCAAGGTGCTGCCAATGATGCGAGCTTCTACTTCTAAACAATTCCCCAACCAAGCTGACACTTAAAGTCTAGAAGGGTGAAATCCTCCAAGAAGAAGACCAAGTTGAAAAAACCCAAGGAGAAGAAAACTGCAACTCAAAAGGGCTATCGACAGTTTGAATGAATATTACTAGACTGTGAGGCGACCCATTAAGCTCGCAGACTTCATGTCAGAGCTTAAAATAGAGGAAGCTAAAGAAGATGATGAGAATTCACTTCCCGATGAAGTATGTCGGGTCATCTCAGTGGCACCAAATGCACTGATAAAAGAAGGATACGCTGAGTAAGTTGCTTTTGAATCTTGTCTGATGATAACATCAATGGACTATAGCTCGAAAGAGGATTTATATTTTCCAAAGGCAGATGAGTCAGACCCCGATATAGCGTAACAAATGGGACATGTAAACCTCGGTGGTGACTTTGAATCAATAGATGAATCCCTAGACGCAACAATGACCGATTCTGAAGAAAACACACCATCGAACGAGTCTGTGCCAGAGGAGATCGCTCAAGTGCAGTTGAGAAGCGACAAGATATTGCCGCCTCCACCAAAGAAAGTGGTCTCCAACAAAAACAATGAGAAAGAGATAGTCATCAACGATGATATTATCCCTTAAGATCCCAAGAAAAAGAATATTTCAATTAAGGGGATAAATTATAATATCTTATCCTATCTGAGGAAGATCCCTGCACAACTTAGCATAACGATGTTTTAGTAATGTCTAAGGACCTTTGAGAGACTTTGATTCAGGTTTTCAAAGATCTCAAAAGATACGAAGCATATTTTGTTGAACGTAATATGACTGAGATCCTACAAGCTCGTAATGAGCCGTTCATCACCTTCTCCGAAGATGACATGATACTCAGGACTGCAGACCATAACCGTCTTCTCTATATTACTATAGAGAGCATAAGATGATAATCAGTCAGATCCTGATCGATCCCGGATCTTTCATAAATCTCATGAGTCTTAAAGAACTAAGATCACTCTGCCTCAATGTGGAACACCTCGGGCTAGATAAGCTGATGGTGTATGATTTCAACGAGAAAAGATAGAAGACCCTTGGATCATTTATGCTCCCTCTTGTATTTGGAGAACTTCATACATAAGCCAAATTCCATGTAATTGATGCAGACACTTATTCAAGGCGCTATTAGGTCACCTCTAGTTGCATGAATATGGCGTTGTCCCGTCGACACAACACCAGTGTATGAAGTATCTCAGTGATGGAGAAAAATTCAGGATCTCTGACGACATCTAGCCCTTTGCAGTCCATGAAGTAATGATATATGAAAATGCTAGATACTTTATGCCAAAGAAGCTGAAGCAATCAAGCTCTATTGAGGTCAAACATCAAATTCAAAGGCTGCAAAACAGCATGAACATGAAGGTGAGAAGAAGCATGTGGGGGAGAAAGAAGAAAACGCCGACTCTTCCCAAAGCACCGACCATTCTCAAATAAAAGAAACATGTATCTCATCTAGGGAGAGACAAAGATGAAGATGATGTCACTCCTACCAAATCCCAAAGAGTATGCCAGTTTATGGCCGAATGGAGTAGGGAGGTGGAATATTTAAATAATGATTATGATTACGACTCTATCTACATAAACACGGTGCAGGATGTATTCTCCAAAAGAATAGACAACCTGTTGATCTCAGATAGCGTACTCATAGTCACGTGTATTCCCCTGCAACACTTCAAGAAAATTATTCCGCGCAAGGTACATAAGGTTGAAAAACTCACCACTCGTTATCTGCCTCCCCTTAAAAAGGGGACTGCGCCAAGATACATAATATATTTTGTGGGAATGCACGAAGAAGAGAATAATGACTGGTGTTGTATGCTCCTCGATTCTGAAGAGTTACTACCTACGAGGCTACCTAGGTTTAATACAAAAGGTATTCAAAGAATGCTACGAAAATAAATTAATATTCCTACCACCAAACGATAACTTCGTATAAGCTTGGGCCTCTGATATGGAAGGAATCTGCGTCCATTATGATAGAAGGATATAGCTGCGTATAAAGGTATCAGATTCATTAAGCGAAAATTCATCTGGAAAGAGACTTGCCGAGCAATCACATGCGGGGGAATCAGACCAGAGAACAATGACACCGATGAGACATACGAAGTTGTCAATTATAATGATCAGTCCATATCGGCCAAGCCTGCACCATAAGAACTGGAAGATGGTGGACAGGCAACCACTATGGATGAGCTAAAAGAAATCAACTTGATAACCGAGGACTCGAGGAGGACCCTCGCCCAACCTTTATTAATTATCTCCTACCTGAGGAGCAAATAGAAGAAATAAAAGAACTCTGTGAATTAAGAGATTGTTTTGCCTGAACATACACTAAAATGTCTGGCTTGTCCCTGATGTAGCAGTTCATAAATTGACCATCAAACCTAATGCAGCGCCCATCAAACAAGCTCCAAGGAGAATTAGATTGGAGATTGAAGAACAAATGATTGTCGAAACTAAGAAGCTCATAGAAGCGGGCTTTATCCGCGAAGAAAAATATGCCGACTAGATTGTCAATATTGTCTCGGTGAATAAAAAGAACGGTCATATTCATATATGTATCGATTTTCGGGGCCTCAATAAAGCGTGCTCAAAATATGACTTTCTGCTCCCCATATCTTAAACTCTTGATGGACAACACATTAAACTATGACATGCTCTCATTTATGGATGAATCATCATGATACAATCAAATCAAGATGGCACCTAAGGATGAAAAGCACACATCATTCAGAATGCCTATCGATTTTTTCTGCTACACGATCATGCCCTTCGGCCTGAAGAACTCTGGTGCGACCTATCAACGGACAATGACGCGTAGATTTGATGAGCTAATACATCAAAAGGTTGAGTGCTATGTGGACAATATTGTTGTCAAGAGCATGGATCAGAAAGACCATCTAAGTAATCTGAGAATCATATTTGAGATAATCAAAAAGTTTGATATGAAGATGAACCCTCTCAAATATGCTTTTGGGGTCTCCTCCGGTAAATTATTGGGGTACATTGTTCGTCATCAAGGAATCGAGACTGACCGCAATAAGATCAAGGCAATTATGGAGATGTCACCTCTGAGAAATCTCCGCCAACTTTGTTCTTTGCAAGGACAGCTGGTTTTTATTCGGCGATTCATATCGAATCTTTCGGGTAGGAGCCAGTTATTCTCCAAATTAATGAAGAAAAATATTTATTTCAAGTGAGATGAAGAGTGACAGGAAGCATTAGATAGTATCAAAATATACTTATTAAATCGGCCCATTCTCACAGTGCCAATTTCGAGGAAGCCTCTTATATTGTACATGATAGCACTAGAAGAGTCCCTCAGAGCATTATTGGCCCAACACAATAAAGAAGACAAAGAAAATGCACTTTATTGCATTAGTCAGAGATTGATCGGAGCAAAAGTGAGGTATTCTCCAATTGAGAAACATTGTTTGGCATTGATTATCGCAGTTCAGAAACACCGCCATTACATGCTTTCTCATAAAGTTACGTTAATATCAATGATCGATCCACTGAAGTTCTTGATGACAAGACCAGCGTTGACATATCATTTAGCCAGGTGGGCAACGATACTTCTACAATTTGATATCAAGTACATGCCACAAAAGGCGGTGAAAGGATAATCTTTGACAGATTTCCTCATCGCACATTTAATCCCATCAGACTCTCCGCTCAACGATGATTTGCCTGATGAGCAAATGATGCAGGTCAAAGAAGATGAAAAACTATCATTTTGAGAGATGTATTTTGACAGGGCATCACCGATTAAACCTACTCGACCTCCAAATCTTGCAAGGGCTCGAGCCAGCATCGATCTCATTTTCATAACACCTGAGGGAGGCATAATGAGGTTTTCATTCAGTTTGACTGAACCTCGGACCAACAATGAAGCCGAATACGAAGCTCTAATAGTAGGACTGGAGATTGCGATCGATGTCAGAATTTAAAATTCTCAAATCTTTGGTGATTCTCAACTTGTGATAAATCAGATCCTCAGCATTTCCAAGGTTGACAAACTTGAATTGGCCCATTACCACCAGTAAGCTCTCGAGCTTCTAAAACAAATGTCAAATGTTAGAAAATCCTGAGTTCCTTGAGGTCAGAATACCAAGGCAGAAGGCTTAGCCAAAATAGCCAAGGATGTGGCGAACACCAACAAGGAGATGCATATACCAATTATGGTTCACGGTCGTCTGGCCTTAGAGCCGGCAATCTTGCAATTCCCGCAGGCAGAGAAAATATAAGATTCAAGCCAGCAGGATACAACCCCAGTTGATCTTCAACCTCCCAAACAGATTATTATTGAAAATTAACTAGAATAACATCATGTAGTCAAGAGATGTAAAACCAGTAGATACTCGAAATCATGGTTGCATTGCCTCAATGTTGAGAAAGGTGATGATTGGAGGCAACCCTTCAATGATTATTTCAAAGAAAGCAAACTCATAATAGATAAATCTCTAGCAGCACAAATCCGAAAAAGGACGTTGCGATATGCGTTTGTCAATGATACACTGTACCGATGAGCTTTTGATCAGATGTAGCTAAAGTGCCTAGGGACCAAGAAAGTTGTTATAGTAGTAAAAGTTCATGAAGGACTTTGTGATGCACATCAATCAGGTCCCTAAATGATCACTAAAATCAAGAGAATATTGGCTGACAATGGTGAGAAATTATATTGACCATGCTAAGAGGTGCCACGAATGTCAAATTCACGGTGATGTTATACATCAACAGCCAAATTCACTGCACCCAACAGTAGCGTCCTAAACATTTGAATGTTGGGGCACAGACATAATTGGGCTGATAGATCCGCCATCTTCATCGGAATACCATTTTATTCTGGCAGCAATAAACTATTTTTCTATGTGGGAAGAAGCATCTCCCTTCAAAGAAGTCACATTCAAGCATGTGATCAACTTCTTCATGCATAACCCCGTTTACAGATTTGGTGTGCCACGCCGCATAATCTCAGACAACGATACTGCATGTAAATGTACAAAAATTTACAAGTTCGTTGATCGGCACAAAATCGATTGGTGGTATTCATCCATATACAACCCAAGAGCAAATGACTTGGCAGAAGCCTTCAACAAGACGTTGATGAAATTATTGAAGAAGATCCTTGCTAAGAACAAAAGAGAGTGGCATGCAAAGATGACAAAAGTGTTATGGGCATACCGTATAACCTACAAGACGCCAACGAAAACCACTCCTTATTCACTGGTATTCGGAGTTAAAGTAGTATTGTCACTATAAGTTGAACTACTGTCACTCCGAGTAACGATCCAGCAATATCTGACCTATGAGCAAAATGCTCGATTAAGAATGGAAGAGCTCGATGCACACGACGAAGTCAGATTACAAGCCCAACAAAATCTAAAGATCTACCATGCAAGAATGACAAAATCCTTTGATCGTATGGTGCGCCATCGGACAGTTTAAGAAGGGGAATTGGTCTTGGTGCTGAGAAGACCAATCATTCCACATTGAAAAATCAGTGGCAATTTTGTATCCAACTAGGAGAGCCCCTTTGTCATCGAGAAGGTGTTTCAAGAAGAGCTTATCAATTGATCGATCTGGACGGTCAGAGGCCTATGCCGCCAATCAATGATCGATATTTAAAGAAGTATCATGCATAAAGTTGTCTAGAAAAATGTTATGTTTAATGTGTTATGTATTTCATGCACATTTATAAGCATATACATTTATAATTTGAAATTCTCTTGTGTAGCAAGAATGCATTTCAAAATTTTTCATAAAATTGAGAGCATTTTAAATATTTATTCGGGTCAATATCGCGCAGTGTGCCAAAATCCCAAATAAATATTTAAAATCTCAAAATACAAAGCCTATCGAAAATCTCCAGGGGGCATTTTAAATACTTATTTGAGTTGACATCGTGCTATGCGCCGAGATCCCCAAATAAATATTTAAAATCTTAAAATTTCAAACTTTTTATATCCTAAAATATCCCTATGAGACATGGGGTATTTTAAATATTTATTCGGGTCGACATCATGCTGCATGCCGAGATCTCCGAATAAATATTTAAAATTATCAATACAAATATTCATTTATGCTAAAGAATACAATAAACTCTTTCAATATATATGCAGATGATCTTTCGAAAGTTCGGGACACTACCTTCTCTAACGTACCAAGATTTTAAAAGTCAGAAAAGAGACTTTTGTGACTATACACTTCAACAAATCAAGCAAGGCAGCTTGAAGTCTTTCGACAGCGTGAAACTTAAAGTTCGAATGGGTGTAAAAGGCCGGATCTAATACGGCCAAATATGATCGGATGGCTGGCAGCTCTATCTACTCAATACGCCATAAGAAAGGTCGTAGTAGCGGAACCCCCCACTTTGTCAACCCGTCAGTAGGGACTGTAGGAAGTACAAAAGCTAATTTGACTCGATAAGTTCAAGTGATCGTAGTCTACTAGATTCTTCTAATCGACTAGAAAATCAAAGTTCCAATAGGAAGGAAGAGTTACAAACAACTACCAAGTTCGCGCAGGCTCTAAATCTTCAACCACAATGAGGACTCCAAATCTACCAACTTCAGTGGATTCAGCATTGAGAAGCATATTTCTTGTAGCTCAAATTTGAAATCTGAATGGGTGTAAGAGGTCGAATCCAACAAGCTCAAATATGATTGGATCGCTGGCAGCTCCATCTACTCAATACGCCATAAAAAAGGTCGTAGTAGAGGAACCCCCATCTCAGCAAGTAGAGGACGAAGAGCTATCAAATCCTAGCTCTCATAATCTGATGAACTCAAGTGACTTAAATTAAAGTCTCCTCAAGTGGTTAAGGATCAAGTTACTACCCACATTTGGTACTATCAACCAAATCCAAAACCTGCAAATCTTTCAATAAATTCATAAGGCACAAAATGAGGATCGACTGAATTTTTCTTCAACAAGTCCATCAAAGTACAAAGTAAAGGACCGAAAAAAATATCCTACAGTGAAAACAAAGCATAAGGCTGAACTAAGAGGATTTTGTCATCAACAAGTCTTCTATGCACAAAGCCCTGAACCGATGACTTCTCGTGACCGACCTAGTGCAAGCCTAAAGGATTTAGGTTACCAAAATCTACTCCTTCGTTAAGCTCGCTAAAGTAAGAAGCATTGGGCAGAATGTACAAAAATCACCTGACAAGACAGTAAAGACAAATCAGTAAAGACAAATCAGGTAATCCCCCACCAATGTCTGCAGCATAAAGCACAGGGCAGAAAGAACTAAAATCTCATTACTCAAGTTAAAGCTACGAAAAAAAACATAATGAATGATGTCTACAAGTATCCCTAAAGATTGTGGACATTTTAAATATTTATTTGGGTCGACATCGCGTTGTGCCGAGATCCCCAAATAAATATTTAAAATTTCTTCTCAAAATGCAGTCAAATGAGGGAAGAATGGAAAATCCTCAATAAATTGAATGTGCCATCAGCAAAAAGTATGATTTGAGCAAGATACAATTCATATTAGAGGCAACAAAGTCCCACCACTTGATGAATCTGCAGAATTTAGATAGATCTTGAACAATACCAATAATATACAACAGAAATATTACATCTATACATGATTATGACAGCAAAAATATTGGGCAGTTCTAAAAATGCTGAAAACCAAGGAAAAATGGTGCAAAAGAAGAGTACAAGGTGATGATGATACCTATTATCGTCAATCTACAAAGTAACACTCTAGGGATCTAAGTATGAAGCACTCTATCACTATCTCATGGATCTCTATTTGACCAAGAGCAAATATATCAGTTATACTGAAGATTACAAATGCATTTAAAGATCCATGAAGGTATAGAGATGGACACTTGGAGATCTACAAAATATAGTGTGACATCCAAACAAATTTTTGGAGATTCACTAAATAAAAATCTTAGTGTGACATCTAAGTTTGCAAATTTTTGGAGATCCACTAAATAAAAATTTTAATGTGACATCCAAGCAAACTTTTGGAGATCTACTAAATAAAAATTTTAGTGTGACATCCGAGCAAAATTTTAGAAATTCACTAAATGAAAACCTTTTTGACATCCAGAGTAAGTATCTAGAGATTCATAAGATCAATCAGTACACAACAAACGTGGTTCGCTCCAGACGCATATCACATTTGTTGGGGGACATTTATTGACCTACATAACAAGATACAATAAAAAAAGAAAATAAAAAATGAGTAAATCATTACCTGCAAGCCTTACCCATACCACAACCATATCCCTGTACTGAATCCAGCGCAAATCGTCGTCGCTACAGTCGCTCATAGCATTGCAACGGCGCCATTTCGGACAGAGCATGCGTAAATCTCATTGGCGTCCATAAAATGAGAAGGACAGCATTTGCTTCCCCTCTCTACGAAATCCCACAAGCTTCCATCGATCTCTCTCCATCCCGATCCCCTTGCTTCTATTGGTCAGAGAGAGAGAGAGAGAGAGAGAGAGAGAGAGAGAGAGAGAGAAGCTTTGTCCCTAACCTCCTGTAGCCAGCAATCCCTCTACCTGAAGCCATCCAATCCTCCCTCTGCTTCCACAACCGAATCCCTGCACTATCGACGCAGTCGACTTCGCCTTCGTCGAATCAAGCTGCGACCATCGCCAGCCTTCCTCTTCCCCCCTTTGCCCTAGCCGTAGCCTTCGACAACATTCCCTCGCCTGTCGGTTCGGGAGTTACGACAGTTTAATCAGAAGTAAAGAAGAGAGCTCGCTCACTGTGAAGGTAACTTTATCCCTATTGCACGCTTTTTCGGCCAAATCCCGTAAATCCCCCAAGTCTATTGAGGTAAAGAGGGAAAACAAAGGATTTAACTTGTTATTTGACGGGATTTAGCTTGAATCCTGCTCAAATTTTTCTTAAATTCTACTAATGCCGAACAAAGGGAGATAGGGATTTAACTCACCGTGAGATTAATAGTAGATTTAGCATTCATCCTATCCTAAACTTGTTTAAATCTTTTTTTATTGATTATAATTAATTATTATTTTTAATTCCAATTGATTATTAAGTAATTATGATTATGATTAATTAACTAATTATAATTAGTTACTTTTTAGTAATTAGTTATTAGTTATAATTATTTAATTAATTATAATTAAATATTATTAATTATAGTTAATTATTAATTACAATTGTAATTAATTAACTACTTATACTTAATTAATAATTAGTAATTAACTATTAATTATAATTATCTAATTAATTATTAATAATCATAAGTTAATTATCAATTAATAAAAATTATAATTGATTAATTAATATGAACTAATTATTAATTGTAACTTGTTAATTAATTATGATTAATTATAATTAATTATAATTAATTGTAATTACTTATAATAAATTGGAAAATAAGAGAAATGTTCTTTCCCTTGCCTCGATCAACGTGCCGACAACCCCGCAAAGGTATGAATTTTCCAAAACTCATATTTTCGCTCTCGAAGTTCGCGGTGCACCGAAAAATAGCCCATACATGGCTTTATTTCGCGTGGTTGGATGAGACCCCGGTGCGACGCGGGTAATCACCGGCGCACCGAAAAATCGCCTATGCACTCTTTTGTTGCACGTAGTGGGATGTGAAATCGGTGCGACGCCTACAGCGAGGCGGGGTCACTTATAAGTACCCTCGAGCGGGGGAGAAGCCAACTGTGTTTTAAAAGAGGTACATTCGAAGATCCCATACACGCCTTTATTGTGCGTGGTGGGAATCATTGTTTAAAATTGCGCAATATGAGACTCGCCTTTGTGCAATTCCATTGAAAAATGCCTCAAGGCTTACGCCTCAAACCTTTTTATGAGGCTTGCGCCTCAACTTGGCTGAGGCCCGCCTTGAGAAGCGCCTCGCCTCGCTGGCGTGAGGCGGTACGCCTCACCCTACTTTTTTTTTTTTTGTTAAAACTTACCTAAATCCTAAACTAAAACCCAAAACAAATCATGCCTTAATGTACCCACGAGCCACAACAACTTCCTCTCGACTGCTCGTCCTCTTGCGTACCGCTTTTTCCACAACCAACACTGTCGTAGCCATCGTCGGGGATCACTTGAAAGCTACACACAACCACCACCTCTAAAAATTTAAGAGTATTACTCTCATCATTAAATTGATGACAAATATTTATGAAAGACGAAAATGACTAAAATAAATAATGGAGAAGTAAATTGTGAGACATGGACTCCACAAGATGAGACAGAGGAGAGATCAATTTGTTATGATGATGACTCCAATAAAAACCCCCTCATTGATGACCGTGCAAATAATTTCTGAGTTATTAACAACTATTTTAACTTTTTTTAAGAATTAACTATGGATGAGTAAGGAAGTGAAAAAATAAGGAATTTGAAGTTAAACTTGATGTTATATGATACTTTTATGCAATTCTTGTATTTTATGTTATTTTGTTATTAGATTTCAATTCTATTTCATGTAATTCATCACTTGTTACTTCATGTGCATTTTTTTTCATATGTATATCAATTTGTTTCTTCATAGTTCAATAAAAAAGCTAATATGTTATTCTTTAACATATTATTTTGGTATTATATAAAAAATAACTTTTAACATTTATTTTCTCTTCACACAATTATTGGATTTTGAGGCTTACGCCTCAGAACGCCTTGAGGCTTACGCCTCGCCTCACAAATGAAAAACGCATCAATACCCAATTACGTAATTTTAAACTTCGGTGGAAATGCCCAGACTCATGTAGTTTTCCCCTAAAAGGAGGAGACGCCGGGAGGTTGCCGAAATTTCATTTGAAACACAGAGGACTTGAACAATATTTGGACCAAAACAGAGGACTTGTGGACATGAACTTGACTTGAACAAATGCACATAACTTGAACTTGAACAAGATTTGAACTCAAATAACAAGTGCTTGGGCTTGATTTGAACCTCAAATGAACTAAATTCAAAATTGGATAAATAAGCAAATTTTTATACCAAATTTGAACATTAAGAACTTGAGTTAAGCAAGGAAAAGACCCAACTTGAATTCAAATGAAAAATATGCAAGAGACTTAAATTGAATTGGAATCTTAAAATGAACGAATTGGACTTGTATCTAATTTGGACCCCAAAAGACTTGAACTTGAATTGAGTTTGAACTCAAGAAGACCACAAGGAACTCGAGCATGAACTGGACTTGAGCAAGAAAACAAAGAACTTGACTCAAATTGAGCTTGAGCTGAACTCAATCGAGTAGCAATGGAGGACTTTCTTTGAACTCAAATTGAACAACAAGGAAGCTTGAGCATCATTAAATGACTTGAAGCACAACTCAAAATAAAATTTGTAATTTGGCAAAGTGATTACCTCAATTGAAATGCAAGATAAGGATCAAGGGAAAAATACAATGACATGCTTATAACCCATAACATCATATTGTCATTTCAATTGGGATGCAAATGTCAATCAAGCGAATTCATCATATAAGATTTTAAGCCATCTTTGTGTGACAGTAGAAGGCTTATAACATTCAACATGACTCATATATGCAGCAATCAAATGAGAGGTGATAAGTGAATTTTTTTGCATACCATTTGCTTATAAGCCACGGTGCAAAGGCAATGTGGAATTTATAGTGAACAAGCCTTCAACATAAACTTGGAGGTGGAAGCTCTCAAATAACGAAAGTTAAAAGGAGTATGCAGTCTATTGTAAGTAAAGGTTAATGATGAAAATTCATCATGCAAGCTCTAATTTATCCCCAAATAGATTGAAAGATCTGTAATGCTCACCATAGCCCACACAAGCAGCATAAAGTCTCTGATGTTCATATTGTAACTTATAAACTTGTGAAGAGAGCTCGAAGGCACCAACGAAGAAGAACCCCTCAAAGGATATAATTATTCGTTTGAAAGGGCTCTCAATGAAGGCGATAAGACTTCCTACAAGTTTACATGAAGAAGAATAGAATGAGCATAATAAATTCCTTGCAAACACGAGTAGAGAACATGTTATATCCTACTTGCAAGCTCCTACAAATGGTTGTAAGGATTTCTTCATGCATACAACAATCGACCCATGAGCTAGAAGGGTGGTGATGGTCTTGCTACGCATACAATGCTCCCATTCACAAATAATAATGAAAGAGCATATAAGCAAATACAATCATTCACTAATTATCATGCATAAGGAGGTTAATGATGCATGCAATGCATATACACAAAGAAGCATATCATGCCTAGTAGGCGGAAGAAATCAACGTACTATGAGTATAGTGATTTGATTTATTCAGCAAAACATGAGGAACATGCAATAATTTGTTAATCAGTGTAACAAAGCTCTTTGGAAATACACAGAGTGCAGCATACAATGAATATGAGTATCTACTGGCAACAATGCAAGATATCATGTGTGCAAAATGATGTACTTACTAGTGGTAATTAACAACAAATATCAAATACTACAACATTCCTACGAGTAACAACAGTTGATGTGGAATGAATGTGACCATGACTCACAATTTACATCAAAACACAAGCAAATGTATTGATCCTCAACAAATAAAGATAGATGGAATGTAGCAGATACATGCACCTACGAGGTGTTATGGGTGACAAAAAACGTCATGCAGTGAATGCTAAAGACATCCTTATAAGCAATAAGAATTTAGTGTTAAATAATTACACTAAACCTTCTACAAACTAGGATAAAAGATCTGCAATACATACAATCTCTCCACGAATACAGATATATGTGCAACATGCCACTTATGGGTAGAAATAGAAAGACTTCAGTAAATGCAGTATCATGTAGTCAACTTCAATCAACGAATGAATACATCTACCTGCAGTAGTAGTGGATGTGTTATAAAGACCAAAACCACAACGAAATGCATAAGAATGCAGCAAATACAAGCTCCTACAAGCCACTGAAGGAGGCCCGTCATACATTGAACTTGTTATCTACAAGCAAATGCCAGGTGATGTGCATCAGAAGACTTGCCATGGACTTGACATGTCATCTATGAGCAAATACTGCAGGACTATAACAAATATGAAATCCTACCAGTTGCTATAGAAGACCCGTTGACACCCAATGTATTGTCAACAAGTAAAGTGCAAAGTGACTACATCAAATGCAAATGCAAATATACGAGTTGCTATAGGAAGTTTATTGCGCATATAACAGACTGTCTGTGAGTGAATACATAAGCACTGCAACATATGTAATTATCTACAATCGAAAGCAGGAGAGTCGTTAGCTACAGAAAGTAATAAGTAGTGCACGACAGTCTACATGTATAAAACGAACAAATACAGAAGGTCTATTCCAAGCATGAGTTCCTATGAGTTACTATAGAAGACCCGTTGAGTTTTCAAAATTACCCCTACACATGCACCATAGTTTGTATACACATAAGTACACAAGGGTACATAAGGGTACACAAGGGTACACAAGGGGCAAGTGCAATCATAAACTCGCATGGGCCCTGGCGAGCGTGTTGTGGAAACACACGTTATGTCTAGAGATTCTGTGCGAGTCAGTAAGTAAACCCAAGTTCGAGCCCGATCCATCTATGCTGGTAGATAGGAGTCGACACGACTCGAACCATTAAATAAATATACGGTCGCGAGATCGACTGAGATATTTATGTTATACATTCATATTAGGTCTTCAATGCCTTCAATAAAAAAAATTCATTAACAAAATCATAAACCCTATGAAACCTGATCCCCTATCGACAAGTTAACAGGGTCGACAATGTTCAAGACACAAATGGAAATGACCCTATTCACCTCGATGATGGCCGCGTTGAATGCAGATCTTAACCGGAGGGGTTTGATTCCAACATTCAAAGCTCCACCCAAATACCCACGAAAATCCAAAAATTCCAAAATCATTCAACTTTAAAATATTTAAAAATTGAAATTCAACCCATCAACCACATAAAGCAAAATACATCCACCCTCCGCAACAGTTTGTCGAGGTTGACAAGTTGAAATTTACTTCAGCACACATAGAGTTAATGCTTAGTCGAAAATATCATTATGATCAATTCTCAAATAATCTCCTGCCCGTAAAGATGTGGTGCGTGTCCTCTAACCGGTGATTTTGCCATCAAATGGCACCATAGGATAAACGGTTATGACCAGGGGCTCTATGAACCGGTGGTTTTTCCACCAAATGACACAAAGAGAAAATAGTTATGGCCAGAACCAATATGTTCCTTAGTGGCATCAAATCCTTGAGATATGAATCAATAGAATATAATTGATATGGCACAAAGCCCTCTGTTAGCTAAGGTGGATTCAAATTTGTCCCCTTAAACAAACATTCACCCCTGGTCTACAAGATCCCCTTGGACGAAGCAACTCATGGCTGCCGACAAGGATCCTTTTATCAGGTTGGGTTGACTACCTCCTCTGACTAAGTAGATCAGGGACTACGATGGTCCAGGATGACGGAACCATGGGATATTGATTAGGTCCATCATCCAGTCCCCCACCATCATTTTTAAGTGCAAGATGATGTAATTTCTAATTTTAAATACGAATCTTCAAATTTTTCAACATCCCAAACCCATGTTGTTACTATATGTCGGATACCACGTATCCATGGATACAATGTATTCATTGACGACTATCCTTAATCGAAAATTCTCTCTCATTATCGGGAGGGATATTTAACTTAGGGCTTGCGCCTATAGGAAACCAGAATTCAGATCATAAAATCCTTGCAAAATGAGGGCAAAATCTTTGAGTAGTGTCTTATCTACAAACCCATTTGCCTTCCAAAATTTACCCCGGAACTTAATTCCGTTAAAACTCCTCCAAAGAAAAAAAAGCAAAGCGAGCAGAGGCCGGGGCCGAATTTTCGGAGCCCACATAGAGGTTCTAGCAAGGCATGAACTAACAATCTTTTCTGTTATGGTTGGTAAGGCACTCCACTATGAGAAGTTGAAGGCTCAAAAGCCAAAGATGAAAGAGAAAAAGAAAGTATCAACTAGCTTCAATAAACGGTTGAAGCATCAAAGAAATAACAATAACTTCAAACACAACTCTAAGTAGAAAAGGATGTTTGCCAGTTCAAGTCTGAAAGGCTTTAGAGTAATGAGAGGCCATAATGCTGATCAACGTCAAATAATTATTCGTCGTTGTTATAATCTCAATCAACCAGATCATATATAAAGATATTGTACTACAAGAGGAGAGCTGGAGAGAAGCAAAATCAACCTTAAAAGCCTCAGCATTAACAAATTTGAAAATTCTATGATGTTTGCATTTATTTGGGAAGCACAAGGTTAAAATTCAGTTGTTGAAGATACTTGTTTAATTAACTATCTTCTAGCTAGAGTACTAATAAATATTGAATCTACTCATTTTTTTTATAACAGCTTCTTTGGCATTGTGCTTGAGTATCGTGCCTGAATTATTAGAGCACATTTTAGTTATCTACACCTGGAGGTTTTCTTTTAGTGGCTGCTCAGGTAATGAGGACATTTGAGAAGTGAAAATTGGAGACAATGTATTACTCATAGATTTAATTATCCTCAACTTTGTGATTTTGATGTTATCTTCAGCATGAATAAGCTATCCACTTATCATGCCTCAATGGACTGATTTACGAAGGTAATTATTATTAATAGTTTGACACTTAATAAAATAATTTTCTGTAAATTTCTAAGGTTAAATAAAAACTTAGGTGATGAGGAAATTTCAAAAAATAAAAAATAATTAAAATTTCAATATCAACAATTCCCATCTTAGGAAAAAAATCAATGAATGAAATATAAATATTATAATAAAAGATTTAACATAAATTTATAATATGCAATCAAACGAATGTTAAAAGCGAAACAATGCATAATTAAGAAAAAGTTTTAGAGATCAAACAGAGCAAAGAATGATATTGAAGAGAGAAAAAGTAGGTCTCCATGTCAATTGTAAGTCAACAAAGCCTAGCTTGCCTAATAACGCCTCAGAAGGCTTCGGAAGAACCATGATCTATCCCTGTTCAAACAACCAGGGCCCCAAGATCAAATTAGGCCCAAAGCAAGCCAAAAAAAGTGCAATCAGGTCACACCTAGCCTGGGCACAAACCCATACAGTTGCAGCTAGCCACACCTAGCTCAAGTAAGCACACATCCCCTTTAACATGGAAATAGGAAAATCTAATCTCCAACACCGGGCAACACTAGCTAAACACTACCATCCATCAATTATGGTGCAAAAGGAGGACTTTTACACCTCTCCTTGGAGTAATCTCATGGATAAACTTGATTTGATTGATTCTTATTGATCCAAATAAATTGAGCTTGAATAGTGACCTAGATCTTCTAATCATTACCAAAGAAACTTTTCAGAGTGAGACCAAGTTAGGATTAAGCTCTCCTCTCTATCACCTCCTGCTTATGAAATAATTAAACCTAGTTGAAGGTTAAAAGCTCTAGCTGATAGAATGTTAATCAGTGGTGAAATTGGGCACTTTTGCCAATTTCTTCTAGTACATTTAATGTAGTGAATTAGGTCACCGTTGATTAAAACAGCTATTAAGCTGCAAATAGGAAGCTTTCCATGCAATATATCTATCATCGGTGAAATTCTTTACAGTATAAGAAGTTGATGGTGAAATACTTTTACATGGAATCAAATGCCATTTCAATCACTTTTGAAAGAAAGAAGTATTTTTATTTTGTACCATGGTCTTTTTATGATTTCATTCTTATTTGTTATATTGTCGAAAGACAATTTTGATGCCATCTGAATCATTGATAATAGGGCAAATTTTGGTATTGAACCATTTTTGTTCATTATATTGATAGGTGGAATCAAACAAGAATCAGAACTGGTTGTTTTCATATCCACTGTATTTGTGGTTTGTTTAGTTATTTATCATATGTGATGAATTGGCTCCCTTATTAGTTTAAACTAGTGTTAATTTTAGTAGATGATTGTGTTAAAGCAACATCCTAACTTAGAGTTTACTGTTGGTAGCTACAAAATTGAATGAGCGATTGCAAGACGATGAAGATCGATCCTCCAATTTGGATGAGTACTGGGATCTTGCTGGACTAGATGAAACTCAAAATCATTGCATTGTTCAAACAGTGATTGCTGCTTGCATTGAGAATTATAAAAGCGAAACTATATGAGGCAGGCAGAGAAAGAAAAAAAATCCTAAACGGAATATACAATATCAAACATACCCTTCTACATTATATTATGAATGTGATTCTGATTGTATTGACATTGTAAGAATGAGGAGAGAGCCTTTCTTCAAATTATGCGACTTAATGCGCACAAGAAGATTGCGGGCAAACACATTTAATGTACGGATTGAAGAAGTTGCTATGTTATTGCATACACTAGGGTATAGTGTTCATAACCGAGTTATTTGATTTAACTTTCAATGCTCTGGAGAAATTATTAGTAGATATTTTAGAGCTATATTATATGTTGCAGGGGAGTTATGCCATGAATTTATTAAGCCTTCACTTCCCTAAACTCCAAGTAAGATTCAATTGAATAATAGGTTCATGATAGGTGCAAACGAGTCGAGTCGAGCTCGAGTCAGCGGTTGTTCGAGCCGAGCTCGTCTGACAAATGCCGAGCTTGAGCTCAAGCTCGAACTCGAGTCGAACTCAAAATTCGAGCTCGAGCTCAAAAGTCGAGCTCGAGCTCGACTCGACAGAGTAAAAAAAAGCTCGTCGAGCTCTCGAGCAGCAGTTCGAGCTCGGATGTGCCCGCGTCAACGCCCGTTCTGCGTCGTCGCCAATACCGCTTCGTCGCCAATTCTGCATCGTCGCTAGCTCTGCTCGTCGCCAATGCCGCGTCTTCGCCAGTTCCGCCTTCCGCGTCGTCACCAGCTTCGCTCGTCGCCGCTTGCTTCCGCGTTTAGAGTCAATGTTGCGTCCGTCGCCAACATTCGCGTTCGCCGCCGGCGTCCACGTCCTCTTCCGGAGCCAGCATCCGCGTCCAAGTCGCGAGTCGAGCGCCTTGCCGCCACCTTCTGCGTCGTCAAGCTCGTGAGTCGAGCACCTGATTTCATATTCCCGCCGCATTTTTGTCTTTCCCGCTGGTGAAACGAGCAGCTCGACGAGCTGTCGAGTCGATCAACCGGCTGTTCGAGCTCGAGCTCAATAAGCTTTCGAGCTTGACTCGCAAGCTCGATTAGCTCGGCTCGTCGAGCCTATTATCGAGTCGAGCTCGAGCCAGCTCGCGAACCGGCTTGACTCGGTTGCACCCCCTAGTTCATGCCTTTTTCTAAGTATAATCCATTCACAGATGATGAAAGTTCCATATTTTGTAGTGGTCTTTTTAATATACTTTATACAAAAAATAGGATTGAGTTAGCACTATAGATGGAACACACATTAAAATTAGGGTACCTAAGGAGAATGAATCCACATTTAGAGGAAGAAAATCATACCCAACACAAAATGTGTTAGCATTAGTTGACTTTGATTTGAGGTTCACATGTGTTCTCATTAGTTGGGAAGATTCAACTATGATGCAACAGTCCTTAAAAATGCATTTGAAAGACTAGAGGGCATACGAGCTCCAAAAGGTACAATGGCTAACTCTCATTTTGACTTCCATAATTATCTATGATACTTCACAATAAAGAAAATTGAAGCAAACGTCGAAGTTAAATATTATATAGTTGATTGTGGCTACTCCACCCGAAAAGATTTTACGGTTCCATATTGTGCAACAAGGTACCACTTGAAAGAGTTTAGTTCTATTTGACCAGTAAATTGTAAGGAACTTTTAATCTTTGACACTCATTATGCACAACATTTGACCATGCCTTTAGTTTGTTAAAGAGACATTTTACCATCACAAAGTGTGCACCTTACTTTCTTTTACAAAGTCAAGTTGGCATTGTTCTTAGCTGTTGCATATTGTATAATTAGATAATCACAAAAGGTGGTAATGATTTCATTCTCTCAGAGGATGAATGAGCAATGAGAAGTCACTATAGAAGAGTTCAAATGATTGTAGATGACTCACGAGATTGGTTAGATAACATAGATGAAATTGCACATGCCATCTGGAATCGCATGCAGAATGATGATTATTAGTAACTTTTTTTTTTGTTCATGACCCCCTTCTCTTATATTTTAGTGGTAAAAGCATTGTATATTCACTTTGATAAGAATGATTTCTTGTATAATATTTTGTTATAAATGATATTTTGTTTATCCAATTTCATACCTGTATTGTTTTTATCTTTTTAGTTATTACCTCTACTCTTAATATTTGTAAGTTAAATATACTTTTAAAATAATATTTGTTATGTTTAGGGATAATGGATCCATTAAAACAAATGTTGCATCCGATTCTAAAACTAAGAGAAAAAAATTTGTGGAGCTTGAAGCTGGAGTTGGTAGTTGGATTATTGCAAATTATGACTGAATATGTCAATGCAAACATTAGAGTGTCCAAGGCTTTAAAGATGATGTGTATCAAGGTGCCACACAAAAATTGAAATAAAAATTTAGAATAGAGGCCACAGGTGAGCAATTTAAGAATTATATTCGACATCAACAAACTATACGGACTCTTATTTAGTAGTTAAAAAGAAAATCAGGGGTATCTTGAGACAAAACTAAAAAGATGATAATGATGGGCCACGAATAAATGCAACACACATTAAGGTATTACCTTTAGCATATGTTTAAAAATAATAATATGAGCTTAATATTGTCTAATTTATAATGTTATAGGCTTTTCCAAATGATGTTTCTTACTTAAATATTCCAATAAATTATATGGAGCTAGAGAAGATATGTGGTGAAGTGCATGCTACAAGAGAGTGAGCTAAATATAAAATTCTCAAACTTCACTTGGGACCAAACAAATATACTTAGAAGATGAGGAGCCCTCAGGATTTATGGATGATGATGTAGATGCATCACAATCTAGTCATTGGGTTAATGTGAAAATTAAAGAAAATTCCACATGAAAGACAAAAAGAACATTGTATTCATCAGCCAAAGGATATTTCATTAGAAAGAAGCACTGAAGAATAAGGTGTATTCTATTAATCAAACTCTTATAAGCATATTGTCATGATGGCCGATAGTGTTACTCAAGTTGTTAATGCTATCCAAAGCACAATAAAAGCCGCACAAGAAGAAAAAAATCACTGAACTCAAAATTGAGCATTAAATATTCTTAGCTTTTCTAAGGAAGCGATTGATACGATATATGATAACTTATTGAAGAACCCTGCAATGATATATTCCTTCCTCATAAAACCCATGGATTGAAAAGCTAGATGGATGCGAAAGGATTAGAAAAATGATTTATGTTATGATATTTAATGTTATATTAATCAGTTCGAGTTGTAATAATAAGATGATTTTGAAGTTATAACTATGCTAGATATATAAAAATTTTAGATATATGCTTTTACATGTATTTTGGGGTTATGAAATAATAATATTCATGTTGCATTTATCCTTAAAGTATTGTTAATTTTAATATGGATATGATTATTCATTTAACTATTGAATTGGTAAAAATAATAAGTTGTTTTGTATGTATTGTTTCTATTTTTGGCATGCATCAATATATTAAACTTTCATATTGCTCAAATAATAATTTTCTAATATTAAACATTGAAGGATGATGTTACCATTGCATTGCAATGGAATAACGCACTTGATACTGCACACCCAATCAAACAACATCAAATAACACACTACTTTCACATTACTCTACATATACCTAACAAAAAAAAATCCCCTAAATTTATTTTACAGAGAACCATACTGCCCCAAAGTATTCTAAATGCATTACATTTACTTTACATTGCATTCCTTTTTCAAGCAACCAAATAACCCATTGTTCAATCCCAAGGTTTAAATTGCGCAATTGGGTATTGAGGCATTTTTTGTTCTTAAGGCAAGACGTAAGCCTCAAGACGTTTAAGCCGTAAGCCTCAAAATTCAAAAATTGTGTACAATAAAAATAAAGCTTAAATGTGATTTTTAATATAATACTCAAATAATATGTTAAATTATAACATACTAACTTTCTATTGAACTATAAAATAATAAATTGTCACGCATATGAAACAAAAATCGTACAAGACATAGTGACAAGTGATAAATTGTGTGAAATAGAATTGAAATTCAAAACTACAAGGCAAATAACATAAAATATAGGAATTGCATAAAAATATTATATAACATTAAATTCATCTCCAAAATCCATCTTTCTCAATTCCCTACACATCCAAATTTAATTATTAAGGAAAGCTAAAAAAGTTGGCAACAAATCAAAAATGATATGCACTGTCATCACTAAGGGACTCCTTATTTAAGTCATCGTCACAACAAATCAGTATCTCCTTTGTCTAATCCTATGAAATCCAATGCCTCTCAATATGTTTCTTCATTTATTTCAATCATCTATTCTTTTATAAATATTTTTCATCAATATAAAGATGAGAGTAATACTCTAAATTTTTTGAAGGAGTTGGTAGTCATGTGAGGCTTTCAAGTGATCCCGGCGGTGGCTAAGATTGTGGTGGTTGCAGTGAAGGCGACGAGATAGTGATCAAGGAAGTCAAAAGGAAGTTGTTGTAGCTCAGGATGCATGAAGGTGTGATTTATTCGGGGCTTTAGGTTTATATATATATATATATATATATATATATATATATATATATATATATATATATATATATATATATATGGAGAGGCATACGCCTCATACCGGAGAGGCGAGACGCACCTCAAGGCGGGCCTCAAACAAGCAGAGACACAAGCCTCATAAAAAAAGCTCAAGGCTTGCGCCTCGAGGTGTTTTTCACAAGAATTGCGCTAAGGCGGGTCTTAAGCAAAGCCTTATATTGCGCAATTTGAAGCAATGGTTGAATCTTAAATTACCTTTTTGACAAAATTCTCAACAACGATGTGTAGATTAAAATGTTTCTTTACCAAGTCCGAAGGCGCCAACCCAATCTATGGATAGATAGCTGAACTAGGGATGTTTACTCCTTGCAAGTGCACTAATGTCAAATGAATATCTTAATGAACTTATTGATGCTTATGAGAACAACCGTGTCCAGAATGTTCACACAAATTTTCTTTCAATGTTGTAATTAGAATTGCCTCCTAATCTCAAATTTTTTTCTTAATAAAATATTATAAGTTATTTATGTGATGTTCTCAAGAGGATGCATCATCCTTCATCAAATTTAAATATGATAGCAGGCCAAACAAAAAAATTTATTACCATGAAGATCCTTAGGCACTCATGTCAACAATTTGAGCTAAATAATGAAACCAAATCACCAAAGTATTTTACTTTAGAATAAAGAATGAGGGCTCAAAGAGTAGCCAACCTCCCACAAGGGTATAATGAAGAGAATGTGAGTTATACTACCTTATCACATGGGAGAATTTAAAGAATATCATATGAAGATTCTTTTGTGTCTTTATGGTGCATATTTGAACCAAAGCATCATTGAGATTAATGCTGGGAAAAAATTACCCTTAAGATTATTGTTGGGTGCTTGAATCAGACAGCCGAATCTATAACGATAGCCATTAGATTAGTGTTCAAGATGATCCAATTTTGAAAAATGGATTTATATCAAAACCCAAGATTGATATCCATCAAATTGATTCCATCACACCAAAGCAGAAGGTTGCTGTGAACCATGATGCAATCTGGCACTATAAGAGCTGAAAGTACAGTCATCCCATTCGACCATCATTTCATTGGGATCATCGAAGCATGAATCTTGGCATCCCTAATCGGACGGTTCCGATTAATTAGGAGCAAAAAAATTAGGAGCGGATCAGCCGGTAACCAAAAAGTAAAAAATAATATAACATAAACTAAAATTGGCAAATAGTAGTCTCTTCTCATATATCAGCATTTCCTTAACATAAGATATACTCATGAACAGTATGAACTCCAAGAAACCAAACCGTATAGTTCTAGGCTTTCCTTAAGTATGCAACTCAGACCAAGATTTGGCATAACATTAATATCGAAAGGAAAAATCTTTAACAACACCAAATCAAAGCATAAACAGAATAAAAGACCTAGCTATTTGATTACGCATAACACACATCGTCTGGATAATTTATCTAGATATAAAGACTGGTAAAGTTTTGATGATCACCGAAAGACAAAAAAAGGAAGCTTCGATGACTATTCCAAACATAAAAAGGCATCTAGTTCTGCAAATACTACGTGAATCAACAAATCAATAGGAATAGTGAGCAAGAACAAGGATTTGCACGGTCCAATAAGCAAACCAATCAAATAAAAACCCTAAGAAACCACAAGACAAGAGGTGAAAAAGGATTGCTGACCATGCTGCCTCTTGATCACCGGTAAGATATCACCCTTTTTCGTGAGCTTCAAGATGGAGCGAGAGAGAAGTATGGCTCCAACCGGCGCTCTCGAATTCCTGAGACGCAAGGAAGGATCTAGAACAGCTCTTTATTTTTTCACATATTTATTTGATTGATTTGTAAAATTCTGCCTAACAAATAAGACCAATTTGACCTTTAATACATCAACAGCAAAGCATTTATCTTTGACTATATGGATTTGATCTGTTAGTGATCAAATTTAATACCTCTACTTTCATAATTTAATCATCAAAACAATGACATTTTATATGATTAAATCATCTAGGATGGCTCTCTAATCTTATCCGCCACTACAGCTAAGATAATCTCCAACTAAGCTGCATATAGTGGTATGCCATCCACCATTCGCTCCATTCGAACATTAAATCGTTTATCAAAATTCGATCAATGAACATTGCTCACCTACGCCAAGTTTTTGTGTTACGGGATTTGCCGAATAAGCATGTGAAATAGGAGAAAGATGGCTAACTTCACACTGAGATAAAGAATCACGCGAAAGAGGAAAAAGAAATGGAGTTTGAATACATATGAATTACTGCATTTTAGAATTTTTATATATTTTGGAGTGAAAAAATGAGTTTTTCAGTTGGAGATGCCCTAAGCATCATCATCTCTGCAACACATAATTTTATACTTACTTTTTAATAACCAACCTTTGAAGCCATAACATAATTTCAAATTTTGTCTAGCGATCATTTGAATAATTATTTTACTAGAAATTTCATGTATTTATTTCCACATTTTGTTTATAAGTACTTATATTATTTATGATAATATGTATTTGATTTGATACTATATTTTATCTTAATTTAAATTAAATAATATTAATAGTAAATATTTATAAAATAGCAAATTATTACGGCGAATTCAATTCATCCTAGCGAATTCAAGTCTGCAACCAACTCGAAAGAGAAATCAAATTGAAAGAATTTCTAGATATGTAATAACACTCAATATTAGCTAGCTATCTTAGGTATTTAATAATCTGAATTCAATTGAATTGACTAAAAGCTCAATTTATTTATAGGTCGGGTGCTTTAACTATCAACTACAAGATCTTGGATTCAAATATTGTGTATGTGATATGTGCGTGAATTTGTCTTAATTCCCACTAATCAAGAACAAATCTATAAATTCACTTAGCCTTGTAGGGGCATGTTTAGGATGGTTAGAGCTTTTTGTAAAGGTTATTATAAAACTCTGATGGTTAAAATAACTTTTTTTAAAAATTACTCTGAAAATGAGCTCCTAACACAAAATTTTCTATAAAGTTGTGAACAAATAATAGCCAAATAAAAAATATAATTATATTGTGAAATTCAAAATAATAAGAAAGTTATCCTAATGCACCCTAAATCATATTTGTACTCTTATAATCTATTTAATTTTAGGACAGCTTTTTCCATCACAATCAAAAATTTTTTTTTACCATTAGTTCCTTTTTATTTATCATTGCTTTTTATGAATTTTAATGATAAAAAATTATAATTCATAATTAAAGTTATTAATATGTGATAAGTTGATAACCATAAAATATAATTAGCAAAAAAAATTTGTATAAATATATATCTATAATATTCACAATAATTTCCAATAAAGTTATATTTTCAGCTTTACAACTTTAGCGGTCTCAAAAATATCTAAGTAGGGGGTGTTCAAACGAGTGGGATGGATCTGAAATTGACCTGCTAGCAACTCGAATCATACCTGATAATTATTTTAATTATTTTTATTAACTTATTAATCATATATTTCAAGTTAATTGGTAAAAAAAAATAAGAATATTATATCAATAGATCAAAGAATTTAAAGAAAAAAATATTAAATGAGTTTTATTGGGTCAAAATTGAGTTGACGGTTAAATCTAAACCTAACCCGTTTACTAAATATGTCAAATGCATGGCCAAATACGACCTATTTATTAAACTGATCAATCCTAATCCCAAGCTTTTGGGTCATATTTGGATTGTATCGTTCTTACATCCTACCCTCAACGTGAGCAAGTGGTGGTCAGGTAGCTGGACCTCGATGACGGTGAGGAAGATGGTGGATCGTATGATTTGGGGTTAGCAAAGTGTGAAAAGTTTTTTTTTTTTTTTTTTTTTTTTTTGAATATTTAGGGCAGTTAAGGCAAACTCATACACACAACACATACACAAAGACTCGAACCCAAGATCTCTTAATTGGAAGCATAAGCTTTCAACCAACACGCCAAGATAGGCTGTGTCAAAGTGCGCAAAGTAGCAAAGTCAAGTTGAGGTGCAGCTAAGGCCAGCAGATATGGATTATATCGAGGCGGATGGACAAGACCTAGGTGGAGGCAGCAAGATTTGTGGGCATGATTCGAGATGAAGATGGAACTGGGCAAAATCGATGTGGAAGACAGAACTGGGTTGAATCATTGGTGAAGATGCAACTGTGCAAAATCACACGAACATGGCAACGCGGTTGGCCGAATGAACACCATTGCATTTTGCAAATCAGATATGGCTACTGAAGAAAATGTTTAACAAGCTATAGCGTAATTTGTCACGAGATTGATGAAATTAGTGACAAAGATGACAGAACAAAAGCAGAGGGTTAGAACTGGTTAATCGATGTCTAAGTCGACATAGGCAGAGATCTAGGTGGCGTATCTTGATGGGAAGAAATAAGAATAATGTCGGAGGACGCTGAGGGGTAGTTGAGGTCTTAAATGATCGAAGATGATTGTTGGTTTTGGAGTATTTGTGGTGATAGAGAAATATAAACTTTAACGTTTTAGTATTATATGAAGATCCATCATACAATAAGATAAAAGAGAGGATGTAGTGTTCATAAGAGATGCCATAATTTTTACCTGAAAATCCCTAAAAAGGGGGAAAACCATAGGGTTTGGCCCAATTTGAATGAATCCACTAGTGTTTGAAGTTAATTACAAATGAGGCCCTTCCTTGAGGGAAGGCCTTGGTTTGATGTAGCAAATATACATCATATAAAGTGCATTACATTGTTGAAATTGGAAGAATCAGTATTGACATGTTCATTTAGTCGGCATGGCCATAATCAACGGGCGACAGAGGTCAGAGAGATCATAGTCAGATGACGGTGATTGGAAGCAACGTAGTCAGGGGTGACGAAGGTTGGAAGGATGATTATCTAGCAATGAAGGTCAGAAAGACCATAGTCGACGGGCGAATAGAGGTCGGAAGAATCATTATCTAGTGATGGAGATTGGAAGGATCGTAGTCGACAGACGATGGAGGTTGGAAAGACCGTAATCATGTGATGGAGGTTAGAATGATTGTAGTTCAGCAAGTGACATAGATCAAAAGGACTATAGTCGGTGGGTGGCAATGGTCAAAAAGACTGTAGTCGGGTGATGGAGGTTAGAATGGTCGTAGTCATACGATGGAGGTCAAAAGAATAGTAATATGGCAACGGATAGCGGTAAAAATGTTCGTTGTCTAGCGATGGAGGTCGGAAGGACCGTAGTCTGGAGATGGTGGTCGAAAGGACCGTAGTTAGCAGGTAGCGGTGATCAGAAATATCATTGTCTAATGATAGAGGTTGGGAAGATTATAGTCTGGCAATAGAGATCAGAAGGACCAAAGTCTTACGACGGAGGTTAGAAGGATCATTGTCAATGGAGCACAGTGGTTACAAAGACCATTATCTGATGAAGGAAGTCAGAAATACCATAGTTAGTGGTAGGGTGGAAGTCCGCCATCAATCGATGGTCGGGCATATGACCTGCATCAATCGGTGGCTGGGTAGAAGTTTGACATCAGTCGGTGGCTAGGCATAAGTCTAGAGATAGTCCAGCGACGGTTGATCGTCTAGGAGGAGTTTGGCGGCAAGAGACCTCTAGTTTCTCTCTCTCTCTTCCTTCTTCTCCTTGCTTGGGTCCCCCTTCTATAAGGAATGAGGGGTTTATTTATAGTTTTTTGAGAGTGACATGACTAGTAAATATGAGGGAGATCAAGCGTAAGTTGGGACTGGTTTGAATGGATGGTCGATATTGATCCCATTGATCATGGACCATTTATTGAGTATTTGAGTGCCTTAACGATGTCTAAATTTGACGATCTTAGGCTCACTAGATTCGTCTCGACGAGCCGCTCGATTTGACTATGAGCATGTCATGTTTCAAAAATGTTTGGTCATCCGATTTATGATTTGAACCTTCCAAATGTGTTGTTGGTCTTTGATTTGCTCCCATTTGGGCATGAATTGGGCTAAATTTGGTGTCGTTGGGTTCATCATTTCGAGACATTAAATTCAATTATAAGTTTGGTGAAATCGGAGGTCATATCGTCCCTAATTTAATTTTGGAAGCATCCAACTTGATTTTGCCTCGAGATTTGAGCCCAATCAAGGTAATTTTTTGATGATATATTAACTATAATTCGGTACGAATCCTATTCAAAAAATTAGTTTTCCGATTAAATTTAAGATGGGGTTAAGATCTCAAATATTTATCTGATTAAATCTTGGGTGGTTTATTTTATAAAGGAGTAAATTAATCGTAAAAATTAGATAGATGAGTATATTTATTAAAAAATTTAGAAAAGAGTAAATGTATTCAACTTAAGGAAGAGACAAAAAGTGTCCGAAGAGAGAAAAAGATAAGGAGAGGGGGGGAGTATTAATGATTTTTTGTTAAATAATGATTGAATCTTTTTCAAAAAATCTAATTATTAGATAAAAAATTATCTATTTTATTAAATCAAATTAGATAATAATAATTTAAAATAGATAAATATTAATTAAACTTAAATAATTATGATTGTTTATTAAGATAAGTTTTAAAATTATTAATTTTATTTTTAAGAAAAATGTGATAAAATATTTATTAATTTATCATATATTATATTTATCTTAAAATAAATTTAATAATTATTATTGTGGGCTAGAATATACACGACGATAGAGTTATAATTCTATGTCTTATCTTTGCACGGATATCCAACTCACACACAAATAACACAATATTTTTATGTGGAAAACCCAAGAAAGGGAAAAAATCACAGGGTCAAGCCTAGTTAAAAATGATTCAACTAGAATTTAAGCAAAGTACGATGGTCTGACTCGTCCTTGAAGATCACTAGATTACAAATGTCAACTTAAAGTTTTGCAAAAGTCTAGCATCACTCCAACATCAGGTGGTGGTCCGGCAGCACTCTGGTGTCAGGCGACGCTTCGACATCCTTTGATGGTCTGGTGGTAGTTTGACAGAACTTTGGCATCCCTTGGTGGTCCAGCAGTGGTGCGTAGGGGTGTCAATATTTGACACGACACGAAAACCCGACCCGAAAAATTCGGGTTGAACCCGACCCGATTTCAAAACGGGTCGGGTTCGGGTATCTAGAAATCGACCCGTTAAAAAACGGGTCGGGTTCGGCGTTGACCAGGCGGTTATTTTCCGTTGTCCGGGTCAATTCGGCCGTAGACCAACTGTGAAATTATAAATTCCTGTGCAGTAGAATAAATGTTCTGGAATGCAATTATCTATATTCTGTGCGAATTTGGAGAAATTTTCTTTGCAGGAAATTTTGTGTAAATTCTGTCTACTGCTGCTGCCCGCTGCCCGTTTCCTGCGCTGCCTGCCGAGATTCGCGCCTGCCCTGCGCTGCTGTTCTGCCGCGATCCGCTTCTGTTCTGGTGCCCATCTGTTCTGCGCCGTGCCCAGCACAAAGCGGGGCCTGGATCCTATGAGATTCAGTCAGTGTCTGCCAGGCGGGGCCCGACCGTAGAGATTCCGCAGTGTCCCAGCTATGAATGACGTATCTGTTCCTGCCCGTACGCGCCCGCGATTCTGTATGATATGATCTGCCTGCTGATTTCTGTATAATTCTGACTCTGTTGATTTATTCTGTTCTGTGATCTGCTGCGACTCTGATTCGATGTCTGTCCCTGATTTTCGATTCTGTTCCGCCGCTTTCTGTCGTTCTGTCTGGCTGCCTTTGCTGAGCAACTCCACCTTGTTTTCTGGTGGTCGGTTCTGGGAAAGGGAAGGCAACCCGCAGGGTCAGGGATCCGGGTTACTTTTGATTTTTGTTCATGGCTCTGACCTTTCTTTCCGTCAAAAGCCATGTACTCGGTAGATGATTGTTTTGAGGAAAAGAAAGTCGACTTATAGTAGCTCTGTTGTTCTGAACCCGTATTTGGAAGATCAGTTCCCAAATTCCAAAGCCAGATCCTGTTTGACGCGAATCCGATTCCCCCGTCGGGTCGGGTCGTGACAACTCTGAGGCGACGCTTCGACATCCTTTGATGGTCTGGTAGTAGTTTGACAGAACTCTGGCATCCCTTGGTGGTCCAGCAGTGGTGCGGCAGAACTCCGTCGATTGTCGAAGAGGAGTTAGGCGGCTAGAGCTTTCTTCCTTCTTTTCCTTCTCTCTCTCTTGGCTCCCTCCCCCTTTTCAAGAGGAAATGAGATTCTATTTATAGAATTCTTGAGTGACATGACTTACAAATAAGTGGAAGACCAAGGGTAAATTATGAGTGGTTCTCATGGATGGTTGATCTTGAGTCCTACGATCATGCACCTTTCAATGGACCTTTAACAGTCTTAATGTTATCAAAATTTGGTGATATTGGGCTTCTTGGATTCGTCTCGTCGAGTCGTTCGATTCGACTATAAGCATGTCACATTTGGAAAACTGTTTGGTAATCCAAATTGTAGTTTGAACCTTTCAAAAGCGCTTTGGGTTTTTGATTTGGATCAATTTGAGCTTGGATTGAGTCAAATTTGTTGTCATTGGGTTCGTATTTTTTAGATGTTCAGTTCGATTGTAAATTTAGTGAAATCAGAGAAAATATGGTCGCCAATTTAATTTTGAAAGCTTTCAACTCAATTTTGCTTCAAGATTCATGCCTAATCAAGATAATTTTTTTTTATAATATATATCAATTATAAAATATATCTTAATTAAATCTAATCAAAATATCCCGACTCAATTTTATTTTCATTAATTAGCTATGCTTGTTGTAAATTAAGATGAGTGTGTATGTGTGAGTGTGTAATTAAATTAATAATTAATTAATTACAAAAAATTAAATATTAATTACAAAAAATAATAATTAACTATTTTTTTGTTAAATTTAAATATATACAATATTTAATATTATATGAATATTAATATTATCTTATTTAATTTAAAATTATAATTTTATTAAGTTAAAGAACAAATAATTTAAATATTAGTAAATTTTTATTAAATATTAAGTTATAATTAGTATTTTTTAAAAAAATTAATTATTAGATAAAATTATCTTTTTTATTAAATCAAAATAGATCTAAAATAGATAATTTTGTATCTACAATGTAGATTCTTTGTAAAAAAAATCTCATCATTATTTAATAAAAATTTACTAATATTCCTCTCTACCTCCCGAATTTTTATTTGGTGCAGACACCGGGTGTAGCTCTACATCCGGACGCCAATTATATTTCTCCACGTAGTGACCCATGACATGAGCACCCGACTCGATGAAAACTCAAAAATTAACACGTATTTTTTTTATTATCATACAGCATGACTACCCGACCTAGTTCGGACACAAAAATTTAAAAGAAACGTGCCTTTTTTGGGTTTCATGACATCGGCGGACTATTTTTGAGACATGAGACAGGATTCTGTTACATAAGATAGCTGAGAAAGGTCAGCGAAGAAAGAACAGTGAGAAAGAGGATATGAGAACAGAATTATCTTTGGATGACGTCGATGAGTGCAAGGAGATGGAAGAGACCCAGACGTTTAGGAAGACTCACCACAGTGATGTACTAGAGATAAGTTTGGAATCTTATCAATAAGTTCTTAACTCCAATGATGTTTTATAAATTATTATTTGTGTAACTATGTGCGCACCTCTTCGATTTTGCTCTAGTTACTTATGTCTAAAGCTTCTGGGAACTGCTTCTCGGTACCGAGCAGTACCCCTTCTCGGTACCCCTTCTCCTTCTGAGGAGTACCGTTTCTCGATACCCATGCTAGAATCGAGAATCAATACTGATCATGGTAGCGAGATCGCTACCCAGTACCAAATCTAGGTACCGCTACCTGATACCATTGCTTGCTACTCGTACTGTTATCGATCATGGTACCGAGATCGCTACCCGATACAATTTCTCAGTTTCACTACTTATTACTATTGCTCTATACTAATTTTATGCTTCGTAAATAGGTTCCACTTTGAACCCATAATATTTTTATACTACCACATTTATGTCAGGATGTTAAATATGTTTGTCTTGTGCACAAGGTGTTTATAACTCTTTTTCTTGTGCATAGGGTGTTTATAACTCTTAGAAGGAAGTATATGATATGTATTGCGATTATGCTCATAATCATGATTTCAGTGTTCAGAGAGAACGTCATTCTTACTAGCTTAATTTGAGGAAAATAATAAAAGGACTTTATATGTTTGAAAGCTAGATTCAAGAAGGGCATTGACTTAAATCTCAAATCAAAATATCAAAAATTAAACACCAAAACCAGGTGTCCAGCTATGATTAGATTTGCAGTGACTGAAGATGGGGGTTGGTTGGTGCAAAAATCCATTAAAATCCACAATCAAGAATTAGCTAGGTTGAAAGATTAATATTTTCTTAGATCATGTAAGTACAATAGCGATGAGAAAATATCTATTCTTAAATCAATGAGAGAAGTTGGGATAAGAACAATTGATGCATTTACCTATCTACTTGAAGAAGAGGGAGATGTAGGAAATGTGGGGTTCTCTAAAAGGGATGCATACAACTATATTCAAAAAGAGTGAAGGACCAAGATTGAGAATGGACACATGAATTCCCTAATTGAGTTGTTTAAAGAACAACTAGTTGATGACAAAATATTTGCATGGGATGTCCAAACTAAAGAAGATGATAGATTGTTGAATTTTTTTTTTGTTGATGGGTTGGAGAGAATAGATTACGATTGCTTTGGGGATGTGATAACTTTTTATACTGGATATATGTTTAACAAATATAATTTAACTTATATGCCATTTATTGGAATTAATAATCATTGATAGAATGTTCTGTTTTGGGTGGCTTTTTTATCTAAGGAGATAATTGATTCATTTACCTGATTATTTAGAACTTTTTTATGAATAATGGGTGATAAACATCCCATAACAATATTTACTAATCAATATCAGGCAATGGATTGAACAATAGAAATTGTATTGTCTCAAACACGTCATAGGACGTGCCAATGGCATAGCAGCAAGAATGCTCCTTCCAAGGTGTGCTTCAATAGCAATAATAAAGTCAAAGGTCTATTTTATAGTTACTTAAACAAGTGGTCAATAGTTTGAGAGAACCTGGGCTAAAATGATCACTAAAGGGGACCTCCAGAGTCATGACTGGTTAAAAGAGCTATATAAAATTAGGAACAAGTGGTCAATACCATTCAACAAAAATTGTTTTAACCTTAGCATTTTTTCCACACAACGTAGTGAGTCAATTAACAATGTGTGCCATGACATTTCCAAGCCAACAAGTCATATAACTGATTATTTACTTGGCATCATAATGAATATGATGAAGATTTCATATGCAGTCAATCTAATATACAACCTTCAATTAAAATTATCCCAATACTAAAGCAAGTCGTTTGATTTTATTCCAAAAAGTTATATATTTTTTAAAGAAGAGTTCTTACAAGGTATGGGTGGACTATGCATAGATCATGCTTCACCTAACTTATCCACATTTTTCGTCAAGAACATTGACAAATGTGTTCAATCGTAGCATTGGGCTGCTCATTTTGATGTAATTAAGGGTACCAAACACTCTAGCTGTAGGAAGTTTGAGATGATTCATTTACTATATTCTCACTACATAAGAGTTATAAGGTAGTTAGATATTGTTAATATTCCTCCGAAGTATTTATTGCTACGATGGTCAGCCATAGCTAAAAAAGATATTTATGCTGAGTGGACGGTGATAGGTATGAGAAAGAGTGCTTGCCCATCTCAGAAGGGATTTAGTGGCATAATATTAATAAATTATTTTTATAGATTTTTATATCAAATAAACATATGAGCACAGGGGAGTGAGGATACATAACAGTATATGTTGGCTGCAATGATTGACATGGGTGAAATGTAGACTTCATCCTGGAAGGGAAAAAAAGGAACCACAAGTTTCTTGGTAGTATAACGAGGCGTGGGCATTAAAAAGTGAAAGACCCGCTAAAGTGTCGACCTAAATGCATCTTTAATGCAAGATTGCAGGGTCACTAGGAAAAGAGGAAAAGCAAAAAATGAAACTAACAAAGCAAAACACTCCTACTATACAACAGTGTACATCCAAGGATCTAGTGATCCATGCATCATTCACAAACATATTAAAATGCTTAGTAGATGAGTACATTCTCTTATGACTAACAAGCCATTAAATGACTGAATATAAAAGAATGATGATGGGAATAATTAATTCAGTAAAATTTAGATGATGTATATTTTTTTCAAGATACAATAATGATGATGTGTGCTGCTCAATATCTATAGGTATTGTCGATATTGATCGGTATTTCTCAGTATCAATCAGTATTTATTGGTTTCGAGATATACCAATCGGTACAACTCGTTATCGGGCATTACCGCTCGTTATCAGGCAGTACCGCTCATTATCGAGCGGTATCGCTCGATAAATCTCAGTACTAGTGGGTCCTGATAATATTCATTTGTATTGTGGACCTTGTATTAATGGTGTGTATTGGGTGTAAATAATATACTTATTTAATGCTTCTTGTGGCTACTTTGTAACTTTTAATGTAATTTAATAAGGTTTGGTGCAAATTTTAAGTTGTGGGCTCTTTGTTGTTGCGGAACTTATGTTATTTAATGGTACTGCCTTCTCTATAAATATATATGTTAAGGTAAATAAAATTGAGTTACGAAATTTTGAATTATCATTTGCGCTTCCAAGCCCAAATGGAATTTAATCTTCCATGAATCAAAGAGGTATTTTGGGGCTGCAAGTGAATATTTTGTATAATTGATCTGCAATTGCCTTTGTGATTCATGGAAGGTAAATACCTCTCGCCTTTGGTGATCGTTTCTATGCAACACAGTGTATGTGTTTTCGGATAAGTTTATGTACTTCTTTTACCTCTATTTACATTATGTCAGATAAATTGCTTTGGCCAGATACTCAGCTACATTTAGGTATGCTGACAAAACTCTTTGTAAACATCGCCACAAATTCGATGCATGAACGTATCGAAAAAAGTTCTTACAGTCTACTTGAGCAACTTGCAAATGTAAATGGAATATACAGATGTTGCGCACATTTGTGGAATGAGCATTGTGATTTTGTTCTCCATATTTCATATAATGAGGCATTGGGTATTCAGAGAACAGACCAAAAATTTCCTAAATGCTAAAGGTTGGAGATGCATTGAGAGTAAGTTTTTCGAGAAATATCACTATGTTGTTAGTACCAACTTTCTCCATATGCGATATCATGAGGTGCGTCATTTCAGAAATGAATGTACAAAATTTGAATATGTTGAAAGATCATCATGTCTTATAAAAAATGTTATTCTTTATCATCCTTGGGATCCAGTTGATGATGCATTTATTGTGAACATGTATAAGCAACTTCTTTGGAGGTAGGAGAAAAAAATTCTTAAACTTGGCTGAATGGCAGGATATATAGTTTGAGTTGATGACATAATTTGTTTGTTGTCCATTGCTAAGTCAATTCCAATAACGCATGTGCTTATTACTTCATTAGACATCAATACCAATTATTTTAGCTTGGTCAGTAACGCTCAGTACCGACCAAGTATCGAATGCCTATACACTTTGTTCAATGTTCCCAGCAGTCAGTACTCGGTACTGGTCAGTACTAACAATGTAACAAAACTCCAATCCACTCTTACCACTACATAATACTATCAAACAAATAAAAAAATAAAAAATAAAAAAGTAAAAAAAAAAACTTGTTACGAGCTCATTACAACTCGATATCGATCGGTACAACTCGGTACCAGCTGCTTACAAACTCAATACCTTAACTTGATGATGTATACAGATCTATTTAAGAGAAATATTAAATGTATACTACATAGGTTTTGCAAAATTTATTATTCTAAAAAATTTATAAAAGTATGTACAAGTAAATACGTATTATGAAAAAAAAAGTGAGTAAAAATATATTTATTTCTTCATAGCATAAAGAATGGCGTATACAAATTATGCCCTGAATTTAGGCATATTTTTTGCAAGTATTTTAGCTCAGCTCATAAAAATGGTTACGGTTGCACAACAATTTCCAAATATTTACAAATGTATATCCCGCAGTCCACGTTGTTCTCTCTAGGTTGGCACACGTGAAATTATTTGTGAAAGTTCGATGGGGATGTTAAGCCCTTATGAACTTATTCCCAAAGCTAATTAAGAGAGAGGTGATTTGGAAAAGAAGAATCTTTTAAACAAAGACAAAAACCTAAACCAAAATCACCACAAAAAAGTGCGGAAGAAAAATAAATGCGGAAGCGATAATAAGAAAAGAACACACCGGATTTATAGTGGTTCGGTCAAACCTTGACCTACGTCCACTCCTTGGAGGCACCCTCCAAGTATTGCACTAACACAAGTGTCTCTCCTTTAGCCCCCACAGCTAGGCGGAGAAGCCCTTACACAATCACTTCCACCTCTCCCGGTGCGGCGGAGTTGCCGGGTCCTTTGACACCAAAGAGACTTCTTCTTTGGTGAACTTACCTCGAGACAAGCCTTGAATCCGATGGTACTAAGGTGCGAGTTCGCCGGAGCAACCGTGTGGAACCCCCTCCACACTCCCTTGAGTCCCCCCTCACAGGATCTTCTCCCTCTCTCAAACTCCACCCTTTCCTCTCTCCCTTTCAAGCTCTCTCTTCAAGTTTCCCCCACAAGAACGAAGCTACAATGGCTGCCAAAGACACTTATAAAGTGCCTTGCCAAAGCTTAAATAGAAGCTCTCAAAACGAGCTCATTAATGCAAGTTGCCGACATTATCGTCCAGGACGATAGACATATCGTCCTGGCCGATCAGTACAAATTAAGCTCATTAGCCCAGGACGATTTGAGACGATCAGAAGAAAATTGGTTACATCGTCCAGGCCGATCTCACGATCGACCTAGCCGATTAGTTTAAAACCGATTTCAATCGTCCTGATCATAGCCCTGAATACAAGCTGTCCGATGAAGATCGTCCAGGCCATCGTCCTGGCCGATCATTCGATCGTCCCGGACGATGTGATCGTATCAATCAACCATTAATGCTTTCCAAATATACCAGATCAATTTAGGCATGATTGAGTTAGATCGTCCTGGACGATAATAATATAGTCCGGGCCGATTTCCTAAAACAAAGAATTCCTAAACTGATTATGGCGGCTGATTCTTTCTGAATTGAGATTATCGTCCTGGCCGATACAGGTATCGTCCAGGCCGATCTGTTGACGGCTGCCTTAATGAGGATGCCCAAAATAGGGTTTCTGATTTTGGACAGATCGTCCAGGACGATATAAATATCGTCCCGGCCGATATTACCAAAAATAGAAAACTTATAGGGAACAACAGGAGATCTTCTAAATTACAATCCAACTGGTCCCACACCAAATACAACAGACTCAAGAAAGGAAAAAGATTACAAACTGACTCAGACCTAGTCTACCCAATCTTGAGCTGATTCCAAATTGCAGTCCGATCGTGGGAACCTGAAACGTTAGCACATAAGGCAATCGTAGAGAAATAATGAATGTTTGCTATCATCAAAATCATAAACCATAGATCCGCAACAATTTGGATTGGCCATATGTATATGTCATGATCAAAGGAATTTAGTATTTATTTGTAAATATGTGATATCTGTAAATAAAATTCAATAAATTATCTAATAATTTTTGTATGATATAATATTAATGAGTAAGTGTCACTTACAACTTCAGGAAGTACAGCTGTGTGAATCTTTTTTGTAATGAATCATAAAATTCCCACATGTTCTTCTTCAGGTTGCCAACTATGAGGGTCCAATGAGAGTTGTGTATGATAGGTATAAGCATTAGATTGGCAACCCTAACTGACTCTTTGGTGATATGGGAGACGCATGTTTTGGTGTCCGCCTTATATACGTGATAACCCTGGCTTGAGGATAAAAGAAATTAACTGGGGAAAAAACACAACATTGCAAATTAATAACTAACTGAATGGAAGTTATAAACAAATAGGAACGGTTGGTAAAGGCTAAGGTATAGCTAGTTATTCTTAGTTAGTAGAATAACAAATGAATCAATGTGGTTGTTATCAAGATACTCTGACATTATAAGCTTTTCAAGTTTACTTCTATAAATAACAACATACCCAACCATGAAAATAACATCATTCTTAGAAAATTACAAAAAATGGGCAATGGTGAAAATAAATACACACCAGTATCGAGACGTATCGAGCGGTATCGAACACTACTGAGCATTTTATTTATACTCGGTACTGCTCGGTATAAGACATTACTGCTCAGTACATGGAGGGTACCTCGATAGAACTCGGTATATACTCGATACTTCTCGGTACACAGCAAGGGGTTGTTTGCATAGTTATGTAACATTAGATATCGAGCAGTATCAAGAAGTACCGAGCATTTTATTTATACTCGGTACTGCTCGGTATAAGACATTACTGCTCAGTACATGGGGGGTACCTATCGGTAGAGCTCGGTACTTCTTGGTACAAGCTCGGTACTGCTCCATATCAACTAGTAAAAATAATAATTATTAAATAACAAATGAAACTCGCTTGTCATTATATTGTTTTAGATAGTTTCCAATGAAGATGTGCTTTTCTTCATTTATTAATAACTGACATGGGAAATCAAGTATAAGTGGTGCTGGCCGTGGTTTTGTTTTTGAATCACCATCTACATTAACAATGTCAGAAGTAGCAGGAGGCTTCACTTTATTATACGCTGTTTGTTTCCAATTAATTTATTTGTTTTATCTTTTTTTACATTTTATCTTTCTTCCATGACCTTCCATGTCAACAATGTCAGCAGCATCCACCTTTTCATATTGTGTCATCGACTTCTTTACGGTCTTTTTTTTTTCTAATCTTTCTCTCACCAGTGGTAAATGGAGTCTCCACCATTTTCCTCTTCCAACCAATTTGTAGCTGAACTTGCCTTGCTATTCCAGTATGGCATGATGAAGCAAAGCCTTCTTCCTCTATGTCAGGTATGGTTGTTTCTTTTTAACCAATATCAACCTTGTCCTGAACTTCCGCCACTTTTTTTGGTTGTGTGACTTCCTCAGAAATTAAGGAAGCTGATTGGGGTAACAATGTTATCGCCTGCAATGATCCTTCAAGAAGATTTTGCAAGCCTTCCTATTTGATAACATTTAAATGCACCACGGAAGTGGGCTACCAAAAACTTCTCTATAGCTGCATATTTCAATTTTTTCTCTTCTTTCAACTCAAAAATTCATTGTTCTAAAGCCTACACATGCCTTTATAGGAGACCGGATGCAAATTCTACCTCGGCAAGCTTTTCACAAGTTATTATGTGTGATCACTTTAGTGATGGCTTGGTCTAGGCTCTGCTAGTTATCATCTTCTGAAACAACAGCATAAGATCATTCTTCATGAGAGCGGGTGCTACGGGTTTGAGGTAGGCTTGGAATCCTGGTTGACTTGATTAGACTGGGGGCCCTGGGGAGATTTCAATCCTCGAGTGGCGGGGGAGTGTAATTTTGAGTGCTTGTCATGTGGACTTGTAGTTCTATCTCGAGAAAGATTTGGAGAACTCTCTAATAACATTCTTTCCTCATATGTAACTCCTTTGAAATGACGAACTATCTGCATAATATTGTTTGTCAAGTCGAACTCAATATGAAATGAATATCAGTAAATATTCAATCAGTACCTGAGCATCGTGAAGATCAGCAAATAATTTGGTAACATCTTTCTAACTATACATAATGTGGCTATCCCAACGAATAAAATAGGGTCATAATACATCATCCACTGGTGTGTGGACTCTTGTATGCTTTAGAAATTAAATCTACAAATATTAAGTAAAAGATGTTAGCCTGCTAAATTGAATAAGGTTTTACATTAACAAACTTAATCCATATGAGTTATTAAATTACAATTACAATGATTACAAATTCATTAATTTAACCTGGTGGGTGCATTTGGAATGCTTCTTTGCAATACCATTTAATTTCGTCACAAGAAATTCCCTAATGGATGCTGACCAGTTGTAAGTTAAAAATTCATCTACATTCTCAGCAACATTAAGTATTGTAGTAGGTATCTGAAAGTTTTCTATGTGAAAGAAAATGTTTGATGGTAAGTAAATAATGAATTCCATCAATAGATCTTCTAGCGGAGTAGAAACACCTAGACTTTCAATCTCATGTCTAATGTCATTTGTTGTTTTTCGACTTATTCTATCACTTCTCGACACAAATGTCGCACCTTTGTTGGACAATCCAAGCATTAAAGCAGCCTCATCTGAAGTGAATTGTAGACTCCATCCTTTGATAACAAAACAATCTTTTCGGATCTCCCACCTGGTCAAAAGCATATGCACTAGGGGAACATTCTGACATAATAGAGGTAATACTAAGAATTGATTAATGTGGAGCTGCCTGAGTCCATCAATTAATTTCTATCTGTATGTAGTAACAAAATTATTGCAAACTTCTCTAAAAGTTAATGTTCTACATTGGAAATGAATCTTTGTAGAATATCCCTATAAAATTAGGAATGATAATAAATTAACAAAGTTAAGAAAAGAGTGAGGCATAGTCGGTACTGACTTTATGTACACACAAGTTCTAAACTTCAAAACCTAAAGGTATTGAGCTATCATGGTATTGAGCATGGTACCAAGTAATAACGAGCATTGCCAAGTAGTACAGAGCAGTATCAATCGGTATGATAGTTTGGATACCATGAAGTTCTAAACTTCGTAACCTACAAGTAACTATCAATCACAATACTTAGTGTGGTATCGAGTATTGTACATAGCAGTACCATTCAATACCACCTAAAGGTACTGTTCTACATCATGGTACTGAGCTTGGTACATACTGCTGCCACTCAGTGCCGAGTGGTACTGAGCAGTACCGAGCGGTCATACCGAGATATAGTGACCATCATTACATGAGATATATTTCATTTAATATAAACATTTATTTATATTATAAGAACTACAAATAATCCCTACTACGCATCTTTTATAAAGTTTAATAATATTTGAAACCTATATATAACTATGTACCGAGCAGCAGTACACAATAATACTGTGCTTAATTATCCTATTTCCATTATACATTTTCTAATAAGAAAATATATCCTACTTATCTGACCCTCCAAAATACTTCTATCCTCACAACAAAATACTAACCTGAGGCATGGCTTCTGCGAAGAAGTTGATCAACAATAAAAGAAGCTTCAGAGGACGATGAATAACACTAGAGGAAATTGAAAAGCCTCGATTTTGAATTTTGGAAAGTGACATGTGGGTTTCTTTTCAACTTCTTTTAAATTTTTGTGTCCAAATCAGGTCGGCGGGCAGCACAATAATTGAAAAAATACGTACTAATTTTATAATTTTCATCGAGACGGGTCCTCGAGTCATGGGGTTGCTACGTTGTGTCATTAAATTATCGTCTGGATGTTGAACCACATCTGATGTCTGCACCGAATAAAAATTCCTATCTCACGTAGTTTCTCTCTCCCCATCCAAACATTTCTCTCTCATGCAGTCCTTACTCTCTCCCCCATCCAACCGTTTCTCTCTCCCCCATTTTGCCTCTCTCTCTCTCCCCTCTGTTCTCTCTCTCCCCTACTTTATCTCTCTTTCTCCAACCACTTTCTCTCTCTTTCTTGAGTTAAATGTGCCTATTTAAATGGCGCATTCAAAATATCCTAAGTGCGCTATTTTGTTTGGCGTATGCTTCTCTATTTTTGTTTAAGCATACAATATTTAATACAATGATACAAATCATGCAATACAATCTACTTTAGATTTGAACTATTGCTTAGCTATTAATTTCACATAAATCAAATTAATAAATTTTATTTATGAATTAAACACATGGTGCTTATTTTTAAGCAAAATTGATTGCATCTTCAAATTGATCAAAAAGTACTATCAATTAATATTCTAATACTCAGTATTCAATTCTTTTAAATGGTTGATTAATTGTAATTTTGGAAATTAATTAGTAGTTACGTGTTATTATTGAGAGTTGTAAGATGGATTTTGAATATGATGAAATAGCTTTAGAAATCCTATAGAACAATAATTTAAATCAATTCATCACAACATTAAACACCTAAGAAATATCAAATACAACTTTATTAAGACTTATCATATAATTTTATTTATATTACTTTAATGCAATTTTCCATAACATTTAACCTCAACTTAAAACCAAGGTTTTGAAAATCGAATCGGGCAATGAACCAAATCAAACCAAATGACACAATAAATAATAATATTATTAAAAATTATAAGATAAATGAGAAATTTTTCTCTAATATCTTCACTATATATTCAATTTTTATATCAAACTAATCAAAGAACCTAAATATGACATCAATAAAGTTCATAAAATATAAAGAAATAACACATAATATGAATATGGAATCAAGTAAATCAATAAAACATAAACGATTATATCATAAATTAGTAAATAACTCACCAAATGACACATCTTGTGGCTTCAGGTTCCCACATGTGGTGGTTTGGCCATCTCGCAGCTCCCAATTCTCGCATAGGATGACTAAACAATATTGCATTGGGGGAGAAATACCTACCTTTTGTCGACCTTTTATTGTGCGTTGGGTGTTGAGGAATGCATAATATCTTTAGTTTTCTTTCTTTAGCACGTGAAACTATTAAAAAAATAAAAAAACAAAAGAAAATGAATTAAACTATATGACAAAATAGATTTTATATATATATATATATATAATAAACAACATATAACATATCTCTTCATAATTTATACTAACTGATAAGAAAAACTAAAAAACTCATTGAGATAATAATGTTAGAAATTAATACCATAGAGAAAAAAAATTAATAATTGACATTCAATTATTTATATCAGTTTACATAAAAAAACTCAAAACTCAAAATAATTATACTGAATCTAATAATCATCCACTAAATTTGTGTTATCAAATGATTGATTCCCAAACCCTCAACCAAAATCTTGCATCCCAAATGCTCATGAATCCTCACATGGTATGTCATCTTTAACAAATATATTAGCTAAGTTGTCTTCATATGCAAATCATTAATATGAAATAATAAGTCTATATTTTATATTACACTCAAAAGATATAAGTTAGTCTACAATCGTACTTGTGGTTGGTCCAGTTAATGCTATGTTGGGTTCTATATCTATGTATATTGCATCCTCTTTATAAATTTTCATCTCAAAGTTTTCTAGATGCAATTCTGGGGTTGGCTCATCATCAAGGATCCAAAAGTCAATAAGTTTAATACTTGTGTAATCCAAAAGATCATAACTTCTTTTTATAAGCTACAACCTATATAAGTTTTTATAAAAAAATTAATAATAAGATGTGCATCATTATTTAAAAAGATATTTAAAGTAGTTTCAAATAGTATTTATTTCTTATATTGAGATTGTAACCAACATATACTAGATCATTTAGGCTTTGGTTCTCAAGATGATTTTATCTTTTTATATGAATCTGCTCTAACACACTCCAATTCCACTCATAGCTTAAAAAAGATGATGTATGACTAATAATTCTAATAGACACTTTATGTAGGTTTGGTTCACTAGAGCCAAACATCTTTTAACATTCATCTGTGAATCAATAAACATGCATTGGTTTGCTCAAATACATTTATTGTAAACAAAAGCATCATAATTTACATAAAATATTAAAATGAAATCTCAAAATCTTGTTATTTTATCAGGTTGCATTTCTTTTGATAATGTTAATGCAATTGGCTTCTCCAAATTGTCTAAATTATCACAAAATAACATCACCTCATTCATTATCAAAGAAGGTTTAACATATATAACTTTATTGACAATTAATTCTATTAGATCTTACATAACTTCTGGTTTGTTGAGGTAATTTTTCTTGTCATACTAAAAGTGAGGGTTAAGAAAATAAGCTGATGAATGCATCCCTTGTCTTAGCTGATTATCCCATATTTTCTTTATGATATTAGTGAAGGGCTTGTACATTCTTTTATTATTTCTAAACATGGCCTTCATTGCTTTTCTAGCTCTGTGCATACCATCATAAAGGTATCCAAGAGATAATTTTTCATTTGCATCAAAAAATCTTAACAACCTAGTTAGAGGCATGATAATTTAGAAATTATTAAACTATCATTCAAAAACCTTACATCCAAAATAATTGAGGTTGCCTCTTTCCCCTTTATTTTCTTACATGACTTTGAATCAGTGTAAGCCTTATTGGTGATGAATGCTTGCAAATTATGCTTATGATCATGCATACTTCGTAAGTTATGAATGTTGTTGCAAGTCTAGTTACTCCTAATGTTATAATTTAAGTCTAACATGATCTTTTCCTTAACCAAACTAATATGAAAATAAGATTATAAATTAAAATTATAATTTTTGAATCTCTTCTTGCAAGTTTTGTAATATAAGGCATGTTTATAATATCTTTCAGAACGATGTTTATGCAATATGCAACGTAAAGTTACCAATTTATATTTTCAAAATTTTTATGCAAAAACTCATCAGCTTTCTTATAATTTGCTACATTATTTTTCACTAAATGAATTATGTTCTTTTTGACCAACCCATTCAATAATATTAGTAAATAGTGAACATATATTGTGGCATCTTTAATGACATCAGATGCATATACTAATTTTAGTAATGAAACTCCACGAGGATAATAAACAAAAAAAATTATCAATGTCCTACTCTTTGCATTTGTCCAACCACCAATCATCAATGTATAACCAGTTTCTTTTCATATTTTTTTTATAAGATTTAATTAACAACTTGCATTCCTCTTTAACATCTCATAACAGATTCATTCCCAATCTATAATAAAAGGGTAATTTGTAACCAGGTCCTATTGCGGTAATTATATCAATAACCCTTTTGTGTAAAAGATGAATTGATAGCATTGAATGGAATGCAACTGTCATAAAATCACCTAGCAACTGCCATATCAGCATAGTGCATTGCATTCTTAGATGTCATTACACTTTTAAGGGATGGTTGAAATCTTGATTTTGTTTTAGGTGCAAAAAATTATCAATTTCATCAATTTTTCTCTTCCTATTATCAATCTCTTTACTATGTGTATCGGAACTTTCTATTTTTGTGACTAAACATGAGCACCTCTCTTCCTCAACTGGATCATCATAAATAGATCAACACTCTATGACAAGTCTTTTTGTGCTTGCTATTTTCTCTTTGGTACTTCATTCAAAACTCTGTTATATATAATGTTGGATGTCATGTGACACTTTTTTACAAATAGCAATATTATATTTAAACCTTGCAAGATCTTGATTCATCATATTAATGCCTCCATCCTTATAAGTTGTTCCACAATTAAAACATTTTTATTGCTTCATACCATCAACAATTTTACACTCGACAAAATGGTTCCAAGCGTTATCTATCTTCTCTCGTACACTTTGAATTGAAGGTGCAGGTTAATTATTTTGTTGATCAATTATTAATTTTAATTTGAAGAAGCGGTTAGAGAGCTTAAGTAAAAAATAGCATAAAAGAAATGCAACTATTTATTTTTCTTATAGTAATGATCCAATTTATATCAACAAATTTTCACAAAATTAGCATAAATGACAATCTCCACCTATTATATATTATGTTACAGTCACTCTTGAGCATATGTCATATGATCTCTTACGTCTATAAAAATTCATTCATAAAGTTTTAAACTTTAGATTTTCTATGAATATTTTTTTTTTCTTTCTTTGGATACATGGACAAGGCACATACCTAATAATCGCAAGACATTGTCTATAAGAGCAACATATGATGTAAGAAATTAAATTAAACTTAACCCACTTACCTTAGATAAAATTCATTACAATCATATGATGCATTCAACATGAGCCAAACATGCCAATTAAATTTGATCATAGGTTTGACCTTCAATTGAACCTATTTCAAAATCTACACTTATCAATCAGGTTTAACCTAACGAAATGGCCAAAGTGATTTTAGCCATGTATTGTGGAGCTTTTTAAAGATGTTAAAAATCTAATACAAGTTGGGGTAACCCAACCTAATCCATTTACCATAACTTAATTGCATCTTGAAGATGGCCAAAACTCTAAGTTAAACTTAACAAGCCATTCAATTCATGTGGAAATCATTAAATTAAGGTTAATTTAAAGTTAAAACATGTTTAATATTAGTTTAAGAAACCACAACAAACGAGCAAGAGATGTCAAATGAATGGCAGGGTTAACTTAAGACGTCGAATGAACTAGCAGGAGACATAGATGGGAACCATAGAGGTGAAAAATTCACATTGGGTTGGAGTGGAGGGGTTGAGCCCGAGAGGAAGCCTTCAATTCGATGTTATCTTTGCGAACAAGCAAGAGAATCTGTGAACGAATGAACATGAGACAGCGACGGTTGCCCAACAAGAAGAAGATACACGAACAAATATGATACGTTGAATGAATGGTAGGGTTTTTTATTTCTAATGTTTCATATAAGCTTCCCCTTCAAAAAGGTATGAGCCGTCCGATCTTCACCAAACATCTTAAATTGTTCCGCAGATGAACCGGTCGGTTATCAAAAATCAGGAACGATTTTACAGTTCAACAATCAAATTGTCAGTTCAAGAAGTTTTGAGTTGGTTCTATACAATAGTGGCTTTGAAGCAAACGCGAACCAACTGGCCGATTTACGATTAAACCAGTCAAACCAACAGGTTCGGTCTGATTTTTTAAGCATTGCTTAAAACTATAAAATAAAAATTGAAAAAATAACCTAACATATTTTATCAACTCACATTATATCATCTTGTACCTTTTAATTTTGAATTCAAATCTCATTCTTATCTTAAAATAACTCCTTTCATTTTTTTTTTCTTAAAGGGTAAAATTTTCTTATTTTTTAATCAAATATCTTAAAATTTAAAAGTAATAGGTTCTAAAAATTTTTAGCCAAAACAAATTAACTAGTCAAATTTTCAGATTATTCCAATTATTAATGAGTCAATTTTAGGTTAACATTTTCAACCCATCAACTTTAAGTAAAACCTAAACCTAACCCATCAACCCACAATCCATTTTAACACCTCTACTAACACATTTACTATGTGCATATTTGTATGCAATAGCATCTCATATATATCAAGCACAATTAAGGCTTCATTTGATTTTTTTTTTTCTTTTAAAGCAACTTTTTAATACAAAAATTTTTATTTAAAAATTTTTATACTAAAAAAACACTTTAAAAAATAATAATATTGTCCCAAACAAAGCCTAAATGAGCATAAACATACATAAACAAGGAATTAACTTGAAGGTAGCAAACATGTTACAATGCTAAATTTAAACCATTACAAAAAAATGTAGGTGTTATTTGCAAAAAAAAAAAAGGTGATATTATGTGCATACAAAGTTTTAATGTGATTCCTATGTAAATTCCCCAATATATTTTGAGCATAATATACAGTGGCATGCATTAGTGCATACAAGATGTATACACCTAGGGGTGTCAATATTTGACACGACACGACAACCCGACCCGGACCCGACCCGAAAAATCTGGGTTGGACCCGACCCGTTTGATAAACGGGTCGGGTCCGGGTTTGCAGATTCAACCCGTTTAATAAAACGGGTCGGGTCGGGTTGACCCGGCGGGTTGCCGGGTCAACCCGAAAACCCATTTAATTTAAAAAAATGAATTTCCCGCTCAATCCCGCTGCTGCCCGCTGCCCCTGCCGCGCTGCCCGCTGCCCGCTGCCCGCCTGCCCGCCTACCCGCCTGCCCGCCTGCCCGCCTGCCCGCTTGCCCCGCGCTGCCCAGCTGCCCCGCGTGCCCGGCTGCCCCGCGTGCCCGGCTGCCCCGCGCTGCCCGCGTCGCCCGCGCCTCGCTGCCGCGTGCCGCGCGCCTCGCTGCCGCTGCCGCGCGCCTCGCTGCCGCTGCCGCGCGCCTCGCTGCCGCTGCCGCTGCCGCCGCTGCCGCGCTCGCGACGTCGCCGCTACCGCGCTTCCGCCGCTGCCTCGCAGCCGCGAGTGAAAAAACCGGGTCACGGGTCGTGTCGGGTCAACCCGTGACCCGCTCGGGTCGGGTCCGGGTTGGAATGTTCGACCAGTTTATAAAAACGGGTCGGATTCGGGTTGACCCGTTTATATACGGGTCGGGTCGGGTTCGACCCGAACCCGACGGGTTGACCCGAATTGACACCCCTATATACACCAAATAAAAACTTCAATATGTACACCAACAAAAATTTCCAAAATAGGAATTCCTTACAACCATCCCTTACAGTGCACTCCATAGAAACAAAGAGAAAAATATTAGTCCCACATTGAAAATAGCAATGATATGAGCATAAGCCTACCCTTAAGATGAAAATATATAAAATATAAGAAAAGAACATAAACCTTACAAGATTTTACATAAATTGCATTAGATCATTTTGAGCCTTTTTTTTTTTTTTTTTGCTGTGAAATGCAGATAAATGTCGTAGCCCTTTTTAAAAGTTGTTTCCTCGTTTATCAGCTCTACAGTTGTTTCCTCTTCTTTTCAAGCTGCTGGAACTCAATTGATTTCATTTCTTCTGTAAGGGTTTCAGGCTTACCACCAAAATTTTCATGACTAATTTCAGTATTCTGTTTCGCATTCTCATCCTCATCAGTATTGTCTTTCTTGTTATTTTCATCCTCACCGCTGTCTGCGTTCTCTTCCTTGATCTTCTGATGGAGTGAATCAATCAAATCCATGAGTTCTCTGTTCACCTGCCAGAGGCAATAGAGACTGGTCATAATTGCGCATTGGTGCTGTTATTCATCTGCTTCAATCAACACCATAAATAATATGAAGCAGAGGGTGTCAATAAGCCATTAAGATTTTAAGTCAAATTCAACTCAACTTATATGATCCAAAAACAAAGTTGGAATAGAGTCAACCAAAAGCTAATGAATTAATTGCTTGCTTCCTTTTTTTTTTTTTGGGAAAGGCATTTACATGCATACCAAAAAAATTATATATATATATAATTGGGAAAGATATAAAGAGGCCCAAAATGAGTCTAAGAAAGCAATATGCAATGCAAATATTTTAACTTTTAATATAATAAATAAGATACCAAGGAGGGCGAAAGACATATGTATTAAGTTAGCCAAACAAATAAATAATAATAAGGATTTAGTTCAAATGAAGTATATTTTAAGGATGAAGATCAAAAAAATGCTTTTACTATAAGAAGATATTCAACAAAAGTAGATGAAATATTTTTATAAACTCTTCAATAAATGTGATTGATTTTAGCAAGGTTGTGAAAACCGGACCGGACAATGAACCGGAAGAAGGAGAGGTTCATGATTCGATCGATTCGACCGGTCAAACCAGGGTCGAATCAGATGACGTAATAAATAATAATATTATTAAAAGTAATAAAATTAACATAATAAATTAGATACGAAGGAGGGCGAAAGACATATGTATTAAGTTAGCCAAACAAATAAATAATAGTAAGGATTTAGTTCAAGTGAAGTATATTAAGGATGAAGATCAATTGTAGATGAGATATTTATATTTAACTCATAAAATACACCAATCTCAAAATTACACCGAAAGTATCATTAATAATGGTTCATCTAAAGTAAAATAAAAATTTTCATGCATATATACAATTGGTTTAAATAATATGATATTTTATAAATATAAAGATATTTAAGTATAAAATATGCAAATACATAAAAAAATCTATGGTATGCATGTAAATTCTTCTTTTTTTCATAATGTACTCATTTAATTTTTTGTTATTTTTTTTCAGTTGTCATGTTCATTTCGAATAGGGTTAACACTAATCCATCACAACTTAATTATTTTTCATAAATTGATGATTCAGATTACCCATTTAATAACCATATTGGGTTCTTATTACCCAAATTTGTGTAAAGGTCATATCCAAACACAGCCTATAACTCAAATTGACAACCCTGCAAAGAAGGTTAATTTGGCCGCATCATGTAGAAATTATGCAGATGGCAGAAATATTCACAAAGCAAGCACGTATGGACATACCTGCGGATTTTGCAAATAGTCACTAATGTCAACTGTACACGAAGGGCACTTTTTGACTATCTTTTGGGCCCTAAGGGTCCTGCCTCCACTTGTCCTCTCCCTTATGAAAGATTGGTTATCATATGCATCCAGTAAACATTTCTTGCAGAAATTGTGAGCACATGGTGTTGTGAGGGGAAAGGTCATAACCTTCGAGCAAATCTCACATTTAAATTCTACAACATGGAACCGAACTTATCAGATAGTGTTATGAAGAATTGTATGAGCAAAAAAAAAAAAATGTAAATTTGTCATAGAGGCAGAACTTTCAGAAAAAAGAAAAAGTTTTTTTTTTTTTTTTTCTTAAACTCACGTCCTAGAGAAGCATACCTTTAAGTAGCCTATCCCTCACGCTGGTGTTTTTAACCCTTCTTTTTCGTCCACTATTTTTCTCATCAATATTTCCTGAGGCCATTATCTTTCTACTTGTTGGTGGAGACTTAGTCCAACCCCAGCCATTCTTTTCCTAAGCAAAGAAAATGAGAAAAGCTCAGTAACTCAACTTAAAGATGAGATGTTTAAGTGTTTCCTAGCAATTCAATATAAAGCTTGATCAGGCCCACGCGTAGAAACAGTGAGGTGAAGGCCAACACTAGAATAAAACTATCTATCAAAGAGTTATGATGAGTCAGTACAGGCACGGGCACAAAATACAAACATCAAACAAATGCCTAACACACTTATTATGAAAAAAATATAGGATATGAATACACTTTCAACATGATATTATAATTTATATATTTTAAAATTTAAAACATTGTATAAAAATTGCACAAATCAAATAAAATGTGAAATGAATCATAAAATTCTAATATTATAAGGATTTTGAAAAATAAATATGATATTTAAGTGTGCAAAAAAAAAATAGAAAATGATCCAACCTCTCATAAATATTATGTCATAAAATGAAAGAGAAATGACAATTAAATTAAAGAGAGAGAGAGAGAAAGAAGCGCCGAACTAGTTGTGGGACTGCAATGTCTATAAGTGGAGAAATTATTCCGTGTGGAGTCCGGACAGGAAAAACAATCCGGACTGTGAGTGTACACACCATCTATAAAAAATGTGTACACTCACATGTCCGGACAGTTCTTCCTGTCCAGACTCCGCACATAAAAATTTCCCCTATATGTGGGGGTTGCCATCCAGTTTCAAGTGAGGTGCGAAGAGGAATGGCTAAAAGAAATAAAATTAGAACATGAACAATTAAAAACTTAACTATTTAAAATTAATCATTTAAGAAATTGTGTTGGACAAGTCGGACAAGCAAATATGCTTTTTTCCCTTTTTTTTAATTGGAAGCATAAATAGCATTTCGGAATGTTTAAACAGCATGCTGCATACGTGTAATATCTTGGATTTGACGTATACTGCAATTGTTTTGTAATTGAGTGCTGATGCATTACAAAATAGATGTGGTGGTCAAGTTCACAAACCTTTATAAATATAATAAGCTCTATACAAATTAACTTTAAATGAAAGCTGAAAAAGAAACTTTCACAATTCATGCAAGGAAAATAATTCCATTGCTCCAGATAAATCCTTGAGCTGAAATACTAAACTTCAGCAATGGAGTTGGCTTAGGTATTCGTATAAGAAAACATCACAAGCTTTTTTCTATTGAGATGATAGAAGAAGCTTTCATAATTGTACTTACATCGTAATCCCATGCGGGCACTTCTTTCCTTTCTGTGATATCGGTGGCCTGCTTCAGCTCCTTAATATCAGGTAGCGGCCTTGGGCGGTCACCATTCTCATCACTGCCAAATCAGATAATTAAGAGTATCAAAGAGCAAGTACTTAAGATTAAAATTAAATAATCTTAGGATAAACTCTCGGCTACACTGAAAGCATTATTTCCTTAACATTATCAAATTGTGATTCTTAAAATTTAACACAATAATCTATAGCACAAGAGTATTCAAACAAAGCACAATAGTATTCAAACAAAGTTTATAATTCCTTTTAAATTTTACATAGTTTTTTTTTAATGGAGGACCTACATTTTGCTGCCTTGTCTTAATGAATCTCTTTGGGTTAACTACTCCCTAGAAAATAAAAACCATTCCACTAAATGATGTATGGCTGTTGGCTTTGCTCACTTTCAGGTGGTGGTCTTTCATATTATTCAGCAAAAATAAAATAAAATAAAAAATTGTGGTATTCAGGTCATGATGTAAAGTGTGGTTAGGTGATTTTGGATTTATCCTCAGTTTATAAAAAGAAAAAGATATTTAAATGAGCCAATGAGGTGCATCGGTTTGGCCATCTCCTAGTTGCGTATATTTAGTTGATTGCTAAGTGAGGTTGCTTTGTAAATTTGAAGTCATGGTCATTAGTTCTTTTGGAAATTTAAAATTAAATTAGATTTTTATTTAAATTTTAAATAAGATGGAACATATGTCAACCTATTCAATTAACTAAGGTTAAGAAAAATCTATTAATAGTTCTTCTGAGACATGTAATTAATTTTTTTTTAGCTTACAGCAACAACAACATCAAGTCTTTATCCCACTACGTGAGGTCAGTTACATGAATCCTTTTTCTCCATTGTGTCTGATTAAGAGTCAAATTCTCATTTAGATCTAATAAAGAAAGGTCATTTCTAATATTTTCTAACCAAGTATTTTTAGGTCTACCTCTACCTCTCTTAACATAGGTTAAATCCAATACATCTACTCTCCTAACCGGGTCATCAGAAGGCCGCCATTTGTGCGACCAAACCATCCAAGGCGGCTCTCTCGAATCTTATCTACCACAGGAGCTACTCCAACATTTTCACATATATGCTCATTTTGTACCTTGTCACTAAGAGTAAAGCCACTCATCCACTTGAGCATCCTCATCTTTGCAACACTTAACTTAATATTATGCTTCTCTTTTAATAGTCAATGTTCTGTGCCATAAAGCATTGCAGGTCTAACCACCATCCTATAGAATTTTCCCTTAAGTTTGAGTTGTACTTTTCTATCACACAATAAGCCCAATGCATTCCTCCACTTCATACATCCAACTTGAATTCAACTAATAATATCACCATTTATTTCATCATCACTCTGTACAATAAACCCAATAGATCTAAAATGTGTACTCTTATTAATGACTTGATTGCTCAAAGTCACAAACCCCCCACAAAAACTATTACTACTAAAATTACACTCCATGTATTCGATGTTAGATCTACTCAAACGAAAAACTTTAGACTCTAAGGTTGACCTCCATAATTCAAGTTTATCTTCAACTCCCTCTTTAGTCTATCAACAAGAAGAATATCATCAACAAAAAGCATACACTAGAGAACATCCTCTTGCAAATCTCTAGTAAAAATATCCATGATTAAAGCAAAAAGATGCGGGCTTACAGCTGTTCCTTGATGTAATCCAACTGAAATTGAAAAATACTTGATAAAACCACCTTGTATTTGAACACAAGTTACAACTCCAACATACATATCCCTAATGACTTGAATATAAGCATTATTAATCCCTTTCTTTTTTAGCTTGAATAAATTTATTTTTCCAATTTAAATTTATAAGAGCAAATTGAATGTTTGATTCTTTCAAGCACAATATAATAAGACAATCAAATTATTGAAAACGCATCTCATATCAGCATGAGATCTACTTTTCTTTGATAATTTGGTCTCTTGCATATTTCATTTACATAAGTTATTGCAGGCTAATTTAAGTCCCTTAATGTTAGTGAAAAAATGATATATCATAAATTTGATTTTTAGAAAACAAAAATGTTTACTTGTTAAGTTTATTTAATTCTAAATTATTGTTAAAATTCTCTAATATTTAGTTATTTACAATCATGTAATTATCAATTGAGTTTAAATAACGATATTGCCCATTTTTATTTAAAAAGAGTTGTTGATTGATTGATTTGATTCATAACTTATGGTCATTGAATCCTTGATTTTTTATTACATAAAAGCATACTATGCATCATATTAATGGCACTAGAAAATCCTAACCTTCATTAATCCTATATAAAGTAAGTATCAGAGCTTATGATTTTTTTTCAACAAAATTTCATAACCAATAAAAAAAGAGTAAAATATGAAATAATTATAAGAAATTGTCGGATGAAAACAAAATACAAAAATGTAATTAGAGATAACATGATAATATGAGGGAAAATATTAATTTGATCGGGATGATGATATACTCAAAATACTATCATTTTTAGTGTACTGCTTGTAGCATAGCGAATCATTAAAATAATAAAAATAAGGGGGAATGCATAGAATAAGGAAGCAATCCTATTAACGAACTAAAAGTTAAACTTTGTAGAGATTTGCTTCCTCGTGTTTCTTATTGACCCAAGTATATACACGCAGTTCAATATATCAATGCACGTACTTGGCCCAAAGGATTCAAAATTGGAGGATACATTGCAATATGCACTCAGAAGCATCAATAAAACCTAAGGTAAATGAATAGGAAAAAAGTTTTATTATTATGATGCAACGATGCCATCAACTTGTCAAATAGCAACTAATACTTACAGCCTCCTTTACCTGAGTGTGCGCAATAATCTGCATACTTTCTTGGACTATTTGTGGTCTTAGTAACTAGAAACCAATACACTAGGGGCAAGGGTGATATCTAAGTGCAGAAAACAGCAGCAGCATAATTAGGCCTATCCTAATAACTTAGGGTCATCTTTATAAATTCTTATTTTTCATTTATTCCCATTTAGGGATACTTAAAATATGAAACCTAATCTTTGCAAAAAAAAAAAAAAAATTGAATAACTTATATCTATATTACCATATAAATCTACAACTTTACTTTCGTAATTCTTCAACACTAATTTTATCTCTCTAATAAGTGATGCATTCTCTACACTTGGTTGTAGATAACCAAATAATCATCGTCAACTACCTCATCTCATTAATTTTCACTATAACTATTTTTCTAATATAATCATTCCCAAATGCTTTAGATGGACTATAAAATTTAAGTGAATATAAAATAACCAATTTAATTCATTGTTAGAAAATAAGTGGTTCCTGAGTGTGATAAATATATACACAATGATGATGATGTAGCTGGAGAACTATATTTATTTACATTTCTAAGAATTTACCAACTGAACAGGCAGAGAAGAACTAGCCAGAATTAAAACAAAATAGTAGGAAAATGCAATTGAAAACCTCGTCCATGGAGCTGGCTCATTGTCACATCGAACAAAAAGGTACCGGCACACTTTAAATCCCTGAAAACATATAAAAATAGAAAAGGATAACTACATGCGGTAAGAAAGAATGTAGCATGGGTACTAGGAAAACACTATCACAATGTGATAAAGAGACCCTACCTGAATTCCAACTTTACGCCAGCATTTTTCAATCCTATAAATTCCATCATAACGCACACCAGTTTCAGGAGCATATGCAGAGCGTTTCTCTTTATGGGATCTGGAAGCAAAAAATAAAAAAAGATGCAAGAAATTATCCCTCAGAAAATACCAAGAAAAATTGATCATCATTCTGTAGATTTCAGCACATGCACACCAAACATTGAAGAAAAATGTCTTTTAATACTCAGCCAAAAAGGCTAATATGAAGTTTTATGGAAAAATAGCAGGCTACAATATGCAGCTGTGGGATATTTTTTGCAGATACAAGATGTACACCCCTGAAGGTAGTTCAATAGAGCATACATGTTATATTCATGAAAATCCATTCATGATTGCCATGGTGTTGTGAACTGGACTTTATCACATCATTAAATGAGTTTGATACCAAATCAACCATTATGAAGAACCTTCCTATAAACATGGTAATGCTGAGCCTGATAGGCTGATGTACAAACAATGCATTACAAGCATAATTGCACAAAAATCATAAAAAGCAAAAATTTATTCTTCATAAATTATTTTGAAATGAAAATATGTGAAATCCAAGAATTAGATTCATTTACTTATTTCTTTGGTCCTGAATGAAACTCATGAAATCCATTTAAAAAAATGAAGTATGAAATGGAAATTAAAAAAAAAATTATTAATGACCAAAAAAACATGCACCATAATATATAACTAACAAAACACACTTGGAACAATGTAAAAACAATGGCCAAGTAAAGAGTTTTTATCTTATAGAAAATCACATTACCTACCTCACAACTCTAATAGGATAACCCTTCTTGCAACTAACCCGCAGCGCTTCATTAAGCTTGTCGAACTTTTGGTCGAAGGACTGATCCTTACTAGTCCGTTTATTTCCACTTAGGTCTCTTCCACCACTGTTCCAAGCAAAGATTCAATCCCTCTTAATAAAAAATATTGTCACACAAAATCCAAAAAAAAAACTTGTGAAAGAAAGATGACCAGAAAACCAACATAATACTGCTTCCTTGGGAACGAGAAACCTATTTCAGTACAAATAAAACGCACACAAACAACCATTTGATTAGAACTAAGAATGGCAATATCAATATTAGGATTGTATACACATAGCATTAAAGCTGAAAGACAGCAGAATAAAGGAAAAACTACTTAATAGTATTACCACATGATGTTCATAAGGTAAGTAGTCAAAACATTTAGATTGTGTTCAGTAAATTAATCATGGAATACCTACACAATGACTTGACAGCTGATTTGTTTAATTTACCTTCCAGTATATAGGAACCATTCTCCATGATCTTCATCATCTTCATACCCTCCTGAAAGAGCAACTGACTGAGCACCATATCCAGACTGCCCGGCAATTCCAGCAACATGAGGAAGATGTGCACCCCATTGCCTACATTCCATCCTATCCTCCCATGACTCGCCTACCAGCACTCCTTTGCCCCTTTTGGGGTCATTTTCTGCCAGAATAGGACCAAAATGATCAGGAGGAACTGTTACAAAGATTTGTCCACTGCAAGCATTAGCTTTTCCAGCTTTCTTCGCCCTTTCAGTGGTGAATGCTTTCTCAGGCCTGTTTTCATTGCATACGTGATGATAAACATTTGTTTTGTTGCCAGGCATGGGCTTTGCTGTCTTTGCCATGCGTATAGCAACTACAAGTGCAGAATTAATTCTTGGCTGAGAGACCATTTTTTGTGGGATGGGAGCTCGGCACTTCACACAAGTGTGCCTACCTTGGCCTAACCATCTCTGGAAACACTTCAAACAGAAATTATGGCCACATGGTGTCTGCAATGAGAGGGAGAAAACACAAAAAGATCAACACAGTTTCAAAAAGTCCTATAAACCGGAGGGAAAATAAACAGGACATTATGTTGACATCTCATATTGTCACTCTACTAGTTTAGAGTATGTTTTCTATTCGAATTTAGTAAGCCTTTAGGCCTCGAACAGATCAGTCAGAATTTAGAGAGGGAGAGAAACTAGATGGCATAAGTTTATATTTAAACATCCAGCATTCCGATAGACAGAAATGTAATAAATAGTAAGACTTCCAACTAAATAAGGTGAATAAGACGCTACAAGGAAAATACTTCGATCATAAATATTTTCACCACTAAACAGTCACTACAAACAACCCTAGATGAGCATACACCTGTACAATTCCTATGTACCAAACCAGAGAGAGTTGCCATTGTAAGAGTTTAGATAATGAAGTTATCTAATTGCCAGATATTTAATTGTTTGAATTGATCTTCATCAACAACAATATGGACATTATTATTTGCAACATTATTTGAGGCTACGATGCCACATTTAAAGCAAAATACTTCATTTATGAGGACCTTTCCACTATCAATCAAAATGAAAAATCCTAGGGCATTCTGATGAACAAATCCATCATACTAAACTAGAGTTGTCCATGGTAACAGCTTACTGGAGAATGAACAAACCTAGGGTACAGTCATTAATTGTTTCAATTCACTTCATCAACAACAATATGGTAAATATTATAGATGACATAATATAGGGGTTCATATCAGCTAAATGATAGAAAAATACAATTTTAAATTAGAGAATAGTAATGTTTAACCAATTTGGATTCATGCCAGGTAGGTCTACTATGAAAGCTATACATTTATTGAGAGGTTTGATGGAGAGCTATAGAGAGAATGAGGAGGATCTACATATGATTTTTATTGTTTTAGGGAAAGCATATGATACAATTCCAAGAGAAGTGCTTTGGAGAGTTCTACATAAGAAAGGGGATGATAATGCTTATATTCAAGTCATTAAGGATATGCATGCAGGAGCCATTACTTGTGTTCAAACAAAAGGTGATTTGACCAAGTATTTTCCTATTTTTATTGGATTATATCAAGGATCAACCTTAAGCCCATATCTTTTTGCTTTAGTCATGGATGTTCTCAAAAGACATTTGCAAGAGGTTGTACCCTATTGTATGTTTTTTGCTGATGATATTCTTCTTGTTGATAAGACTAGAAAGGGAGTTGAAGCTAAACTTGAATTATGGAGGTTAACCTTAGAGTCTAAAGGCTTTCGTTTGAGTAGAACTATAATTGAATTTATGGAGTGTAATTTTAGTAATAATAGATCTAGTGGTGAGATTGTGACTTTGGGCAATCAAATCATTAATAAAAGTACATGTTTTAGATATCTTGGGTCTATTGTTCAAAGTGATGGTGAAATGGATGGAGATATTATTAGTAGAATTCAAGTTGGATGATTGAAGTAGAGGAATGCATCAGGCTTGTTATGTGATAGAAAAGTCCCCCTCAAACTTAAGAGAAAATTCTATAAGATGGTGGTAAGACCTGCAATGCTTTATGGTGCAGAATGCTGACCATTAAAAAAGAAACATAATATTAAGTTAAGTGTTGCAAAGAAGAGGGTGCTCAGGTGGATGAGCGACTTTACTCCTAGAGACAGGATACGAAATGAGCATATACGTGAAAAGGTTGGAGTAGCTCTAGTGGAAGATAAGATTAAAGAGAGTCGACTTAGATGGTTTGGTCACATAAAACGATAGCCTTCTAATGACCCGGTTAGGAAAGTAGATTTAGTAGATTTGGCTTATGTTAAGAAAGGTAGAGGTAGACCTAAAAAGGATTGGTTAGAAAATATTTGAAATGACCTTTCTTTATTAGATTTATATATGAATTTAACTCTTAACATGACACAATGGAGAAAAATTATTCATGTAGCCGACCCCACATAGTGGGATAAAGGCTTGTTGTTGTTGAATAGTAATGTTGAAGAATATCCTCATCATAATAGTATCATTTGGTTAGAAATATTAAGGGTTTCAAATGCATCATTTTGTATTTTTTTCACCAATTACCCACAACAACCAAAGGGAACATCCATAAAACTCCTCAATACCACATGGATTACAAAAACAAATAGAAGGAAAAAGGAATTATCAGAATTCTTTGGAATTGGAAGTAGAACAGTTTGCATTAGCAATTGTATGCTTCAATTATATTTTGTAGAAAATATAGAGAGCATTGAAACTAACTTCATTTTTTATGACTCTAACAAGCTTTGTCAAACATTTTTCCAATTATTAGGAGTTATCAAACTGAATTTTTCTGTTCTGCAATTCACATATTAACAAGCTCGTGCTGGCACACTATCTATCTGCTCTAGAAATCTAGCTTTAAAGAGCTTGCTTCCAGCCTCTGATTCATCATACACTCAGGGAACTTTCATGATATTAATTCAAAGCTCATATTAAGCCTGTGATTCAACATCAACGTCAACATTATCAGTAGCCTATAGCCTTATCTCAATTGCTTGGGATTGCCTTTATGAATCCTCTTACTCCATTCACTCATAACAAGTGCTCTTTGAGATGCTCATTTAATTCGCCTCCCCTGTTTTGAGTTTGTTCTCGTAACCGCGACGTCTCCTCCAAGTCCGGTGTCAAGTAGCATATGAATTAAACTTAATATTTGGCGTAGAAAGGATCAGATTTGCCTAGAGAGAGAACGTCCGTGATTCTAGAGAGAGAAACTGAATTTCGAAAATCCATTTGGCAATGACGGTCAACGAAGCAGATGAAGGCGGATGGTCACCGGCTTCCTGCCGGCGATTCACCCAAGGATGATCGTGGTTCTTCCAATGAGGATAAGATTGCTTCGAAGGCGGCGAATCACGTCCGACTGGATCAGAGTTCAGGATTTGAAATTTTACAGCATTCGCGGTTGTCAAAATCTTCTTTGATCAAGGAGAATGGAGATGGATCTTCTATGTTGAATTCTAATCAAAGAATTCAAAATCCTTTGATGAAACGTAATGGAGCTTTAGTGATTAAAGAGGTTTCTGAACCTTATACTTTGGGGATAAAATATGTGTAAGGAACAGGTAAAGCTGTTGTTGATACAGTGGACATGGCTACCCCGGTGAGTTTGAAATCATCTATTATTCCATCTGAAAATGCAGCGTCTACGTCTGGAATGAAAATTTTTGTTAATCGTTTTGTGAATTCAAATGCAATCCCTGGACTATGTCGTAGTGTGATAAATGAAGATTCACGAAATTTGATTAACAACAATGGTCATTCTGTTTTGGAAAAATCGAATTTGACATATGGAGCTAAGGTGATTGATGAATTGCCGAAATTGGTTAATTCTGGATTGAACAATCCTTGGATTAAGAAACCTTACATTAAATTGATATTTTAAAATGAAGAGGTACTTTTATCAGAGGATGGAAAGGCATTAAGGATCAATGAGGAGATGGAGGAAATCAACTCTAAAAAACTGTCTAAATCTTTGGTAATCAAAGTATTCGGTAAGGATTTACCTTCCCATATGGTGGCTTGGGAATTAAGGAAACAATGGAGGCAGTTTGGTCAATTTCATTTACTACCCTAGGAAGAGGTTGGTTTTTATGCTCCTTAACCTCGGAAGAGATGGTTGAAGTTGTTCACTCAAAAGGACCTTGGTATGTGAATGAAAACATAATTGGAATGGAGATGTTGTCACGACCCGGCCCGGTTAGCTCGCAAGTGCGAGGCGGGAACAAAGGTCGGACATGATGAAGATAAAAGAAACTTCACAATAAACAATTAACATATCTCCAAATAAGTATCAAACATAAAGAAAGATCCACTAAAGAATCTTCAAATAAAAACTTTTCATTTTTCATTTCAAAGCACCAACATAAGGATTCCACATTGAGTTTACAAAATACAAAAGGGGATCCAAAAATCATTTTTCTTACTTATCATTTCTAAACCTTCTATACAAATACCTTCCCATATGCTACTTGGGAGAATAAATCAGAGATGAAGGAGAGCTACCCTCACCTTTTTGACTAAGGTATGATCTCTTAAGCTTGTCATAAATTTCGAGGACGAAAATTTTTATAAGGGAGGAGAATTGTAAAACCCGAAAATGTTGTTTTAGACCTCGCACGCTTTTCAAAGCGCCGCAACGAGTTTTAAGTGGAAAATTTGAAGTTGTCGGATTTTGACGGGAATAATTTTAGAAAATCCTACGCAAAATTCTGATCGTTTTGATGTATATAACCTATATTAAATTATGAGTATTTTGGGAATTATTAAATTCGAAATGCCAACATTACCCCTAAGCTTTTAAAAGGTCGAATTTGCTTAAGTGAGGGCAATTAGGTCTTTTGGCCAATCCCATTTTTCTCCTACTAGGCAAACCGAAACCTCCCTACTCTCCCCCATTCGGTCATTTCGCCCAAACCGAGCGGACAAACGAGAGGGCGGACGGTAGAGGCGACGGGCAAGGGAGACGGGCGGCTCCGGCGACCTTTTTCTGGCGAGGAACTCTGTGTAAATTGAAGAGGAAGTCAAGGGAAGGAAAATGTATGCAATAGAACTAGGGTTTTCCCTCTCTTTATCAAGATTTTTGGTTAAGAAGATTTCTAGGTTTTTAGAAAACTTGGTTTTTCTTTGAGAAAAGTTTAGGGATGGTTTAGGCGAAGTTTTTAAACCCTAATGTGAAGTGTTTTTATAAAAAATATGAATTTTGGGAATTATGGTTTTACTTAAAATTGAGCTTCTTTGGAAATGCCTTCACAAAAGATATTTCTAATGACATGAAAAATTTTTATGGGAAGACATTGTAAGGTTTATGCAAGATTTTGAGTTTTGATATTTAGGGTTTTTGATCCCTATGTTTTTTATTTGTTTTAGGGAGGATTTTAGAGGCTAATTTATGAATTATATTTGAAATACAAGATTCCTAATTTTTTATTTATTAAATTCCAAAAATTGAAGATATTTTTTTTTATGTTTTGAATGTAAGGAGAGGTGTGGCATGCTTAAAAACTAAGAGTTTTTGACTAAACTCTAATTTAGAGAGGATATGAGTGAGAGATATCATGAATTGTGGGAAGGGTTTGAATTGAAACTTATACAAGACATTAGGTTGAACTCTATATTACTTAGATTAAGGATTTAGAAAATTGTGAGGGGACTTTATGCCCCTTCTAGATTTTAACAGTGTGGAAGGAAATGACTTGATCGGACAAACGAAAGAGGTGCACGGATTGAGGTAGGTGGAATGGATGTTTTTCTAAATTTAGAAAATTTTACTTTCATGCAATTACATAGAAATGACAAATTCTTTTATGCTCATTATGAAACTTTATGTCTCATGTTTCCTTGTAAGTTTATGGACACTTGAAGCAAATGCAAAGGTTCTCTTTATGCAAATGTGCAACTCATGAATGAATCTCATGCTCATTTTTTTTACTCTTACTATACATGTCTTTTCTCTTTACATGCAAAAGCACACATAAGCATATCAAGCATGCATATCTCTAAGGAAGCATACACTTGGTTAGTTTATGAATGATTTACATAAAGCATCTCTTATGACTATATAAGTAATAAGTGTATGTGCATGTTGACGCGGGAGTATCACATGGTAAAGGAGGCTCTTATAAGCTATGATAAAGGAGGCTCTTATGAGCCATGGTAAATGATGGTTCCTATGAACCAATGGTAAATGAAATGACCAAATTTTATGTATCTGATCAGTACAAGTGGTACTCCCGAGACGGGTGTTATATTTACATATTAAACTATTATGAACATTTCATATTCATGTTATATGCATTTGAGACTATCATGTGAGGCAAAATGTTAAAAGAAAAATAAAAATATTATGAAAGGAATAAGAATTTGAAGGTTGATGAAAAAGGTATGCATCTCTTTGAGCAAAAGTTGATATTTGTTAATGATTCTTTTGTTAAAATACTAAAGCATATTATAGTTTTCTTTCATTGACTCTAAATTTATTTGAATTCCATTCGGCACCTATTGAGTTATGACTCACCCTCGTTGTGGGAACACTTTTTCAGGGGATCTAGAAAAGGATAGATGGCAGACCAACCACTGCGCACTTATCGTCGTAGGGAGACGACAGGCGACATGTTCTTCTGAGTTTTGTTTTTTTGATGATAGAAGGACATAGATTTTTGTGAGGATTAGTTTTGTTTGGATCCTTTCTTTTGGAAGAACTCTTTATGTACTTATCTCTTTTGAAAGATCAATGGAAATGAAAATTTTATTTGGATTTGCATTAGTGGCTCTTTCATTTTTTTATAGTAAAGATGTTAATTTATGTTGGATGATTTAATGTTATGCTATGGTAACTTGTCTCTTTTCCCGTCCGACCTCTGTTCTCGCCTCGCACTTGCGAGCAAACCGGGTCGGGTCGTGACAAGAGTGGTATCAAACATAAGTACCAATCATAAAGAAAGAGCCACTAAAAAATCTTCAAATAAAAACTTTTCATTTCTTCATTTCAAAGCACCAACATAAGGATTCCACATTGAGTTTACAAAATACAAAAGGGGATCCAAAAATCATTTTTCTTACTTATCATTTCTAAACATTCTATACAAAATATCAAAACTCAAATGAACCTGCCGCCCGTCGTCTCCCTACGACAGTAAGTGCGTGGTGGTTGGTCTTGCCATCTATCATTTCCTAGATCCTCTTGAAAAGTGTTCCCACAACGAGAGTGAGTCATAAACTCAGTAGGTGCGAATGGAATTCAAATGAATTTAGAGCCAATAAAAAAAATAAATCATGCTTGAATGTTATAACAAAAGAAACATCAACATAAAAAAAAATTACTTTGAGGAAATGCATACCTTTACCTCAACTTTCAAATGCTTTTTCCTTCATAACATTTCCATTTTTCCTTTAATATTTTGCCTCACATGATAGTCTCAAATGCATAACATGAATATGAAATGTTCATAATAGTTTAATATGTAAATATAACACCCGTCTCAGGAGTATCACTTGTACTAATCAGGTACATAAAATTTGGTCATTTCCTTTATCATTGGTTCATAGGAACCATCCTTTATCATGGCTCATAAGAGCCTCCTTTAACATGTGATACTCCCGCGTCAACATGCACATACACTTATTACTTATATAACCATAAGAGATGTTTTATGTAAACCATTCATAAACTAACCAAGTGTATGTTTCCTTAGAGATATGCATGCTTGCTATGTTTATGTGCACTTTTGCATGTAAAGAAGAAAGTTATGTATAGTAAAAATAGAGAATTGAGCATGGGATCCATTCATGAATTGTACATTTGCATAAAGAGAACATTTGCATTTGCTTCAAGTGTCCATAAACTTACAAGGGAACATGAGCCATAAGAGTTTCATAATGAGCATAAAAGAATTTGTCACTTCAATGTAATTTGCAATGAAAGAAAATTTGTCTAAAATTTATAAGAACATCCATTCCACCTACCTCAATCTGTGCACCTCTTTTTTTGTCCAATCAAACTCTTTCCCTCCACACGATTTATATCTAAAAGAGACAAACAAAGAAAAGCATAAGTGACTAATCCCTATACAATATCGTAAACCCTAATTCTAAAGTAATAAAAGGGTTCTTTCTAATGTCTTGTTTATGTTCCAATTCAAACCCTCCACACCAAATCATGATATTTCTCAAACACATTCTCTCTCAATTATGGTTTAGTCCAATTCCTTGGGTTTTAAGCATGCAACACCTTTCCCTACCCTCAAAACATAATTAAAATAAAATCAATTTTCGGAATTAATGAAATAAAAAATTAGAAAATATAGTTTTTCAAGCAAAACCCATGTATTTGCCTCTAAAATCCTCCCAACAACTAATGAAAACCATAGAGATCAAAAATTCCTTATTAGGGAAAAACCCTAAATCTCAAAACTCAAAATCTTGCATAAACCTTACAATGTCTTCCCATAAAAACTATCTCATGTCATTAGAAACATCTTTTGTGAAGGCATTTCCAAAGAAGATCAATTTTAAGTAAAACCCTAATTCCCAAAATTCGTATTTTTCACAAAAACACTTCACATTAGGGTTTAAAAACTTCCCCTAACCCATCCCTAAACTTTTCTCAAAGAAAAAATAAGTTTTCTAAAAACCCTAGAAATCTTCTCATCCAAAAATCTTGAGAAAGAGAGGAAAAACCCTAGTTCTATTGCATACCTTTTCCTTCCCTTGACTTCCTCTTCAATTTCCCCAAAGTTCCTCACCGGAAAAAGGTCGCCGGAGCCGCCCGTCGCCTCTACCGTCCGCCCTCTTGTTTGCCTGCTCGGTTTGGGCGAAATGATCAAATGGGGGAGAGTGGGGAGGTTTCGGTTTACCTAATAGGGAGAAATGAGATTAGCCAAAAGACCTAATTGCCCTCACTTAAGCAAATTTGACCTTTTAAAAGCTTAGGGGTAATGTTGGCATTTCTAATTTTCCGAATTTAATAATTCCCAAAATACTCATAATTTAATATAGGTTCTATACATCAAAACGATCAGAATTTTGCGTATGATTTTCTAAAATTATTCCCGTCGAAATCTGACAACCTCAAATTTTTCACTTAAAACTCGTCGCGGCGCTTTGAAAAGCGTGCGATGTCTAAAATAGCATTTGCGGGTTTTACAGATGTGGTCTCCAGAATTCAATCCTTCCTCTACTAAAGGGCTTTCTTCTCCAATTTGGATTAGAATGCCTTACTTACCATTACAATGTTAGGATGAGAAGAATGTAGCTTGCATTGCTTCTAGAATTGGAAAACCAATTATGTTAGATGGTAACATGTTTCAATGGGGAATGAGAGAATTTGCTAGAATTTGTGTGAGAATCCAACTTGATAAACCTCTTCCTTTAGGTGTTTGGATTGATAGCAAAGCTGGTAGATTCTTTCAAAAAGTGGAGTATGAAAAAATTCTAAACTTTTGCTTTGTTTGTGAGAAGATTGGACATGTGGAGAAGGAATGTGCACCATTGAATGAAGTCCACAAAGTATTGAAGGTAGCTCAGGGTAATGTGGAAGAATCTGGTATGGGTAGTAAAGATATAAGCTATAAAGAACCTTCTTATGGTCCTTGGATATTGGTCAAAAACAAGAAAAAAAGGTTTGCCAATCAGAACAACAAATGGTTTAATACCAACAATTTCAGATATGAAATAAAAGCTGCTGATCCAGAAAAAACTGTTGAGACTGCTAGGCATGATTTGGATGTAAGCAGAGACAAAGACTTGATCAAGAATATCCCAAGGATAGTAAATGTTGATGTTGATCAAATAGAGGAAGGGGAGATCAGTATGGAAGAAGGTTTAGTAGAGCAAATGGACAAAAAATCTCTTCTTTTGAAGAAGGATTTACAAAATTCTGAAAATTTTACTTGCTCGTCTCAAGATCCTTCTCAGGAAGGTTTATCCATCTTAAAGGGGAAGGGTTGCTTGCGAACTCAGGTAAGTCCTAAGGGATTACCTGCGAACTCAAGTATTCCCTATCATAAACTAGATGTCACCAGCTCTTCGGCTTTGAAAACAGATAAAGTATCTGATGTTAATAATCCTATTGTGCTGGAGAAGAATTCTACTGAATTGTCAACAGAAAATTTTTCTGTTGTTAAAATTCCGAATGAGATTGTTAGTAAGAATAGTTTTTCTATTCTTCAAGCAGAAACTGGTGAAGATATGGCTGGAGCTACAAAAGAGAATTCGGAGATTAACAGAGGAGAAAGTGAGCAGGAAAATGATAAAATTACTGTTATAGCTAATAATGACAGTAAAGATTTGATGGAAATTTCTGGGCATTGTGAAGCTAAATTCAAATTGCAAAAAGAACTCAAATCTTTGGGAAATAACTCTTTAAAATAAAAAACCAGGAAGGGTGATATCAAGGGAAATTGTGGTGGGTCCAATCCCACTACAAGGAAAAAATGAGTTCCTTTGTCTTCTGGAATTGTAGGGGGGCTAGGAAGGTGGAGGCCTCCAGGTACTTGAAAGAGATAGTTCAAGATTCTGAAGCGTTGTTTGTGGGACTGATGGAAATAAAAGTTTCTTCTATGGATTCTATGGAAGTAAGAAATTTTATTGGTGATTCTTGGGACTCTTTTATGCACCCTGCAGTTGGTCTCTCAGGTGGAATTTTGGTTTGTTGGAGACAAGACTTAGCATCTTTTGAAGTAATTGTATCCAATGATCAGGTGGTGGTGGGAAAGCTTAATATAAAAAACAAACGAAGCTGGATTATAGCTACAGTCTACGGGAGTAGAAAGAACAGTTCAAGGAGGCTTCTTTGGAGTACATTGGAAAATTTTTATGAAGACAATTTTCCATGGATTATTGGGGGAGATTTTAATTGTATAACTTCCCAAAATGAGAAGAGAGGAGGTAAGAAGTTTGTAATCAACCAAGGTTCTCTAGATATGCTCTCGTTCATGAGTAAAGGAGATCTTCATGAAGTTGGCTTCTTAGGTCCTAAATACACTTGGTGTAATAATAAAAATGGAGGTAGAATCTTGGAGAGATTAGACCGTTGTCTTATTAATTGTGCTGCGTTGGATCTCCTACAGACGGCGGTGGTAAGGCACTTAGCCAGAATAGCATCGAACCATTGTCCAATTTCTATTAATATCTTGGGATCCAAGGTAGTAAAGAGGAGAAATTTCATGTTTGAAGACACCTGGTTATCTTACAAAGCTTCTCATGCAGTGGTTCTTGCCTCTTGGAGTAAACGGGCTAGAGGTTCTTCAGCAGAAATCCTTAATACCAAATTCAGAAGAACTTTGAGATCATTATTCTTTTGGAGTAAACATAAACATAAAAATCTGGTTGAAGATATTGATAAGCTGAAAAGGGAGATTTTGGAATTACAAGAAGAATAAGTAAACTTGGGAGGATTATTAGATCTGAAACTTTGCTATTTAAGAGCAAAAATTGCTGAATTCAATGCCACGTTAGGCAGGTTGAGTATGTGGTGGAAGCAAAGGGCGAAAATTCAGTGGTTGAAAGATGGTGAAGCAAACTCCAAGTTTTTCCATGCTTTTGCAACGGGAAGAAGAAATGCTAATAGAATTAATGGTGTCAAAAATGAAGATGGTTTGCTCGTTGAAGATAAGAAGAGTATTGAAGAAACTTTTATCAAATTCTTCAGTTGTAAATGGAAATCCAAGATTTGCAATCTTGAAGGATGGCCGCATTCGTCCAAAAAGCTGAATGATGATGATTGTAAAATTCTTTGCAATCATTTCTCTATGGAGGAGCTGGAACAGGTTATTACTAAATTGGGATCCAACAGATCTCTAGGTGTTGATGGCATCACATTTTCATTCATTAAATCATATTGGTCTATAATTAAAACAGAGGTATGGGTTGCTATCAATGAGTTCTTTATTTCTGGTTCTCTTTGTCCCGATTGGAAAGAGATTAATGTGGTCTTAATTCTCAAAGTTGATAATCCCTTGACTCCTGCCAATTATCGTCCAATTAGCTTGTGCAATGCTATTTATAAAATTGTTGCCAAAATGATATTAAACAGGATGAACTTCATTTTTCTAAAATTATTTCTGAAGAACAGAATGCTTTCATCAAAGGGAGGTCTATGTCTAACCAAATTTTATTAGCTCAAGAATTGTTTAACAAGTTTAGACATTATAAAGCTAAGAAAGGATTAGTGGTCATTAAAGTGGATATGGAAAAGGCTTATGACAACATGTCGTGGGCAACTTTGGAAAAAAATTTGGATTGATTTGGATTTCCTAAGGTTTTTTCAAAGTTAATTATGGAATGTGTTGTTAATCCCAAATATTCCATTTCGATTAATGGTGAAAGCTCTAATTGGATAAGGGCCGAATGTGGATTTAGACAAGAATGCCCATTGTCTCCTTTTCTTTTTATCATGTGCTCACAATTATTGTCGGAAGAGGAAAAAGAATTGGAGTTAAAATTAATCCAAACGGCCCTTTGATTTCACATTTAATGTATGCTGATGACATAGTTATATTCTCTAAAGCAAACAAGAAATGCTTGAAGAAGATTGAGAAGATCTTGAAGATCTATTGCAAATGGACAGGGCAGAAGATAAACTTGCTCAAATCTGCAGTTTTTTTCAGTAAAAATGTGAAAAGGAAAGATTGTAGATCTCTTCTTAAGATTGTAAAGATGAAAATGGTTAAAGAGATGGATTATTTGGGAGTAAGGATTGCTCTTAGAAGATTGATCAAATCAGATTTTAATAATCTTATAGTGAAAACTGATGCAAAAATGAATCTGTGGGGTACTAAATTTATCTCTTGCGGGTAAAGCTACTTTGATCAATGCATCTATTCTTTCTTTGCCTATTTATCTTTCCACTCATTCTCTTATTCCTTTGGGTGTTTTGTATGAAGTGGAGAAAATGTGTAGAAACTTTCTTTGGAATAAGAAAGAAGGTAATTATGGTATGCATTACGTTTCTTGGAATACGTTGTGTAAACCAAAAAGTAAAGGTGGCTATGGTTTACAATCTATAGTGGAAAAATTGGGACCTTTGAGGTCTAAGTTTGCTTTGAACTTCATCAAAAATCCTTACTCTCTTCTCAATAGAGTATTAAGAGCCAAGTATGGTAATGTTTTAAGGAACATTTCCGATAGATGCAACTGCTCTGCTACATGGAAAATTATCCTTAATGGTGCTGATTATTTGCATCCTATTATGAGATGGAGGATAACTAATGGTGAAAATGTTGATACTTTCAAGGATATTTGGATACTAGATAAGACAATTGATAAGTGGCCTACATTTGTATCTGTCTTAAATCCCAAATTTGCTCAGGTTTCAGCTTTTATTTCTAATGGGATGTGGGATACGAATAAACTGAAAATATGTTTTGGACAGGCCCTGATAGAATTGATTGTATTAATTCCAATTCAGCATGGAATTAATGAAGATAAGCTAGAATTTATCAAGAAGTTCTCCGGTAAATCTATTGCAGCAAATGCCTATGATAAAAGGTTTGATGAAGATATTGAAGAGGATTCATTAATCTGGAGGAAAAAATTGAAATTAAAACAAAAAATTGATATGTTTTGGTGGAGGTTATGTAAGAATGCTATCCCATCATTTGGTTTTCTTTTATATAAGAGGCTTGCTGATTCTGGAGATTGTCTGAGGGGTTGTAAGGAGATAGAAGATTCAGAGCACTTGGTTTCAAAATGCTATTTGACCAAAAGAGTTATGGAAAAGTTGGCTAATTGGAATTTTTATATTCCAGGTTTTGATTCATTAGCTGATTGTTATCAGACTTTACAGAAATTGGCTACTTCTAACCCATTTATCGGTAATCTGCTTTGCTCGGTGATATTTTATTGCTGGAAGAGCAGAAACAAATTAATTCATGAAGGAAAGGAAGACAGTTGTTCTACCATTGCTTCTTATTCTATCATTCAAACTGTTTCATCTTTTGATTCTTGTTTAATCCGGGAAAACTGGGATGCTAATCAGCTGATAAAGCTGTCACAATCCTCTTGGCATTCTCCTCCTCCGGGTTGGATCAAGGTGAATATTAATGCTTCAGTTCTTCATAATAATATAGCTGGGCATTGGCGAAATTTTCAGGGATTGTAAAGGACGTGCTTTACTTGCTTTCGGAGTACAATGTCTTCATTGGGATTCTTCACAAATGGAGGTACTTGCTATTTTGGCATTAAGATATTATATTCAAGATTGGATGCTTGAAGTTAAAGGCATTGTGATTGAGGGTGACAATTTAAATGTCATTAAGATTTTTCAAAACTCATTCACAAAGTCGGTATTTGATGAAGAATTTCTAAAGCCTAAGGATTTAGATTTTCTTTATAACTTTAAGCACTTCTTTTTTTCTTTTGCTAATAGAAATTGTAATAAGTTAGCTGATTTTTGTGCTAACTATGCCTTATTTTCATCTTTCTATTGGAATGATTTCTCTAGGGATAAAGTTCCTCCTCTTTTTCTAAATTTGTTGAAAGAGGAACTTTCTTGTAAATAATTGGTGAATAAAAACTTTATTGCTTTTGGCAATTTTCAAAATAAAAAAACACATTTCCTTTGTAATCCATTCACATTATTAAGTCAAACCAATTTATTTCAGCATCTTTAGCTCTACTTTATGTGCCCAAACATCAAGAGTTTGTTTTCCAACACCTTATCTTTACTTGTAGTTACACCTGCCACCTCTTTATAACAATCATTTCTTACAATACTCATCTAAGGTTTATCACAAATGCAATTAAGCAATATCCATAACACTCAATTTAGTTTTTAATGACTTCTTGAACTTTCAACAATCAAATCCATGTAACTAGGGGTTTACAAAGTTCTATTTGGTTCTAATCCAACCAATGATTAAAATTAAATCAAACAAGGATGTGTTAGCAACCTTCTCCCCTGTGCAACTCAAGTGCCACTCCACAAAACCATCTAGCTGATAAGTCCAAACCATTCAAATTAGTTTGTGTCTATCTTTTTCATGGCAAGCATACCTTTCACAAACACATACACAACTGCACATATGCGCACCCTTTGGCTTCTACATCCCTGAGTAGACCTCCACCCTATAGCCTAAAGAAAACATATATTACTCTTAAAATAAAAATATAGGTTTTATTCATTCAAAACAATCATGTCCGTCTCTTGTTAAAAGCATTGACCTAATATTATAAGTTAAAATAATAAGCCAAGTAATGCAGTTAAACAAATCTTTGCATTGTTTCAAATTTGAAAAGTATGCAAAACCAGACAATCAAATTGTTTAATAATTAAAACCAAAACCAAATCATCATTATGATAAACTAAAACAAACCAACATTAATTGATTAGTTTGGTTCAATTTAGGTTTAATTTCTATTAAAGAAAACGAATTTTTTGGAATTAATTTGTTGGTTTAAATTTTAATATGTTTCAATCATTTGTTCTAATTTAATTTGTTCAATTTAGAATAAATTGATTAATTGTTAAAAGATCTATAAGGTCTCATAAAATCATTATGATGTTTGGTATAATATTTTGATTAAAATTCATTTTTCATGTTTAATTTAGCTATAAGAAGTCAATTTATAGCATTGTAAATTATGTGTTATGCTTAATCAATTTGAATTGATTAATTTTGATTTTATAAAATCTCAAACCTAATCCAAACCAAATAAGTTAATTTAAACAAAATGTCTAACAAAAATCAAATCAAACCAGATCAATCAATTTAATAAATTTGATTTAGATTTTTAGATTAGTCAATTTTGTTCATGTAACACGAACAATCAATTTACAATTTTATAAAATCTCAATGATATTATTTTATTACACAAAATTTTTAGCATTTATTTCTCTTTTCAACCATTCAATTATAACCCTGGAAGCCATGTCTTCATCTGCATGTTGTTTATGTGACAAATCCAATACATTTAAACAGAATATACATAAGGACTTACTTGATCTCCAACATAATTGGCTTAAATTATTTTCCTCACACCAAAGTGAATCCAATCCATTGAACAAAGGGATAAGTTGAAAAATAAATAAATAAAGGGATAAAAGCCCTCCTAATTATCCATAAATACCTTTACATCAATCTAACAATGTTTTTAGACTTGTCTTTCCGAAGTTCTTTCACTTGAAGGTAAAAGTTATGCCACTCATTGTCTCTTCATAAAATGTCTAAGAAGATAATTCCTTTCCCTTCTACCTTTAGTCCTACAAGCTCAACTTAAATGCCAACAGATCACCGCTTGGAAACCCAATATTGAGTCCTTTCAGGCCCCAATGACACTTAGTTTTCATCTACGATAACCTTCTTTGTTGCATTATCATTAGCTGCTGAGACATCTGCCCACAAATTCTCATCATTGGACTGGTAAGCTTTAAGTTCGGATAAGTCAAATGATATTGATGATAGAGATACGACTGATAAGATTTGACCAAGATCCCAACACCAACAACTACCTGAGAGACAACACATATGATCGCTTTGATTATAGCTTCAACCAGCTATGCCTGCCTAGAAAACTAGATGACTCACAATTAACGGAATCCCGCACTAGAAAAAAAAAAGGTTTGAAAAACATCTATGACCTAACTAATATTAGCAAATCCCTCTGGAAACCCTTTCCAACTTTAACAATACAAACGAACATCAGAATATAATAAAACCAGGAAATTGTCTTCTCATTACATGCAACTGCAACAAAGACAAAACATCAAAATCTCAGCTGCAACAATGAGGACAAGCAAGCTAAAACAAAAACATCACGACCACATGAAACAATCAATAATTCAGAAACACCACATAATTAAATTTTTAAGCAAGAAAAGTCTTCTAAGAAAATATTCTAGCGCTTACGGTGACGGGCCGTTCTGGTAGTTGCATGCAGAAGGAGCAGTTAAACTTATCATCCAACAAGCCAAGCACATCGCTATCACCACCACTCTTTTTCCCACCTTCCTCATCCTCCCTCTGCTTTCCTTCCTTCCCAGCTCCGCCACTCATCAGCTCCTGCCGCCGCCTCGCCTTCTCCTGCTCCGTCAGCGACTCGTCCGCCTCAATCGCCCGGATGGAAACGATCAGACTGCCCGAAGACCCGCCTACTCCGACCGCCACAGCTGGAAGGGACGCCGGAGCGCCGTCGGTAGGAAAAAAACAGTCCGGGCACTGCCATTCTGCGATGGATGCGAGATTCTTCGGCGGGTTGGAAAGGCACGGCACGTGCCACGGCGTGGCGCAGGTCCGGCAAGTCACCGCCTCTATCTCCGGCGTCTTTTTCTTGCAAACCATGCACACGCCATTGCCGTCGCAGGGTAGATCTATCGCCGTTGCCATCATCGGAGCAAGTGAAGCAACTAGGTCAATAATGGAGGGAGAAAGGTATTATAGGGGTTTGAAGGCATTTTTATTATTATTTTTTTAGTTTTTGGTGTGAACGGGAGGGAAGCGGGAGGGAGGTAACCAAGGGAGCGGGGATTTCTAAAAATAGGAGCGTATTTTGAATATCTCAATTGCATTCAAAACGGCTTGGAATTTTGAAAATTTTTCGTTTATATGTTAATAGCATATATATAATTTTTTACTTCACACCTTATTTTATACATTGATTTTGAGCTTTGATTATTAACTAAGAGTTTTTGAATTCGAATCATGCGTGTATGAGTTTGACTTAATTGACTTAATATCTCAAAAAAATATATTTTTTTACTAAGTTTTTGTTTGAGACAATTTTCTTACTAAGATATTGGGACATAGTCCATTATATTAATGAAAAGTAAATACAAAAGCCAATTATAATGTAATTACAAGTAAAATAAAGAAAAAATGATCCCATAAACAAAAACACCCGGATCACAAAATGGTGGGTGGAAGGGGAGTAGGATTCATGTGATTAAAAAACCAAAAACAGATGAATCGTATAGCTCAATGATACACAATAAAATGGATCCTCATATATGAAAGAAAAATACCTCAGGTTCAGGTGGTCGAAAGGTCATCCAGAAAGCAAGAGCAGATGATGCAAGGACCTCTGTTGATGAGATCTTCCTTCATTTTAAAAAGTTGCAGTGGTCATAAAAGAACCATAGGTTGCATGATTATTATGGAACTTAAATAAAACTATTTCTATTTTTGTAAAATAATTAAAATAATTGAGATTTTTTATTTTTATATGATTTTTTTTGTAAAATGCTTAATGGTATGCCATATCTTATTCAAAAACAAATATTTATATTTTGAGTATTTTTTTACAAACAAATTAAAGAAAATACTTTTGTTTTTAAATTTTTAAGTTTTCTATTTAATAGGTATGCTTGGGTTTGTCAAAAAGATTTATGAACAGTTTTGAGTTTGATTTACTCACCAAAGAAGTGAGTCAAACATAAGTAATACCTTATTTAATTAAATTTAAATTGTTAATAGCTTGAATAAAGAATATATATTTCACGAGAAAATTCATCTGATTGAGCATGAAATTTGTTGTAATTATAAGATCCCAAAATATTGAGGTTTCATTTGGGACAATTTTTTTTGTTGCTTTCTAAAATATTTTTTAAGAATTTTTTTGTATTGAAAAATTGACTTAAAAAATAGTAGGAAAGATGTCAGGAACGAAGTCTAAGGCTTCATTTGGGGCAAAGTTGCTTTCCAAAACAACTTTATAGTACAAAAAAATCATGAATTAGAAAATTTTATGCTAAAAAATCGTTTTAGGAAGCAATGCGAAAGCTATCCCGAACGAAGCCTAAATATTTGAATAAAAAGCTTTTAGAATCAACTTCAGGATTGTCACATAAATAAATGATGAACGGTTGATATTAAGGGCAGTGTTTGTTGTTAACAGGGTGGACATACTAACACTGAGGAAATAAGAACGAATAATGACTAATTAGTAAAGAAACACAGAGAATCCTAAATTCCTACTTTGCAAATCGAACAAGATGTTTTTTTCAACTAAATAAAAGCCTTCAAGCTAACCAATAAGTCAGATTTGAAAAAATGTACATGAAAACAAAAGCAGGAAAGAATAAAGAAAACAGAAATTAAAAAAATGATTAAAAGAAGACTAACTAAAGTTTTTTTTTTTTTTTTTGCAGGGAAATTCTCAATGAGAATTTCTTGGCCAAGTTCTTGTTTCATCCAAGAACCTGTATGCATGGCATTTTTGTCCACTATTGAACTAATGTGGGGTTCCAATTAGGATCTCAAAACCAATGGTGCTCTTATTAAGAGGGTATCAAGACCAGAGATGCTATTATTAAGAGGGTCTCAAGATCAAATTGGGCTTGAATTAGACAAATTTTAGTGTCGTTGGGTTCGTCTTATCGAGTCAATCAATTCAACTATAAAATTGTTAAAATTGAAGTTCAAATGTTCCCAAATTTAATCTTGAAAGCTTTCGAATGCAAACGTATCTTTAGATTCTTTCTCGATTAGGGCAATTTTTTTTATGTATCAACGTTAATGCAAATAAGATTTACTATTGCCGTTAAAACCAACGGGAATTATATTATCACTAATAAGACTAATAACTTTCATCAACACCAAAATTGATGCTCATTGTCGACACCAACATCAATGCTTGTCAGCATTAGTTTTTATTACCACTGCCAATATCATCATTGATGTTTGCCATCAATGCTAATGCTGACTCATGCCATCTCTAATAAGAATAATACTGTCGTCGTTGGCACCCACGCTAATGTTAGACATTCCAATAAAGCTTACATATATCATAAATGTCGTCAACACCCGCCGTTGTTAGTTGTTACAATCATTGACATCTAAAATTGTCAGTAATGTCGACATCTATGATTGACATCGATGTATTGCCCTTAGATTCGACTTGGATTGAATTGAGATGTTTCAACAAACTACTTTTGATTATTTTTATTTGAGAATATGAAATATAAAATAAAAATCGATTTATAATGTTTTGTCATAATGCTTGTGTCCATTGCCCAAGCACATTATACATAGATATCCCACTAATAATCTCCTTTGCATTCACTAGTGAAAAGTCATTTCATAATCCCTCTTTTACATATATGGGAGGAGAATCCTCAATATCCTTAAGGCATAGTGATACCCGTTTCATAGAGATTATGTTTTATGAACCTTCCTCTTCAGCTATACATGCATTAAAATGATTTCTAACTTTTATTTTTAAAATTTTACCATATATGAAATAATATGATAGTTTTGTTGCAACTCTAGGCCCAACTTATAAAAAATAAATTATTTGGTCTTGAGGCATGATAAAAATCTTACATTACAGAATAAAATAACAATCTATAATATGTAAGAGGCTGTAAGTTGAAAGAAAACCTAATGTTTCTCAAAACACTTATGGTGGTAGGGTAAGAAAGTTTAACGTCATAATATTATATGAAGATCTAATAAATACACAAATAAAAGAGTAGTAAGGGACACCAAAATTTTTACATGAAAAATCAATTAAAAAAATAATTAAAACAAAGGAGCACGTTAGATTTCATTCAATATGCATGACAGTCCTCCAGAGTTTGATATTCTCATAAGGATTAGAGGAGCATCATAGTAATCAATATCAGGCACTCTAAACCCTAAAAAAATATGATTCTTGAGAATTACATTGGTAAAAAATAAAAACTATGATGAAGAGTATGCTAATATGTATATAGAATACTAGCTAGCTGTTAGGCAACATAAATAGATTGATATATATATAATTGACAATATCATGGTTATTCTGATGGGCATTGTGGTGGATGATGAACTACAACATGACAAGCAATGTATTTGTATTATTCAATAAATCAACTCTACTTTTGGTTTATTTTATAGTGAGTTATTCCGATCATATTATGAATGTACTCTTTTTTATCCATCTGCCTCTAAATAGATGAATGATTTGATCTAGTTTAATGTTCCTCCATTCTACAAATTTGATATTCCAAGGACAAGCTTGGGGAGCCTTCACTGCAACTAGATTATGACATCCTTGATCAACAGGTTGGTTATCAAATAGATGAGTGTTAGAGTAGGAAGCTCTATTTCAATGGGCGTTATTTTTGTCATCTAATGAAGAAGTATTTGTAGAATATTATTAATGTCTATAAAAAATGACACAAAACTATTTCATATTAGAATAGTTATAATATTAGAGAGAGCTTACTGTCATAATTTTGTACGAAGATTAAGGACACAAAAAGAAAAAAAAAAGTTGCGAAAGACACCCAGTTTTAATACAGATTGAATGAGGAAAAATCAAAGAGTCAGGCCTAGTTAAAATGTTCACTATATAAGCAAAATTACATAAATTTGCTCTTTTCCTCAACTACAAAAAATAACATTACAAAGTTAGAATACTAATTTGGTCTCCTATTGCTATAGTAGAGATTGCTTGAGAAGCAACTAAGAGTTTTGGTAGAAAGACATCAAAGTTGTGCAATGACAATTAAGTAACGTTGGTTAGGCAAAACGATTGGGTGATGACGATCGAGAGATGATGATCAAGTAACGATGACTCAGTGATTGGCAATTGTTGGTAGTTGCATATATTTTTCGTCCAAGTCGATCTTCAAATAAGATTCTAAATTTCTTCAAATATTAAACTCTCCAAATTCAATTCAATATTCTTTCACGTGAAGAATGAGAATTTATTTATAACTTTTAAAAGTAACATTTTTTATTAATTTAGCCAAATATCAATCACTAATTTGGACAACTTGTTCGTAGTTCAAATAATCCAATATTTAATTAAATAAATGATTATTTAAAATCTTATATCACAAATATTTATATATATAACTAAAAAAAATATCATTCGGCTGTAGATATATGGGGTGCTACAACTGGCATCCTTTAAACCCTCCAAGAAGTGAGTGCGAGACAGCTGAATGAAAGATGTATGAATGGGTAGAATATTATTACGTTGCTTTTCTAGGTGGATTCATTCAATGCCTCACCTTTAAAATCCGTGCTCCTTAATGGTAGAGAGAGAAAGCTAGCCTTTCACCTTCCAACCTATAAAACCTCCATTGCCAGTCCCACAAAACCTCCACTGCCAGTCCCACAGCTTTATCTGTCTGTTCCAGTCTTCTTCTCTCACATGGCCTCCTTCGTCTGCTAACTTCTTAATTAAACCGTAATTAGATTGATTAATTATTCTCAGTTTCAGATTAATTAACCGTTTACTTTTACTAATTACCACAGAGAAGAATGTGGACTGATCTCTCTGTCAAACAGAAGATGCGGTGCTCAGAATCAGTTAAAATTCTGGGAATGTGTAAGAGTTTCAAGTGAAATGTTCTCCCATCAAGTATTGTCTGGATAATTTAAATTTATTGAGAACTTAAAGATATTGTGATTTTTATAGTATTTTAATTTGTTGATATATTTTTATTTATTTATTTTTGATGTTAGAACGTTATATAAATTTTGAAATGCATGGATCACTTTTTTTTTTTTTTTCTATTTTAACATAATATTAATTTCAGATTATATGGTTGGAGAATTTTATGCAGATTTATTAAATTATTTTAGATTTAAATATTTGTTGAGTGCTAAAATATTATTATTAACATAAATGCTTCATTTTAAATAGTTTTTTTTTAATTCTTAAGATTAAAAGTTAAAAATTTGAAGAAAAAACATCAAACAATAATTTAAAATTTTAAATTTTAATGAAATATTTTCGCTCTCATTTTGCATTTTTAAAATGTAAAATCCTGAGGCAATATTTGGATTGACAACTTAATTAAAATTCAAACCATATGATCTCCCATTTTAGCAAACTCATATTCAAAGTAAATAGATGAACAAGATAAACCCATGACATCAAATGTGATTCAGTTTGATTTCAGATGGGTCTAAATCAAGCATACGAAGTAGGGTTGGAAACTTTAGGACACTAATTAAAGGGCAATTTGTTGAATCCAATCTGTCCATGGAAGAAACTCGACTTTACTAGTAGGCCTATTATGTGAGTTGATGACTTGGGAACTTATGAGAGAATAGAGAGGAGAGGAAGAGGAGAAATAGCTAGAGACCTAGAGAAACTCTATAAAGAACTCAAGAAAGCCGTGAATCTTAAACTATTCATTTATTTCAAACAAAATATTTCTCAATTGGATGTATCTCACCAATTTGATAGGAAATAATTGAGTTCACAAGTAACCCTAAGGGTAATACTTGAGTTCGCAAGAAAACCTATCACCAACTGGTGAAAAAACAGTGAGAAACAGCGAGAATAATGCAAAATTTGAGTGAAATTAGCCCAAAAACAATATATTGTGGTAGGAAAATCAAAGCCAAACAATAATGAAAATAATATACAAGAGATCCTCAATTTGAGAGGAGGATCGTCTATCCCAAATCTATAGACAAGAGAGTCTAGAGTCCAAGTCACCAAAGAACCCTGATTGAAAAATATTTTCAAATAAAAGTGGTCGTGTGAATGAATAGCCTTCTACAATGTTATGATTTCAAAGTTAGCCATTGAACTTTTTTCAAAATTTTTCTAATACTTTGTTTTCAAATCCCGCTCTTAAACCACTTAAAAGTTCGTACGAGATGTTAAACTCTAAAGAACTAGTCCCGAGGCTAACCAAGAGGGGGGAGGGGGTGAATTGGATATTTTAAAAAGAATTCTTTCAACAAAAAGAAAAATCTCCTTCTTAAAGCTTTTTTAACATATGAAAATAGATAATCAATACAACGTAATATTGAAAGTTCGTTAGAGATGTTAAGCCCTTAAGAATTTGCCTGAGGCTAACCAAGAGGGGGGGGGGGGGGGGGGGGGGGTGAATTGATATTTTAAAAAAATTCTTAGGTAAAGCACAACAATCATAAACCAAAATTACCATAGAAATCAGAGTGCGAAAAATAAATAAACGCGGAAGCAAAACAAAGAAAGATCACACCAGATTTATAGTGGTTCGGTCAATCCTTGACCTACGTCCACTCCTTGAGGCACCCTCCGAGTATTGCACTAACTAAGTGTCTCTCCTTTAGCTCTCAAAGCTAGGCGGAGAAGCCTTTACAACAGACTCCTTTTCATCAACCCCGGTGCGGCAGAGAATCGACTTCGTTTGCTTCATCCTGAAGCGGGTAGAGAACCCAGACCTTTTGCTAAAGTAGACCTCCCAAGAACCTCCCAAGGACGAAGGATGAAGAACGGAGACGATGACTTGGAATCTTGCTTGGAGCAACCTTTGTGAACCCTCTCACAAACTCCCCCTCACAAGTTCCTCTCTCTCTCTCCCCCTCTCCCAAGGCTCGCTCAGGTCAAGAAAGAAGCACTCAAGGTCTTAAGCATGAGTAAATTTGGATATCCTTTAAATAGAATTTTATAAACCGACATTATCGTCCAGGACGATATTTCTATCGTCCTGGTCGATCAGTACAAATTAAACTCAATTAGCCGGGACAATTTCGGATGATCAGAAGAAAATTTGATTACATCGTCTTGGCCGATACAATATCGTTCTGGATGATTAGTTCAAATTCGAGGAAAATCATCATGAACATCGGCCTGAATAGATTCTGGCTGATGTCAATCGTCTAGTCCATCGTCCTTGGCCGATTCTGCGATCGGCCTGACCGATGTGATCGTATCAATCAGCCTTAATTGCTTTCCATAATTACCATATTAATTTAGACATAATTATGTTGCATCATCTAAGATGATTTAGAGATCGTTCTGAATGATTCTCTAAAATAAAGAATACCTAAATTGATCATGGCGGCTGATTCTTTCTTAACTGAGCCTATCGTCCTGACTGATAAAAGGATCGTCCAGGATGATTTGCTTAATGACGGCCGCTTAACCAGGATGCCCTAATTAGAGTGTCTATTTTTAGTTAGATCGGCATGGACGATATGAACATCGTCCAGGCAAATGTACTTAAAACAAAAAAAACTCAGAATATTCCTCAAGTGTGTATGTGCAAAGTTACTTAGCATCATGAACCACTTTTATAATTGACTCAAGAAAAGAAAAAATACAGACTTGACTCAACCTAAATCTACCAATCTTGAGCTGGCTTGAGTTGTATTCGATCTTGTGGACCTGAAAAGTTAGTAGGCAAGGCTGTCATAGAAAATCACGAATGTTTGCTATCATCAAAAGTCTAATTCATAAACTTAGATTTGCAACAATCTCTCCCTTTTTGATGATGACAAATATACCCAAAAAATTTCAAGCAGTTATGACAGTTTAGTAAAAAAATATGATGAAAAACTAGTTTACTAAGTTCTAGAATTCAAAGTATAAGATTCATCAGACTACTCCCCCTTTTGACATTACAAAAAAGAGGGAAACACAATAAAACACAAATAAAAAACACAACAAAAACTAAAATAAAATATAAGAAAAACAAACTACAAAAAATGAAAATTAAAACTAGAGAAACGAGGGATCCTGATCATCAGACGGAGGTGGTGGCTGCTGGAAGAAACTAGACAACGTAGCAAACTGTGCCCCAAACCAGGTCATATTCTGGTCATGTTGCTGCTGCTGGTGTGCAACATAGGCATCAAACCATGCCTCCCACTGATCAAATCTCTCTATAAACCGATCCAGTTGAGAGTGCTGGCAGAGAGGAACATGTTCAGGAATAGTAGTGGGAGTAGGAGCCTCCTCCTCCTCGGCCCCCTGAGCTTCCCCATCCTCTAGGTGGAGACGAGTACTGTGAAGGGCATTGAAGGAACTATTTGAGTAGAAGGGTGGCGGATGGTTGGGAGGAGCAGGATATTGAAGGTTGTATTTGGATTCTAGAACATATGCAATGATGTGTCCTAGAGCAATATTGGGCTTTCTTCTATGACATAGATATCGAATTGTAGTCAAATGCTCAATATAGCGAAATATCAGGTATGTGGCATTGACTTCTTTTTGGGCCAGAATGTAAAAGGTAGTAAGTGAAAGAAGTGGAGTGATGTGGACTCGATCCCCGACTTTTGGAATAACAGAAGTGCGAAGGACATGTTGGATTGCCCTAGCATCTTTGAGTAAAGAGCTAGTCTCTCCAACATAAAAGTGTGCGTTGGTGTGGCGAAAGAAAGTGATTTGGAGTGGACCAGTCAAAGTCAGGATTAGAGACATGGGTATACAGTTTATCCCCAGTAGTGGACAGCTGCAATAGTTCAGCACTATCCTGATATTTGATCTCGACAGGGCGTTGATTCACATAAGTTGTGAGAGCAGTGTAGGAAGAATTTATGCGGAGGTTTGTGTAAAATTTAAAAAGAAGTTCAAAACTAAAGGGGACTGCGAGGGTGAGAATAAAACAAAGAGAGGTGTGAGTGAAAAGATCCAGTACCGAATAGGAGAGAGGCTAGATTGATTGTTCGGGAGAGAGTAATGCCGCACTCTTTGATCAATGGTAGACAGCCTGATCATCTGCCTCCCAAAAATGAGGGTCCAAAGTGCCCCTCGAGGAGCTACCAGACGTCTGAAGAGCACTCTTTATGCCAGCCATTTAGAAGAAAAAAGTAAGAAAACAATAAGCAACAATAAGTAGAAAGCCAAAGAGAAGGTGTAAAGAAAAAATGGTTGAATTCAGGCTCTATTTAAAGAATTGGCCAGATCATCCAGGCCGATTGTAGGATCATCCAAGATGATCCAGTGCAATTATTGTGAACAGGCTGATTGGTCAAAAAAGTAGTCCGATTGTCTAGGACGATCAGATATCATCCAGGACAATTAGACACAGGGGATCATCCCTAGAAGTTAGATCGGACGACTGTTGAAAAAGCATATCGTCCTAGCCGATTAGGTGGACCGTCCAAGATGATGCTCAATAATGGATCATACTGGCTGAATTTAAAACATTTTAAATCATGCGCCACGTGTATCATCTAGAACGAACAGTGGATCGTCCAAGATGATTGTCCAAAAAATGGATCGTCTCGGGCAATTTTAAAGATTTTAAAAGTACTGACATGTGTATCATCTAGGACGAACAAGTGTATCAGATGGGACGATAACTAATAGATGCATTATTCATGATTAAAAAAGGTATCAACCTGGACGATCAAGATGATTGTAACAGAGGTCGATCATATCATCCAGGACGATATAGGATCGTCCAGGATAATGAGAGCAGAAAAGTCAGAATATTCAGCAGATGAAGTTTTTGAAGCACGAAAAGCCGATTGTCTAGGACGATATAAATATCGGCCAGGACGATTTGATAAAAAAATTTCAAATCAAAGGAAGGATGTAGATGATTAAAGAAGTCCAAAAAATAAGAAGATCAAAAAATAACAACGATAAAACAAAAGCCATAAAAAACAAAGTTTTTTTTAATCAAGGCATGAACATGATATAGTCTCCATGTGATTGATTTTAAAAATTTGTAAGTTAATGAGTTAACAACTTTAAAAATCCAAAAAATGGTAAAATATCCTATCATGTTAACCCTAAGCTCGGACTTCTTTTAGGGCAAAATCTTCTTTTGAAATTAAAAAAGGCCTAACTCAAAAAAAATATTTGGATAAGAAAAAGAGATCCGATCAAGACTTGATTTCAGAAAAAATATCTTATAAAATAATATATGAAAGTAGTTTGTTAAATCGCAAAATTCAAAATCAAGTCTTTGAAAATCTCAAGTGATATATGAAATCTTCTAAATTTTAAGAGTTGGGAGAAAGGAAGATAGCTTGCTTTTTGATGGGCTCATTTTATGCCTCGTGTCCATTGAATGACGCACTTTGCGCATCTTTTGATTTTTAATACACTTTGTGTATATATATTTTTTTTCAATTTGGTGTCATTGCACATCTTTTGTTTTTGACATCATTGGCAACTTTTTTTTCATTATTTTGCAAGCTAGATTCTTTTCCAAAAACTCTTAAATATTCTTAATTTTGAGTATATCTTCCAGATATTAGAGAAGAAAAACTTACTCTCTAATATAGGGAAGAACAATCCACAAAATAAAATAAAAAATCATGTGAGAGATTCATTGACAGGATAACGAGAAATCTTGAAGTAACATAAAAACTTTGACTATTATTGTATAAGCTAGATTACTGTAGCAAGGTAGAAAGGATCTTAATTGCAAAATCAAGTTGTTAATTTGAGATAGACTTTTGGTTAGAAAAGAAATTTTTATTACCAAAATAGGTTAGAGAAAGAGACACAATCAATAGTGGTTTTACCCTTTAGCAGATTAAGAGAGGTAAAATATTAACTCCAAATTTTCAAAATAAAGAAGAAGGCATTAGATATCAATTCAGCGATGATTTGAAAAGGAAAAGCAAAGCAAGTCATATGGAAAAATAAAGTACCAAAAAATAACTAATCAAAAAAAAAAAACAACAAAAACTAGAAAAATACAGCAAAGTAATCAGCAGATAAAAAATTAGAAAATCAGTAGAAATCAAGTTCATGCATTAATGTCAATCATACCCAATATGGTCCTTAAAGTGCTGAAAGTATCGAAGGCTAGTGGTTTAGTAAATATGTCAGCCAGTTGATTCTCAGTTGCCACACGGTGTAACTCATTGTCTCCCTTAGTTATATGATCTATAATAAAATGATGCATAATGTCAATATGCTTAGTCCTTGAATGTTGGATAGGATTCTTAGAAATGCAGATGACACTAGCGTTGTCACAAAAAATTGAGATGGTGCCTACAAGTAATCCTAAATCTAGTACTTGCTATTTTAGCCAAAGACTTAGGCCACACAACTTCCTAAAGCAATGTACTCAGCTTCAACAGTGGAAAGAGCAATAGAGTTTTGCTTTCTATTAGATCAGGAGACTAAAGAGTATCCTATGAATTGGCAAGTTCTAAAAGTGCTTTTTCTATCCACCTTATATCCTGTAAAATCAGAATCAAAAAGTCCAATAATCTCAAAAGAAGTACTGTGCCTAGGGTACCAGATTCCTAGGTTTTGGGTCCCTAAAAGGTATATAAGAATTCTCTTAACTAAAGTCAGGTGGGATTCCTTAGGGTCAGCTTAAAATCTAGCACAAAGATAAACGCTAAATATTATATCAGGTCGGCTAGCAGTCAGATAAAGTAAAGATCCAATCATCCGTCTGTACTTCTTCTGATCAACTTATTTTCCATTTGGGTCTTTGTCTAATTGAATTCCTGAGGTCATGGGAGTATTAATTAGCTTGGCTTTGTCCATTTCATATTTCTTCAAGATGTTCTTTATGTACTTTATTTGGCTCAAAAAAGTTCCATCATCTAATTGTCTAATGCTAAAACCCAAAAAGTAGGATAATTCTCCCATCATACTCATCTCAAACTCTTTACTCATTATTTTAGAAAAATCATCACATAGCCTTTACATAGATCTGAACAATGAGTAAATCATCTCCTACTTTCCTCAGAAAAAGGGTGGTGTCTACACTCCCCTTAACAAACTCCATTTATAGTAAGAATGTGCTAAGCCTCTCATACCAAGCTCTGGGTGCCTTCTTTAATCCATATAAGGCTTTTTTTAATTTGAAAACATGATTTAGAAATTGAGAACTCTCAAAACCTGGGAGTTGTTCTACAAACACATCCTCTTTTATTTACCCATTTAAAAAGGCACTCTTAACGTCAATTTGGAAAAGCTTAAATCCCTTATAACATGCAAAGGTTAATAGCACTCTAATGGCTTCCAATCTAGCTATATGGGCAAAAGTCTCCTCAAAATCTATCCCTTCTATTTGTTTATACCCCTTATCCTCTAATCTTGCCTTATTCCTAACCACCACTCTAGAATCATTCACCATATTCTTAAAGACCCACTTGATTTCAACTATACTTTATCCTTTATGTCTTTCTATATGCTCCAAAACATCATTCATAACAAATTGGTTCAACTCCTTCTGCATGGCTAAGATCCAAAACTCATCAGAAAGGGCTTAGTTTATATTGGTGGGTTCAATCATTGAGATAAAGACAGAGTGGTTTACTTCCTTCCTAAGTTTATGTCTAGTCCTAACTCCATCAGAAGGGTCTCCTAAGATCAGATCTTTAGGGTGACTCGAAGAGTATCTCTAATCTCTAGGCAAAGTGTGTGAAGGTTCAACCCTTTCCTCCAAATCTACATTTTTAACTCCTTGGGTAACCTCTCCTACTCCTTCAGTGTTCTGGTGCTCTACCCCCTTCTCTAAATTTTCTACTATAGTGGTAATCTCTCCAACATCATCATCATCCTCAACTCTAGGCTTTATAGGATTAGACACATCAAACACTATATGTGTAGTCTCTTCCATCACCAAAGTCCTCTTATTAAACACCCTAAAAGACTTCCCAACACTAGAATATCCTAAGAACACTTCTTCATCAGATTTTGAGTCAAATTTTCCTAAGTGAGACTTCCCATTATTATGAATGAAAACCTTACAACCAAAGATTTGAAGGTGGGAAAGATTTGGTGTCCTACCCTTAAGGATCTCATAGGGTGTCTTATCTAATTTGGCTCTAACATTTACCATATTCAACACATAACAAGCTATGTTAACCGCTTCAGCCCAAAAGTATTTTGGAAGTGAATACTCAGCAAGCATGACTCTAGCGGCTTCCACTAAGGTCCAATTCTTCCTTTCAGCTACCCCATTCTGCTGAGGGGTTCTAGGAGCTGAGAAGTTGTGGCTAATCCCCTTGTCCTCACAAAAATCTTCAAATCTCTCATTTTCAAACTCTCCCCCATGATCACTATGGATGGTCAAGATCTCACAACCTAGCTTTTTCTAAATTCAAGCAAAGAAGGCTCTCTAAACTCATCAAATGACTCATTTTTGTGTGAAAGAAATCTAATCCAAGTAATCCTCAAGCAGTCATCGACAATCATAAAATCATAGACTTTCCCTCCCAAGCTAGTAGTGTAACGGGTCCAAATAAATCCATGTGAAGGACTTCTAAAGGTTTAGAGGTGCTAATGTCCTTAATGGAGTGAAAAGTGGAGTGGATTTGCTTTCATAATTGGCAGGCATCATAAAGGTGGTCTTTTGAAAACTTAAGCTTGGGGACATCTCTAACTAGGTCTTTTTGGGTCACTTTCCTACTGATTTTCATACTGGCATGATATAATCTCCTGTGCTATAATCATGAATCGTCAATAGTAATTTTTAAGTAAAATGAAGTAGCACATTCAATATTATTTAAATCAAGCATGTAAATATTGTTGATCTATTTTTCCTGCAAAATAGTGTTATTATTTAAGCTCATAATGCATGAATTTGCCAAAAATTTTATTATGAAGCCCTTGTCGCAAAGCTGACTGATGCTGAGCAAGTTGTGTTTCAGTCCATCTACAAGCAAAATATTTTTAATCAGAAGATTCTTGGAATTACTAATTATACCTACTCCTACCACCTTCATGGTGGTGTTGCTCCAAGAGTCACCTTGACTCATATCCTGGTCTCCAACAATATGAATTGATTGGCATTGCCAATCATATGTTGAGAGCATCCACTGTCCAGATACCACATTCTCTCACAAGGCCTTTTGTGAGAGCTTGCCTACAAAATTATCAAATGTTATATTTAGGAACCCAAACATGTTTGGGTTCCTTCTTATGGAAAGTAGAATGCAATGCATGCTGTGGATCATGTAACTTGGGTCTCCAGACCTAATGTGGGCTATAGTGAATGGTGCAAGTGTGTGCTATGTGTCCTAGCATGCCACATGAAAAACATCTAACTCCAGAAAAAGGATGCACTAATCTACTTCTATGGTGATGCTTTTTATGTGATGCATGTAATGAAGATTTTTTATTTTTAAAGGTTTTTAATTTTTTCTTTTAATTTTTTATATTATTTTTCTAACTTTGAATGAGACAATTTTAAAGAATCATGAGAATCAGATAACTCAGCATGCTTTTTATTTAACGCATCAAACTCATCAAGTAAAGCCATGTGATTTGAATCAATTATTGAATGATCTTTGAGAAGAATTTCATGCTCTTTTTGTAAATTAAAAAATTCCAATTTCAAGCTAGTATGAGTTTTCTTAAGTTTCCTATATGATTCATGTATTTTTTTAGAAACTTCAAGGAGTTTCTCATAGGTTAGTTCACATACCACTTCTTGATCACATTGACCAAGATTATTGTCTGCTATTAAGTACAAGTTTGTTGTCTCCTCCTCAGGTTCAGTTTTAGAGGAATATGATGTAGAATCCACCCAAAACATCTTTTGGAATCGCTTCTTTCTCTTGTCCTTTCTGAAGTTTGGTTTCTCCTGACCCTTCTTCTTACTTGGGTGTCCCTTAAGCGTAGACAATCAGCTTTAACGTGCCTAAGCTTCTTACATTCAAATCAAATTGTATTATTATAATTCTTAAAATTTTTGCTTCCCTTACCATTATTCCACTTTTGATGATTCTTGTGCTTCTTTCTTAGAAAGCTCTTAAATTGCCTTGTGATTAAAACAACATCATCGCTTTCAGACCCGAAAGAGTTAGTGTTTGAATCATTCGCCTTAAGTGCCATCGTTTTCTCCTTCTTCCTTTCACTTGCATTAAGATTTCTTTGGTTCACCCCTTGCTCGTAAGTAATGACCGAACCAAGTAAGTTATCGATCGAATATATAATTAAATCTTTAGATTTAGATATTGCAGTAATTTTTGCATCAAAAGAGCAAGGCAAAACATCCTAAAATTTTGTTTACTTTTTCATAGTTAGTAAGTTCTCTTTTTAATGCATGCAATGAAGTAACAATCTGAGTAAACCTTTATACATTTAAGAATTTGATTTAGAAGGTTTCATACGAAAAAGTTCGTAATAATGCAAGAAAATATTCAAACAGGATTGCTTGACTTCATTAGTACATTCATAGGTGATACACAATTTATCCCAAATTTTTTTACTAATAGTGCAAGTGAAAACACACATGTAATCTTCTAATTTCAAAGCAAAGAAAAAACAGTTCAAACATTTTGCATTTAATTATGTTAAATCCCTATCATCTAGAGTCCATTCAGTAAAAGGAAGTGGAACAGTAACGCCATTTAATTTTCCAATTTGAGGTGTATAACCTGTTGCAAATCTATTTTTCATGTCTTATGTTTTGATGATTGACAAACACTGCTTTTCTTGGACAGCTTGTTGCTTCTAACTTTTCAGGAATCAGAAGATCGGACAATCAAAAAGGAGCCAAGTTCAGGAATGCGTAGGTTTAGGGTTGAGTAAGTCTGTACTTTTGTTTTTTACCTTTTGAATCCACTTGTAATAGTCAAAGAGACTGATGCTTTGTAACCCTTCACACACACACTTGAGAAACTTAGAATTTCTGTTTTTACTCATATCGGCCAGGACGATTTCTTTGATCGGCCTGGACGATCAGCTTAAAATAGAAAGTCTAATTAAGGATTCTTAATTAAGGCAGCCGACGTTAACAGATCGTCCTGGACGATACGTGTATCGGCCAGGACGATAAGCTCAAAACAGAAAGAAGTAGCCGCCATAGACAAATATGGTATACTGTATCTTTAAATTATCGGCCCGGACGATCCTCGGATCGGCCTGGACGATATTCACAAATTATGCCATAATTGTTCAGGAAATCAAGGGAGTAATTAAGGATGATTGATACGATCAGATCGTCCTGGACGATCGCAAGATCGGCCAGGCCGATCTAGTCAAAAACCTTAAGTTACTTCAGGACGATCAATATCGGCCAGCCCGTATTCAGGGCTATTGTCAGGATGATTTTCCTCTGATTTGAACTGATCGGCCAGGACGATCGTGAGATCGTCCGGGACGATCAAGCTAATTTTCAATCGTCCAGTTTTTCATTCAGGGCTATGCTCTGGCCGATCTTCATTAATTTGTACTGATCAGCCAGGCCGATGTCCATATCGGCCTGGACGATATTGTCGGTAACTTGCAATTAATGAGCTCTTTTGAAGCTCTTCTATTTAAGAGCTCTTGTTCAACGTTTCAAAAAACCCTTTGGCTGCTGCCTTGACCTGAGAAGACCTTGAGGAGAGAAAGAAAGAGAGAGGAGAGAGAGAGGATCTTGTGAGGGGGAGCTTGTGAGGGGTTTCACAAGGGTTGCTTCAAGGATCTCTCTGCGTCGACTTCGTCTAGAGTTTCTCGTCCGTGGAAGGGTCGGTAGAGGTAAGGAGTTTTGCTTTTGGTTCTGGTTCTCTGCCAGCTTCAGGAGGAAGCAAAAGGAGATAGGTTCTCTGCCTTGCCGGGGTGGCAAAAAGGAGGTTCTTGTGAGGGTTTCTCCACCTAGCCGTGGGGGATAAAGGAGAGTCACTTTTTTTGTAGTGCAAAACTTGGAGGGTGCCTCCAAGGAGTGGACGTAGGTCGAGTCGACCGAACCACTATAAATTTCTGTGTTCTTTTTCTTGCTTCCGCACATTTAAATTCCGCACTTTTTTTGTGGTGTGATTTGGTTTATGTGATTTTATTTCTTTGTTTAAAAAGAAGTTTTTAAAAATACCAATTCACCCCCCCCCCCCCTCTTGGTTAGTTTGGGACTAAGTTCATAGGGCTTAACATCCCCATCGAACTTTCAAGTGGTATCAGAGCTTGATTCGAAAATTAAAGTTTGAAAACTTTTTGAATTTGATCCATGTCTAACTTTGGGAATCGCAACACTACGGAAGGGTATTCTATTACCCGACCTCCTCTGTTCGATAACCTATCTTTTGATTATTTGAAAACTCGCATGTCAACCTTTTTACAATCTACTGATTATCGCATGTGGATGCTTATTCAAGAAGGTTATTTTCCACCTTCTCGTGAAATTAACGGTTTTAAAACAAAAGTTGCTTTTACCGAATGGACTTTTGATGAACGAGATTTAGTTCAATTAAATGCGAAATGTTTGAATTGTTTCTTCTGTGCTTTAAAATCTGAGGATTACATGCGTGTTTCAACTTGCAAAACTGGTAAAGAAATTTGGGATAAATTGTGCATTACTTATTAAGGCACTAATGAAGTTAAACAATCCCGTTTAAACATTCTCTTGCATGACTACGAACTTTTTCGTATGAAACCTCATGAATCGATTTCTGACATGTACACTAGGTTTACTCAGATTGCTACCTCATTGCATGCACTAGGAAAAGAACTTTCGAACTATGAAAAAGTTAACAAGATTTTGAGATGCTTGCCTTCGTCTTATGATGCAAAAATTACTGCAATCACTGAATCTAAAGATTTGAACACCTATTCTATTGATAACTTGCTTGGCTCACTCATTGCTTACGAGCAAGGGGTGAATCAAAGAAATCTTGATGCAGGTGAGAAGAAAAAGGAGAAAACAATTGCATTGAAGGCACACAAATCGGATTCTGAATCTTCCGGGTCTGAAAGCGATGGAGTTGCCTTCATCACAAGGCAATTCAAAAGCTTTCTAAGGAAGAAACAAAAGCATCATCAAAGTTGGAGAAAAGGTAAGGATCATAAACATATTAAAGGATCTTCTGATGTTGTTTGTTTTGAATGCAGGAAACCTGGACATGTAAGAGCCGATTGTTCTACACTTCAAGATCATTCAAGCAAAGAAAAGGAAAAAGGTGAGGAGAAAGCTAAGTCTAGGAAGGAGAATAAGAAAATCCAAAGAGGCTTCTGGGCAGAATCTGGTACTGATTCCTCTGAGACTGAACCAGAGGAAGAGACTACAAACTTGTGTTTCATGGGAGAAAATCAAAGTGATGAGGAAGAAGTATGTAAACCAACCTATGATGAATTGTTTGAAATTTGTGAAAAAATGCATACATCATATAAAAAACTTAAGAAAACTCATGCTAGCCTAAAATTAGAACATTCAAATCTACAAAAAGAGCATGAAGTTTTTCTCAAAGATCATGCAACGATTGATTCAAATCACATGGCTCTCCTTTATGAATTTGATGAATTAAACAAGAAGCATTTGGAATTAGTTGATAAAAGTAATGCATTAAAAGCTTCACACACCTCACTTAATGATGATCTTAAGAAATCTAAAGAGATTGAGAAAAATTTGAGGATTGAGAATGATGCATTAAAAAGAACTAACTTGAGAATTCAAAATGATTTGGAAACATGTAAGAAAGCTAGGATGACACCAACTTTTAATCAAAGGCCAGAACCTAGGAAGAGGCATTTTTACCCAAACCATTTAAGAAACCTTTTCCTGGAATTCAATATTTTTCTTGTGGCATGCTAGGACACATCTCACACACTTGCACAGTTCACCGCAGTACACATTGGGTGTGGAGACCTAAGATGCATGATTCAAAGCATACCACATCTGCATTGCACTCTATATTTCCTAAGAAGGAGCCCAAATCTGTTTGGGTTCCTAAAGCTGACTGTTGTTGAGTTTTGCAGGAATGCTCTCACCAAAGACCTCGTGGGAGCATAAGATTACTGAACATAAGGAGGCTTGCACCTCAATTGCTTAAATCCGTTGCTTTATCACTTGCTTGAAATCTTTAGTTTTTGTATGTCTTTTATTTTTTAGTTTTTGTGTTCACTTTTTGTTGTCTTTAGTTTGCTTATTTTTTTTGCTTTTGCTTTTTCACTTTGGTCTTTATTTTTTTTGGGCTTCCATATGATGAAACTTCTCAAGCTTTTAAATATTGGAGTTTTTGGAGATAGGGTTTAGCTTTTTAAAATTGGAGTAAACTGTTGATGTTTTTCCCTTCTTCTGACTTTGTTTAGTGGCATGATTTTCTTCTATAAAATAAAAGTCTAAACTCAATTTAACCAATGGCTTTTTAAGATCTCTTTCTAAATCTTGCTACATTAAAACATCTTATGCATAATAGTCAAAATTCTTTGATATCATTCAAGCTTTTGAAATCTTACCATTGCAGTTATCACGTGATTTTGATTTTTGTGTTGTGGATTGTTCTTCCCTATGTTAGAGAGAGAGCTCATATTCTCTAATATTTGGAGGATATACTCACAACTAAGTTTTTTTTTAATGGGTATATTAAAGATTTTTTAGCTTGCAAAAGTTAAAAAGGAAAGAGGCCAATGAAGCCAAATTGAAAAAAAAGCTATATACACAAAAGTGTATCAAAAATCAAAAGATGCTCAAAGAGCCAATAAAAGTGACAAGAGGCATAAAATTAGCCCACTAAATGCAAGCTATCATCTCTTTGGTAAAACTCTTAAAACTTAGAAAACTCATTGATTATGTGATACGTTCAAAGATTTGATTTCAAATTCCATAATTGAGAAAAACTATTTTGGTTTATTATTTATGAGATATTTTAGTTGTTAACAAGTCTTGATTGGATCTTCTTATCCTTTTTGTTATTCCGAGTTAGGACTCTGTTATTTTTAAGAGAATTTTGTACCCTGAAGGATGTCCGATCTAGGGTAAATGGAATCAGTTTTTCTACCTTCTTCTAATTAGATTTTGTTAAACCTCTTGATCTCCTAAAACTTTAAAAGTTTAAATTTATGAAAAGAATTCTCATATGATGCCTCCATAAAACAAAAAAAAATAGAAAAATTAAAATCCAAAAATATTCGGTGTTTGTTTTTTTTTTTTGACTGTTTTTTATTTTTATTTTTTATTATTTTCATTGTGTTATTTTTGTGTCTTTGACTGTCTTTTCTTTTGTTTTATTTTTGAGGGTCTTGATCATCATCATTCTTTTCTTGATTTCAAATTCAAGTCACATCCGCCTAGCCGATATTTATATCGTCCTGGCCGATATGACAAATTCTTTCCAAAATCCATCTGCTGATCTTTTTTCTATGCTTACTGAAATTCATCGTCCTAGACGATACATTATCGTCCTGGACAATTTGATCAAACTCATGGTGATAGTCCTGGCCGATAGTATATTTGTCTGGCCGATGCATTCTATGTGCATCGTCCTGGCCGATACGCTGGACCGTCCCGGACGATCCAAGTGTCAGTACGTTTTAATCTTTAAATTCGGCCCCGGACGATCCATTATTGGACCATCGGCCGGGCCGATCCACTGTTCGTCCTGGACGATACACGTGGCAAGCATTTAAAATGTTTTAACTTCGGCCGGTACGATCAATTATTGTGCATCGTCCTGGACGATCCACCTAATCGGCCCGGACGATCTGCTTTTTCAACGGTCGTCCGGACTGACTCCTCGGGCCGATAGCCTGTGTCTAATCGGCCCGGACGATTGGACCGCCTTTTTGACCAATCGGCCTGTACGTAATTATTGACGCATATCGACCTGGACGATTCCGCGATCGGCCAGGACGATATGGCCGTTTCTTTAAATTCAGGCCGATCCAGCCATGATTTTTCACTCTTCATCCTTTCTCCTTTGTGTTTTTGCTTAAGTTCTCTCAAATGGCTGGTGGGAAGCGTGTCCGTCAGACCTCTGGAAGTTCCTCGAGGGCAAGGGTTGACCCTCGTTTCCGTGAAGCAGAAGATGAAGCCGCATATCATCGTTATAAAGAATGTGGAATTACTGTTTCCAAAATTATCAATCCAGTCCACATCTCTTACGTAGTGGATCTCTTCGCTCACACTTCCCTTTGCTTCATTCTGTCTCTTGTTTTCCCTTTCAATTCTGAGTTCCTTCTAGAATTTTTTGCAAACCTTCGCATCAACTCTACCTTCACAGCCCTGTCCTCCTATGTGAATCGACGCCCTGTCGAAATCACATATCAGGACTGTGTTGATCTTTTACAGCTATCCACCATCGGAGATAAGCTGCACCTAATTGCCCCTGACCCTGATTTTGACTAGTCCACGGGAAATCACTTTCTTCGCCAGACCAATGTCCGTTACCATGTTGGAGAGACTAGCTCTTTAGTCAGAGATGCTAGGACAATCCAACATGTCCTTCGCACCTCCATCATTCCAAAAGCCGGCGACCGTGTCCACATTACCCCTCTACTTTCCCTCACTACCTTCTACATCATGGCTCATAGGGAATTCAACACTGCGGACCTATTTTTTTGTTACATTGATCACCTAACAACAATTCGCGATCCAGGCCACAGAAGAAAGCCAAATCTAGCCTTAGGACACATCATAGCCTATGTTCTTGAAACTAAATACCAACTTCAATATCCTATTCCACCAAACCTCCCAACTCCTTTCTACTCAAACAATTCCTTCAGCACCCTTCACAGTACTCGTCTCCACCCTGAGGAACCTCAGGGGGCTCGAGAGGAGGAGGCTCCCGCTCCAGCTCCCTTTCCTGACCCTGTCCCTCTCCACCAACACTCACTGGTTGATCAGTTGATTGAGAGATTTGATCGTTGGGAGACCCGGTTTGATGCATATGTTGCTGCCAAGGAGCAGCAACACTCTGAGGACATTGCCCGCTACGAGCATCACCGCGCTGAGGATTTAGCTCGATTTGACAGTTTTCTTACTCACCAGCAGCAGTAGCATGACCAGGACATCGCCTGGTTCAATGCTCAGTTTACCACCCTTGCCAGTTACTTTCAGCAGCCACCTCCACCTCCTCCATCTGATGATCAGGATCCCTCGTTCTTTTAGTTTGTGCTTTGAGTTATTGTTTCTTATCTTTTTGTAGTTAGTCTTTCGTGATTTTTTTTCTGCTGTTTCTGGACTCTCTTTTTGTGATGACAAAAAGGGGGAGTAGGATAGGGTGTGGTAGGAAAAAGTTGATGTTGTAACTTTGTTTTTCTAATGAATCTATTTTTGTCCTACTTGTGTTTTGCCATCATCAAAAAGGGGGAGATTGTTGCAAATCTATTTTTCATGTCTTATGTTTTGATGATTGACAAACACTACTTTTCTTGGAAAGCTTGTTGCTTCTAACTTTTCAGGAATCAGAAGATCGGACAATCAAAAAGGAGCCAAGTTCAGGAATGCGTAGGTTTAGGGTTGAGTCAGTCTGTACTTTTGTTTTTCACCTTTTGAATCCACTTGTAATAGTCAAAGAGACTGATGCTTTGTAACCCTTCACACACACACTTGAGAAAATTAGAATTTCTATTTTTTCTCATATCGGCCAGGACGATTTCTTTGATCGGCCTGAACGATCAGCTTAAAACAGAAAGTCTAATTAAGGATTCTTAATTAAGGCAGCCGACGTTAACAGATCGTCCTGGACGATACGTGTATCGGCCAGAACGATAAGCTCAAAACAGAAAGAAGTAGCCGCCATAGACAAATATGGTATACTGTATCTTTAAATTATCGGCCCGGACGATCCTCGGATCGGCCTGGACGATATTCACAAATTATGCCATAATTGTTCAGGAAATCAAGGGAGTAATTAAGGATGATTGATACGATCAGATCGTCCTGGACGATCGCAAGATCGGCTAGGCCGATCTAGTCAAAAACCTTAAGTTACTTGAGGACGATCAATATCGGCCAGCCCGTATTCAGGGCTATTATCAGGACGATTTTTCTCTGATTTGAACTGATCGGCCAGGACGATCGTGAGATCGTCCGGGACGATCAAGCTAATTTTCAATCGTCCAGTTTTTCATTCAGGGCTATGCTCTGGCCGATCTTCATTGATTTGTACTGATCGGCCAGGCCGATGTCCATATCGGCCTGGACGATATTGTCTGCAACTTGCAATTAATGAGCTCTTTTGAAGCTCTTCTATTTAAGAGCTCTTGTTCAACATTTCAAAAAACCCTTTGGCTGCTGCCTTGACCTGAGAAGACCTTGAGGAGAGAAAGAAAGAGAGAGGAGAGAGAGGATCTTGTGAGGGGGAGCTTGTGAGGGGTTTCACAAGGGTTGCTTCAAGGATCTCTCTGCGTCGACTTCGTCTAGAGTTTCTCGTCCGTGGAAGGGTCGGTAGAGGTAAGGAGTTTTGCTTTTGGTTCTGGTTCTCTGCCAGCTTCAGGAGGAAGCAAAAGGAGATAGGTTCTCTGCCTTGCCGGGGTGGCAAAAAAGAGGTTCTTGTGAGGGTTTCTCCACCTAGCCGTGGGGGCTAAAGGAGAGTCACTTTTTTGTAGTGCAATACTTGGAGGGTGCCTCCAAGGAGTGGACGTAGGTCGAGTCGACCGAACCACTATAAATTTCTGTGTTCTTTTTCTTGCTTCCGCACTTTTAAATTCCGCACTTTTTTTGTGGTGTGATTTGGTTTATGTGATTTTATTTCTTTGTTTAAAAAGAAGTTTTTAAAAATACCAATTCACCCCCCCTCTTGGTTAGTTTGAGACTAAGTTCATAGGGCTTAACATCCCCATCGAACTTTCATAACTATCCTTAACAAGCATCCACATGCGATAATCAATTAATTATAAAATGTAGATATGCGAGTTTTCTAGAAATTAAAAGGAATATTATCAAACAAAGGTGGTCAGATAATAGAATACCCTTTCACAGTATTACAATCTTCGTTGTTAGCCATAGATCAAAATTTAATTTTTTTTCAAATTTAGTTTTTATGAATCCTGCTCTAATACCACTTAAAAGTTCGTTAGGGATCTTTAGCCCTTAAGAACTTGCCCGAGGCTAACCAGGGGGGGGGGGGGGTGGATGAATTGGTATTTTAAAATTTTTTTCTTAGGTAAAGCAAAACAATCATAACCAAAATCACCACAAAAATTAGAATGTGAAAAATAAATAAACTCGGAAGCAAAATAAAGAAAGATAACACCGGATTTATAGTGGTTCGGTCAATCCTTGACCTATGTCAATTCCTTGGAGGCACCCTCCGAGTATTGCACTAACTAAGTGTCTATTCTTTAGCTCCCATAGCTAGGCGGAGAAGCCTTTACAACAGACTCCTTTTCACCAACCCCGATGTGGCAAAGAATTGACTCCTTTTACTTCCTCCTGAAGCGGGCAGAGAACCCAAACCTTTTGTTGAAGTAGACCTCCCAAGGATGAAGAAAGAATGGAGATGACAACTTGGAACCTTTCTTGGAGCAACCTTCGTGAACCCTCTCACAAACTCCCCGTCACAAGTTCCTTTCTCTCTCTCTCTCTCTCTCTCTCTCTCTCTCTCTCTCTCTCTCTCTCTCTCTCTCTCTCTCTCTCTCTCTCTCTCTCTCTCTCTCTCTCCCTCTCCCAAGGCTCTCTGAGGTCAAGACAACAGCACTCGAGGTCTTAAGCATGAGTAAATTCAAATCCTTTAAATAGAATTTTAAGAACGGACATTATCATCCAGGATGATATTTTTGTCATTCTGGCCGATCAGTACAAATTAAGCTCAATCAACTGGAACGATTTCTGACGATCAGAAAAAAATTTGGTTACATCGACCAGGCTGATACAATATTATCCTGGAAGATTAGTTCAAATCAGAGGAAATTGTCCTGAACATCGCCCTGAATAGATTCTGGCTAATGTCAATCGTCCAGTCCATCATCCTGGCTAATTCTGCGATCAGCCCTGCCGATGTGATCGTATCAATCAGCCTTAATTGCTTTCCATAATCGCCAGATTAATTTATGCATAATTATGCTGCATCGTTTAGGCCGATTCATAGATCGTCCTGGACGATTCTCTAAAATAAAGAATCCCTAAATTAATCATGGCGGCTAATTCTTTCTTAATTGAGCCTATCGTCCTGACCGATAAAAGAATCGTCCAGGATGATTTGCTTAATGATGGCTGCTTAACCAGGATGCCCTAATTAGGGTTTCTATTTTTAGTTGGATCGGCCTGGCCGATATGAACATCTCATATCATCCAGTCCGATGTACTCAAAATAAAAAAACTCATAAAACCCCTCAAGTGTGTGTGTGCAAGGTTACTTAGCATCAGGAACCACTTTTACAATTGACTCAAGAAAGAAAATAATACATACTTGACTTAACCTAAATCTACCCGATCTTGAGCTGGCTTGAGTTGCATTCAATCTTGTGCACCTAAAAAGTTACTAGGCAAGGCAGTCGTAGGAAATCTATAAACTCAGATTTGCAACAAATATCAATAACAGATTTTCAACCAAACAGTTATATCCAAATATAAATGTTAAAAAAATAAAATCAGAAAAAATACACTAGATTTATAGTGGTTTGATCTAACCTGACTTACGTTTAGTCCCTAGAACCTCCCGTTCTAGGTATTGCACTAAACTTTTAGTAACTCTCATTTAGCCCCCACACCTAGGCAGGAAAGCCATTACAAAATCACTTCAACCTTCCCCGGTGCGATGGAGTAGCCGGGTTATTTGACACCAAAGAGATATTCTTCCTCCCGAAACTTCCCTCAAGACGAACCTTGAATCGATAGTACTAAGGTGCAAGCTTACTGGAGCAACAATGTGAAACACCATCCACACTCTTTTGAAATCCCCTCCAAGAATCATCTCCTTCTCAAACTCCATCTTTTCCTCTATCACTTTCAAATTTTCTCTAGAAGAATGAAGACACAATGAACACCAAAGACAGTTATAATCTTTGGAGAAAACTTAAATAGAGGGCTTACAAAATCCTAAAAACTTAATTCTAGCAACAAAATTCATCCAGTATGATTGCAGGATCGTCCAGTATGATATACTTAAAAAGAAGGCTTAAAAAACCCTAAAAACTCAATTTTGGAGCCAAATATCATCCTAGAGGATCTTAGGATCATCCAATATGATGTACATAATTTGACCTGATAGTCCTAGACGATCTCCAGATAGTCTAGTACAATCAGTTCAAAATTATACAGATCGTCCAGTATGATACATGGGATGAGTAAAATTATCTCTATTGATCATACAGTACTATCCTGATCGTACAATATGATCAGAATATTAAAATTAAGCAGATATGATTGACTAATCATAAGATTAATTTAGGCTTGATTTTCATAGATCTTCTCGGATGATGTAAATCATCTTGTACTATTAATACAAAATATGAAATTCAAAATTTTGCTTAAATTATGATTGACGGCTTCTTTTCATGATCAAAATCAATTATCCTGGATGATCTAGATCGTCTAGTACGATTAGTTTAACAAGTTGATAATATAGTACGATGGAAATCATATAATACGATTAGTTCAAAAAATAAACTTCTTGTTTTGATTCAATCTCATTCCCCTTGAGTGTGTATGTGCATGATCATCAAGCTAGCATACACCCTTATAGGACTTAACTCAAGAAATTAAAATACATCAACAAATATTACAAAAATATTTACATCATAACTTATTTTACCCAATCTTGAGCCACCCTAAAAACTCAATTTTTGTGCCAAATATCATCCTAGAGGATCTCAGGATCATCCAATATGATGTACAGAATTTGACCTGATAGTCCTAGATGATCTCCAGATAGTCCAGTACAATCAGTTCAAAATTATACAGATCATCCAGTACGATACATGGGATGAGTAAAATTATCTCTATTGATCATACAGTACGATCCTGATCGTACAATATGATCAGAATATTAAAATTAAGCAGATTTGATTGACTAATCATAAGATTAATTTAGGCTTGATTTTCATAGATCTTCTTGGATGATGTAACTCATCTTGTACTATTAATACAAAATATGAAATTCAAAATTTTGCCTAAATTATGATTGACAGCTTCTTTTCATGATCAAAATCAATTATCCTGGATGATCTAGATCGTCTAGTATGATTAGTTTAACAAGTTGATCATATAGTACGATGGAAATCATATAATACGATTAGTTCAAAAAATAAACTTCTTATTTTGATTCAATCTCATTCCCCTTGAGTGTGTATGTGCATGATCATCAAGCTAGCATACACCCTTATAGGACTTAACTCAAGAAATAAAAAATACATCAACAAATATTACAAAAACATTTACATCATATCTTATTTTTCCCAATCTTGAGCCTTGAATCTTCATTGGATAGTGCATGGCATTTTCTATAATGTTAGTATACACACAAACAACTATATATTATAAATATAATTAGATATAATGATGTGAGCCACAATGTTTATGTTGGGGCTAGTAATTAGGTTGTTAAGCCTAACTAAATGTCCCAAGGCTAACCAAGAGGGGGGGTGAATTGGTAATTTAAAAATTATACTTCTACTCTTGGATTTTTAGAAAACCTTTTTAATTATTAATGCAAGTTAAATTTTAAGTTTAAAAAATAAACTTTTCAACCAGAGTAAACAACTTGCAATGAAATTAAATGCGGAAGAAAAATAAGAAAGAACACACCAGATTTATAGTGGTTCGGTCAAACCTTGACCTACGTCCACTCCCCGGAGGCACCCTCCGAGTATTGCACTAATACCACAAAGTGACTCTCCTTTTGCCCCCACAGCAAGGCGGAGAAACCTGTACAAAATCACTTTCACCTTCCCCGGTGCGGCGGAGTAGCCGGGTTCTTTGACACCAAAGCGATCTTCTTCTCGCCAAAACTTCCCTCAAGACGACCCTTGAATCCGATGGTACTGAAGTGCAAGTTCGCCGGAGCAACCGTGTGAATATCCCCTTCACACTCCCTTGAAATCCCCTCCAAGGATCTTCTCCCTCTCAAACTCCACCCTTTCCTCTCTCCCTTTCAAGTTCTCTCTTCTAGTTTTCTCCCAAAGAACGAAGACACAATGGCTGTCAAAGATACACTTTGTCGTCCTTTTACACTCTCCAAGTGTCGGCAGAGAACCAGACCAATGTTGTTGAACTTCACTTGAGAGCCTTCGCCGGAGCAACCGTGTGAAAATTCCCTCCACACTCCATTGAAATCCCCTCTAAGGATCTTCTCCCTCTCAATGATCCCTCTCAAGAGAAAACAACTCCAAAGGTATTTGTAATAGTTTCTAGGACTCCTTATATAGAAAGGACATGAAAAACCATCCAAAAAATGGCTAAAAACATGTTTTTCTGCGCACCGGATCGTCCCGTACGAACCATTTGTTCATCTGGACGAACCAATTTCGTCCTCCCGGGACGAAAAATTTTGTCCGGTACGAACAGTTATATTAAAAGTTGGTTCCAAAAACTGCAGAACATTGCTAGAAACTGCCATAGTCAGTTCCCATCGTCCTGGACGAACTGGACTTCGTCTGGACGAAATTTTTACAGTGAGAAACTCGTCCTGGGACAAAAAATGATTTCGTCTGGATGATCATTCCTTAGAAAATTTTTCCAGTTCAGTTCATGTCCGTTCCATTGCTCTTACAAGGAGATAACTGATCTGATCGTCCTGTACGAACAATGTTCGTCCCATACGATCAGTACAAAAACTTTTTCAAGATCTCCTTTAAGTGTGTGTAAATTTATTCACTCAATTACAATCACTCCCTCTCAAATTTAATTTAAATAAAAAGTACAAGCTTCAAATTCACAAAGTATCTAATGCTGAATCTGATTTGAAGTCTTCGTAGTCTAGGGTTCGATTTTCCTGAAATATTAGTACACACAAGAGCGAAAACAAATCTTCCAAAAAATGTTAGGAGATAACAACACATAAAACAATAATATTTGGAATCATCAAAACTATACAAGTTGCAAGAATATAAAACATGCAAATAGCAACTTTCCTAATAGTTTATTATAATAAAAAATATAAACTCATGAGCTTGAGTTGTAACATGCATTAAACTCACATTAATGATGATGATGTGATGTCACCTTCCGCTTGGCTCTTTATAAATAAGGGACATGTATTGAGAGAGTTGGACTCTTTTACTTCGGTGATTAGAGAACCAACAAGTCTTAAGAGAATTAACCTAGTCAACCTTGCACATTCTTTCCCGAGGGCCTTCATGAAGGTCACATTTTACTAATGGTGGGCAGAGAGGAAGTATAAGAAGGTGATTGGAGTAGCTGATGCATTTTGAAGTTGATAGACTAATAAAGAAAATGCCTAGGCAGTATTAAAGGCACATGAACATTTGATCTCCCAATTTATAAAGAAGAGTAAGGTTGACATTGAGGTGATGATTGGGGCCATTATATTTCCATCTATGGCTATCAATGACGTTGAGCTCACCACTGCCAGTGATGCTGATCCTCCTAAAGAAGGATGAGCCTTTTGAAGTGCGGTGAAGGAGGTGAGTGCCATTGCGGCACCCAATAGTTGAGAGTTTAGAGGAGGTTACTTCTGCTAAAGTTAGTAAGAGTTCTCAAGCATTGCTACCTAGGGTAGTTAAGATAAAAATGGATAAATTTAAGTACTTGTAAATAGCATTATTATGAGAAAAAGAGAGATTGTATTTGTATTTCCTTGAGTTAGAAGAAGATGAAGGCTTTAGAATAGTGGGTGCTTTTTTAATAGTTAAGGGGATTATCCTGTATGATCTATTCTTGGCTATGCCTTTAAGTTTATTTGATCTATCCATTGATGAACTTTCATTATTGATAGCAGGAGTGCTACCAACAAAAGAATTATAAGACACTTACTCTTCATGGGTGATAGAGTATGGTGACGTCAATAAGTAGGTAGTGGGTGCTACACTAGGGCAAGTTGAGACTCTAGTGGAGGATCATGTCTATAAAGCATATATGGAAAAGCCAATAAGCTCATTGTACTATGGTTGCTCTATAGATTTCTTCCCTCCCTTAGGATCGATCTTATTGGAGGTGGTTAATGGGTCGGTGACTATCTTGGAGAAAATGATGAATATTCAATACATCAATGAGGCTGGTAGCTTGGAGGGTACATATCATGCTCTAGAATCTAAATTGAAAGAATCACACATCCTTTATTTTTATTATCTTTTTGTTTTTAATTAACAATAAGAACCAACTAATTGCATCAACAACGGAAAATATAAATAGCAGGAAAACATAATTATATAATTTTTCACCAAATATTTATATTATATTCAAAGGTTAAAATTCATATATACAATAGACATGACATGCAATTGACAAACATATATCACTATAAATATTTCATATGACTACAAAATAAAGAAAAAAACTAACATATGTAATAAGAAACTCCAGCATGTAGCTCAGACCCATCGCATTCCATGGGATCCTTATCAATCACTCTTATCCATCAGTTGATCTTTATCATTTAGCCATACTTATTCAATCAATCAATTAATCTTATTATTCATTCTATATCTTCAATCAATCAACTATATCAATAAATTAGTTGTATCAATATTCTTATCATGTATAAGTTTATTCAATATTCTTATCATGTTTTCGCACTATATATACTCTTTTATCGTATCATATACTAAAAAAAGTATCTTGATATTGCTCCTACCCTTTTGACTTTTGTATCAGTCTTTAGCTTCTTATAACTCCCATTTTGATCTTGAGGGTATCACATGAGATTATCATATCATATATCTAATATTAGTCATCACATCATTTTCAAATCAATCTTCTTGCATACACAATCATATCAATATCATGGTATAAATCTCATTTGTCTTATATTAATTGATTTCCCTTTTTTCCTATTCTTATGCATCTCACATCATTTATATGCATATCCTATATATATCATATGCAATTTTATAACATGTGGATCCATACATTTTACTACTAATAAATATGCATGTATTATACCAATATACATGTTAGGCTAAATGAATAGTAAAAATATGCATGTCATGTATTCCATATCAATATTTAATACACCAACTCTTGATCATTTTGCAGTTAATCTTTTCCCTACTTATTTTAATTAAAATATTAAATCAATCAAATGACCTAGTGAAACTTTAATATAAGTCACTAAAAAATGTTCATCATGATTATATCTACCACATATCAAAAGTTATATGGTGAAAGTTTGCTGGAATGACATATATATAATATTTTTATCACTTTTAGGAGTGAGAGAAATATATCAAACTCTAAATTATTGAAAATGGGAGTAGAGTATAGGTCATGTATAATGATCAAATTAAATACTTTTCTTAATAGGGATGATATGAACAAGCCCCATGGGACCTTCTATTTGATCTCCCTCTCTTCCTATTCTTCCTTTCTTCTCAACTAATCAAATTTTGCAAGAGTCAGGGAGGGAGTGAAAGGCATTGATATTTATATTAAAATATATAAAAACTCATTTCAGTGTGCGGTATCGTGGTGCCCAAACTACCTTGCACCACTATGTTGCATGTGATTCATGAGTTATTGTAAAATAGAATGTGTTTGTACTGCGGTGGCATTTTCTGGCATTGCTGCTTGTCCATAGCCAGTTCTGTTGCACTTGCTAGTCCAATGCCTTGGCGCTCCATATAAATTTTCATAGTTTTTAAAGATTTTTTTTAAACTTTTTGGGTAGATCTACTATGAAAGCTAGACACTTATTGAGAGGTTTAATGGAGAATTATAGGGAGAATAAGGAGGATCTACAAATGATATTTATTGATTTAGAGAAAGCATAAGATAAAGTTCCAAGAGAAGTGCTGTTGAGAGTTCTTGAAAAGAAAGGAGTTAATAAGGCTTATATTTAAATATTTAAAGATATGTATACATGAACTATTACTTTTGTTCAAATATAAGGTGGTTTGACCAAGTATTTTTCTATTTTTGTTGGATTACACCAAGGATCAGCCTTAAGCCCATATCTTTTTTCTTTAGTCATGGATGTTCTCACTAGACATTTGCAAGAGGATGTACCTTAGTGTATGCTTTTGCTAATGATATTCTTCTTGTTAATAAGACTAGAGAGGGAATTGAAGGTATACTTGAATTATGGAGGTCAACCTTAGATTCTAAAGGTTTTCGCTTGAGTATATCTAAAATTGAATATATGGAGTGTAATTTTAGTAGTAATAAACCTAGTGAGGGGATTGTGACTTTGGGCAATCAAGTCATTAATAAGAGTACATGCTTTAGATATCTTGGATCTATTATTCAGAGTGATGGTGAAATAGATGGGGTTATTTTTAGCAGAATTCAAGTTGGATGGTTGAAGTGGAGGAATGCATTAGGCTTGTTGTGTGATATAAAATTCCCCCTCAAACATAAGGGAAAATTCTATAAGATGGTGGTGAGACCTACAATGCTTTATGGTGTGGAATGTTGGCCATTAAAAGAGAAACATAATACTAAGTTAAGTGTTATAGAGATGATGATGCTCAGGTGGATGAATGGATTTTCTCTTAGAGATAGGATATGAAATGAACATATTGTGAAAAGGTTGGAGTAGATCCAATGGAAGAAAAGATTAGAGAGAGTCACCTTAGATGGTTTGGTCATATAAAATGGTGGCCTTCCAATGACCCGGTTAGGAAAATAGAGGTATTATATTTGACTTATGTTAAGAAAGGTAGAGGTAGACCTAAAAAGACTTGGTTAGAGAATATTAGAAATGATCCTTCCTTATTAGATTTAAATGAGTATTTGACTTTTAATAGGACATAATGGAGAAAAAGGATTCATACAGTCATCCCCATGTAGTGGGACAAAGACTTCAATGTTTTTGTCGTTATTGTTGGGTTATTATAGCATAATAGCTTCAAACGAGGTCATTGAGCTGAAAATGGAGGTTAACAAGTTGAGGAGAGAGCTTGCTGAGTTAAGGACTATGGTGATATGGTGACAACCCCATAGTTGGAGATGAGGGTAACCTAACATCACATGAAGATGTTTAACTTTGTGGTGTGTGGAAAATTTATGCTAGACTACCTAGCCAAGATAAGGGGGTTGTTGGTGGCCATGATGGACCCCATGTGTAAGGCATTTCATTGTGTTGAGTAGTCTTGTGTCCATTATCATTTTTATTATATTATACATGTTTTGTGTGTGTGCTCACTGATCAAAAAGTAAATACCAATGTTATATTAGTAAAATTTCATGCTTGAATGGGTTTACTCATTTTATTTCCTTCACACCTTTGTTTCTTTTTGATATGTTGAGTATTCTAAGAATGTGAAGTTAGAATACTTCATGAATGCTTGAATTTGACACTTCGATGAGCATCAATGTGTTTGTTCTTTGAGTGACAAGTGGAATACATAGAAGATTTTAGATTTTTATCTCATTGCAACAAGTTAGAGAATGTGATTATGCAACCATTGGATTAGTGTACTTCGAGGCGTTGGCTTACCTAAGCAAGATGTTAGGTGTAAAGGGAGATGAGATAGACTATTATATGTAGCTATTTCTTAGATTTAAATCTCCTCATTTTGAAGGATATGTATATCCTTAGACCATATAGGATTAGTTGCATAGGCTAAAAATAATTTGATAGCAAGTAGTGTCCAAATAGTTGGAACGTGTCCTTAGCGATATTTTTCAAAGGAGGAAGTGGAATGCTGTTGGTAGCTAGGGAAAGAGAAAAATTCAAGGGAAAAATAAATGTTGAGATTTTTAGGGAATAGGTCTTGAAGACTATTAGAGACTAGTTTGTCTCACCATCTATGAGGCAACATATTTAAAGGTAATTTTTGTGGGTGGTTCATGGATGTAAATATGTAATGCAGTATAAAGTAGAGTTTATAGCTCTGGCTAGATACATTCCTTAGTTGGTCAGTACACTATAGGAGAGGTGTTCTCGCTTTTTAAGAGGGATGAGGGATAATATGAGGGATCCACAAGTGTCATTCCATATTTGAGATTTCTTTGGATTGGGCGCTATATTAATGGAGAATGAACTGACGGCCAAAAAATAGATATGGGATGCAGGCAAGAAAATATTTAGAGGGGGACCCTCCAAGAGTGGTGTTAGTTGGAAGAGGCCCAGGTTTGGTGGTGGTAGAGAGTCTAGAAAGGATGATTCTATAGTTTATATGAGTGCAGGTAGATCTTTGTTTGTTGGTAATATTCTATTGTGTGGATATTGTGGTAGGAGGGATTATGGTATATACTATCATTATACCAGTTAATGCTTCAGTTGTGGCTAATCTAGTCACAAGATAGCTTAGTACCCCTAGAATGGACTGGAAGGCTAATTCGATGAAGGAGGCAGTCAGCGACAACATTAATCAGTAGCTCTATTTAGAGCTATTAGTGAGGGATCAATGACATGTAGTAGGAGACAATTAAGTGGGAGATCGTCCTGTCATGACCCAACTCGATATGACCCATATATACATATTATATTGTGTTTGATGGTGATATAGAAGAGGTAAAACAAAATAGACCAAGATCTTATATTTGAAGAAATATCAGAATATTAGATTTCTTTTAAATAACAAACCATAGAGCCTAATTCACCCACTATGTATAAATTTGCTAATCCATTAAAAAAATTTCTTCATTTCTATTTATCCATAAAAGTATACATTATAGATTCTTGTTATAATAGTCCATGACAATTAACAAACATAGGGAAAGAAATACAAAAAATATCAAGAATTTAAAAAAATCTAAAATAAAAAAATAGAAATGATACATATACACAACCCAGACTAAAAAAAAAAGCCTTATCTACTCAACTAACCCTTTACCCATGTTCTCACATGAAAATAAATTTCATAACATAAAATGAGCTAACATAGCTCAATATATTACATTTTCCCCCAAATTTATTCTTAATAATTAAAAAACCAATGACTTAAAGAAAGTAGTGATTGTAATCTTAACAATGAACATACTTTATGGTCGTGTCAGAATAATGTAGGGTTTTGTAGATAACTAATTAGGTTACATAATTAAGGCTAAAAATAATGTAAAGTATGCTGAATTGAATATAAATAAATGCATTATACATAATAGAAAGTAACATAAATCTATCTTTTATGTCTCCAATTCAGAATTCCAGACCCATATGCACCCCTTTTAGAACTCCTAGCCCCAAGGCCTTCTAGTGCTCTCAGTACATTCCTAATTTTTGTAATAAAACTTTGTGGATATATAATAGAACTTTGAATAGAAGTCCCATTAAACTCCTTAAATACATACATAATATCATTCAGAGATGCATAAATGCATAGGTAAGCATCTATTTATAAAATATTAGATATTTTCCCTAATATAGCATTTTAGTAATCAAACCCAATATAAAGTAGCAAAAATTCATGGACTAAAAAATCTACCAAATCACCATACATCATGCAAAACTATATTTTAGAGGTTTAATTGCTCTACAATACTATTTTTTATGCATGAATATTTTTTTACAGTTTTAGAAAAACAAACTTTAAAAAATATTTGATAGAAATTTTATAGAAAAATACCTAAATGTCCATAACTACATTTTTTGCAACTTACCCAAAGTTATGTGGTGAGAGTTTTTTGTTTATAAGTTATCTCAACTTAAACATTATAATGTTATATTTTTAATTAAGAAAATTTAAGTATCACCGAATTACTAAAAATTGAGATATGCAAACCCATCTAAAGCCGGACAATTTTTAAATTTGGATTATATGTAGAAAAAGACTCGAAGTGGCTCAAAATGGAATTTCTCTCTCTAGAAATCCTCCTCCACTCTCTCTAGCCAACTACTATGATTGTGTAAAAATGAGTGGAATAGTGGAAAAATATTTTTTTATTATTAAAATTTGATTGAGCATCATGGCGCCCAATTATGTGAGCAAGAGTACCACTTCCTAATGCAATTACATTGAATTAATTTAAAACATTTTGGAAAGTTCAAAGCCATAGCTTAGAGTTTAGTGCTTAAGATTTGCTAGTTTTGAATCATATTGGTTTGTTTTGGTGGATTATGAGTTGAATTTATTTTCATTATTTTATTTTTGTTAACAAAAAATGTAGAGGGTGCATTTTTTAAAGTGGGTAGATTGTAAAAATCTAAAATATGAAAAAAGTATTTTAAAAAATAAAATTTTTGCTTGAACTGGTGTGTGGAGTCCTTTGACACTATGCTTGGTAGCACTAAGGTTCTAGGGTTGAAAGCATAGCTGTGCCAGAAAAATCCGCGGTGGCATTGGAATCTTTATTTTATAGTAATTTTGGATTCTACATGTGGTGCCAAGTTTGCGCAATGCGGTGCTAGGCCACTAACTATATATATATATATATATATATATATATATATATATATATATATATATATATATATATATATATATATATATATATATATCAAATCTTAAGCATTAAAATCTCTCTAGCACCCCCACCTTTTCCCATTAGCATGGCTTCTTATGGAAGAATAGATGGAAAGGGAGATGAAGAAGAGAGTGGGAAGAAACATAAAGCTAGTTTTGGTCATTTTTGTTTGTTACTTCAGTAAGGAAAAGTCTTCTGATCATTATAAGTGACCATAACCTCACTCTAGTTTTCAATGATTTTGATTTTGATGAATTTTATCTCTCCTAAATTGATTAAAATATATTTTCTCATGATCTATCGCAATTTTATGATGTAACTTTTTCATGTATAATAAATATGAATTTTATGGACATTTTTAATGTAATAGTATGAACTTTATGAGGTAAAATATAATTTATGATTTTTTATAGTTACATATTAATATATAGGTTTTTTTATATTTTAATATTTAAGCATTTCATGTATTAAAGTGATTTGTATAGCTCATGTATTAAAGTGATTTGTATAGCTGATATAAAATAAATGTGGTAATTATATGTAAGTAAGGAAGGTTGGATGTTAACTCTACAACTAATACGAGATGGCTCTTAAAATATATTACCCTATGTATGAGGGTAGGCCAATGAGAATTCCTTTAAATATGGTTTGTGTTATTTTTCTGATTATAGCCTGTAACTGATGACCGATTACATCTATGAGTATGGGGTGATAACTCTTAAAGATTTATTTAGAGCCACCAATACTAATAATGATAAAGATAATGCTAATAAAGGTAATATAATGATACAATTAATACATATAAAAGAATGAAAATACCACATTAAAGCTATATATCATGCCTTGCTGAATCATATACTGATGTAATACTTATATTTATAGTAATAATAATATTGATAGATAAAGAAGTGTGTGTGTATTACATGTATTGATTTCTTATAATAAATAATTGATAAGATGGGCATGACATATGACATTGACACCTGCATGTTCATTCTATAATATTGATTCGTTGATCACTAATTTATTGATTACCAATGCATTTACATTTTCAAACATGTTATAGATTTATGAATTTAAGTGCATTGATTATTACTTTTTGTTATCTATTATATTTAATCATACAAGTGATGATTGAGCATTGATGATATTGAACCCAATTGATCTTATTGATTGAGATTAGTATACATATTGATTTTTTATATCTTGTATTGAAAGCTTTAGCAAGTTTTGGGTTTCTTCTAGGCTTTATAAGCTCATTATGTGGTTTTATTGATTTGAGGTGAGGGGAGAGGCCATGGGTTTGGGTCCCTTCTTATAAAAAGAAGAATGAAATGTATATTTGTTATGTTGTGAATCATACAATTTGGGTTTCCATACCCAATGTGTACTATGGTGAACAGTGCAAGCGTGTGAAATGTGTCCTAGCATGCCACATGAAAAATATCTAATTCCAGAAAAAGGATTTACTAATATGTTCGAGTTAAAATGCATCTTCTTAAGTTTTTGGCTTTATATCAAGTGTGGATGTATTCCAATTTCTCTCAAGTACATTCAATTTAGCTTTAAACCATAACTTTAACACTTTCTAAAACAATATTATCAACGTTTAAATAGTGCTCCTTATGCTCATATTCTTCAATATAAGTTTTAAAATCAGATTCAAGTGAAGTGTAGGTTGTTTTCAAAGAAACATGCTCAATAGTCAATTCAAAATGCTTTTTATTAAATTCATCAAACTCATCAAGTAATGACATGTGATTTCTATCAAGTTGAGTGTGATCTTTACTTAAAATTTCATGCTCTTTTGCAAATTTGAAAGTTCTAATTTCAGACTAGTATGAGTTTTCTTAAGTTTCTTATAAGATGTATGAATTTTCTCATAAATTTTAAGTAATTGATCATATGTTGGTTTACATGCATCTTCTTGATCAGACTGACTAAGATGATCACCCATCAAGCACAAGTTTGTTGTCTCCTCTTCATTTTTTAGTTTCAAATGTTCAAATTTTCTCTCAATTTAATCGAGCTGGTTCAAATTGCATTTTGATTTTATAGACATGAAATATTAATAGGCAAGGTAGTCGTAGAGAAATAGAAGTGTTTGCTATCATCAAAATCCTATTCCCTAAAATTAGATTCGGAATCTCTCTCTCTCTCTCTCTCTCTCTCTCTCTCTCTCTCTCTCTTCTCTCTCTCTCTCTCTCTCTCTCTCTCTCTCTCTCTCTCTCTCTCTCTCTCTAAGATCTCTCTCAAATCAACTCAACATCAAAAGATATCTCAAAAGATAATATGAGAGATTAAATTGAGAGCCTAAAAAAGAAGCCTTAATTTTCAATTTTTCATCAAAGATCATCCAGTATGATCCTAAGATCATTCTGAATGATTAGTACAAAATAGCCATTTCAGCCAGTACAATCAGCATTACCATATACGATTAGTTCAAGTATTTGTACAGATCATCTAGTATGATTTTGCGATCATCCGGGACTATTAGTTAAGTATACTATATTAATTATCCAGTACAATATGGGATGATATGCGACAATTTACATATTATCCTGAACATCCCTAGGGATGTTGGGTTGTCTTGTACGATCTCTTGTACGATTGGAAGAAAATTATGATTTTCATCTTGGACGATGGGGGATAATCTCATGAAATATCAAAGATCACCCAGTACGATCATTGATCGAGCAATCTAACCATAATTAGTCCCCTAATTATAGGATCAATTTTAGGAAAAATTGTCATAAATCATCCAGTATGATATGTATCATCCTATACAATTATAATAAAAGTTGAAAATTAAAATATTGTCTAAATTATGATTAGCGGTTATTTTTAATGTCTATAACGTATCATCATGTATCATCTGAATCATTTAGTACGATTAGTTAAGCAATCTTACTTAATAAAGGTTTCCCTAATTAGGGTTTTTATATACCTGATCATCTAGTACAATTTATATCGTACTATATGATTAGTTCAAAAGCCCATTTTTCTCCTAACTCTCTAATTCACCTCTTGAGTGTGTGTGTGTGCAAGATTACTTAGCTTGGGGTCCACTAGATACATGTCTTGACAAAAGAAAGGTAAAAAGTATATTAAAATTGAAATTACAGACTAACTTAACTCTAGTCTATCCGATGTTGAGCTGATTTGTATTGCAAGTGAACTTGTGGACCTAAAAGGTTAGCGAGCAGGGCAAACAAAATAAATATGTAATAATAGCAATAATAAAGAAACAATAACATTTATTATCATTAAAATCATAATATTTGGCCCCATATTTACAACAAAATATAGCTCTATAATCATACATGGTTAAAGTTTAGGTTTTTGTAGGTATAAGTGTAATAGTAATTTGCTTGAAATAACTTAGAAGAGTACAGTGGTGAAGAAGTGCATAATGATAAAAATGAAAGACCTTCCATTAATTTGATAGGTGTCCTTAAAGAACTTAGAGATGAACCCTTCTAATCCTAGAGTTTTATCAAAGCCAATAATGAATAATTAAAGCCAACTTAATATCCTCATCAATGAAAGCTTCAGCAAGTGATAGTACTTAGTAAAAATATTGTTTGAATAGTTGCTATTTGAATGATTTATATTTGTGCAACTTATGTAGTTTTGATGATTCCAAACATTATTGTTCAAATGTATAGTTATCTCCTATCAATTTCAGAAGATTTGCACTTGCTCTTGTGTGTACTAACATTTCAGGAAAATCAGACTCCAGACCACGAAAACTTCAAATCAATTTCAACATGAGAAATTTTGTTTATTTGAAGTTTGTCTTTTCTCTGAATTAATTTTGAAAGGGAGTGATTGTAATTGAGTGAATAAAATCTTACACACACAAATAAGGAGATCTTGAAATTCTATACTGATCGTACAGGACGATATTTATCGTACTGGACGATCTGTCAGTTATCTCCTATAGAGCATTTGGAATGAGTAGGAACTTGCTTTGAAAAATTTTTCTAAGTCCTATTCGTCCAGGACGAATTTTAATATCGTCCCGGACGATGGGTTCTCTATAAAATTTCGTCCAGACGAATTTTACCATCGTACGAGGCGACCAGCTCTCTGGAAAAATTTCGTCCAGACGAAAATAATTATCGTACCGGACGATCAGCTCTCTGGAAAATTTTCGTCCAGACGAAACCAAATTATCGTCCCCGGCGATTGGTCCTCTGGAAAATTTTCGTCCAGACGAAATAAATAATCGTCCAGGACGATCGGCTCTCTGGAAAATTTTCGTCCAGACGAACATATTTTCGTCCAAACGATAAACCGACTTAGGACAGTTTTCAGCAGTTTCTAGAACCGACCTTGTAATAACCGTTCGTACTGAACGAACCTAGTTCGTACAGGACGATCAGCTGTACGAAGTCATTTCGTACACATATACAAATTGGGTCATTTTAGATCGTTTAAGTAAAATCATCCAGGACGATCCAGGATCGTACGGGACGATCCACTGCGTACAGAATTGAAAATATGCAGTTTTTGGGCGGTTTTTCATGTCTTTTGTATAAATAGTCCAAATTAGACTACCACCCAATCTTTTTGTCATTTGATCTTCGTGCCTATTGAGAGAATAGCCAAGGGGAGAGTGGAAGAGAGCATTCAAAGGAGGATTCCTACCATTGGAGCAAGAAGGCTTCACTTGGATTGCTAAGGTAAGAATCTCTACTTGTGAAATTGGATTTCTTCACTCTTTTCTTTCTTCCTTCTAGATTCTTGTGAGAAGATCATTCAAGAAGGTCCGGTTCACTGCCGACACTTGGAGAGTGTGAACAGACGAGGGTTCTCTGCCTACACTAGGAGAGTGTAAAAGGAAGAAGGTTCTCTGCCTACACTTGGAGAGTGTGAACAGTTGTAGGGTTCTCTGCCCACACTAGGAGAGTGTGAAAGGACGATGGTTCTCTGCCCACACTAGGAGAGTGTGAAAGGACGACGGTTCTCTGCCAGCACTGTGGATTGTGTAAAAGGACGACGGTTCTCTGCCGCACCGGGTAGTGGTGAAAAGAGGGTTTTGTACAGGCTTCTCCGCCTTGCTATGGGTGCAAAAGGAGAGTCACTTTGTGGTATTAGTGCAATACTCAGAGGGTGCCTCTGAGGAGTGGATGTAGGTCTGGTTATAGACCGAACCACTATAAATCTGGTGTCTTTTACTTTATTGCTTTTACGTTTCCGCACTTTAAATTTCAGTTTTAACAACTCTGTGGTTGAAAAACATTTTTCTACAAACTTTAAAAGAAAATTTTATTTCGGTTCAACTTTAACATTAAGAGGGTTTAAAATTTTTAAACTACCAATTCACCCCCCTCTTGGTAGCCGTGGGACATTTACTTAGGCTTAACAACCTAATTACTAGACTCAACAAGTGGTATCAGAGCTTTGTTTCAAAATCATAAGTTTGAACTACTTTTTGATTAACGTAGATGGCTACATTTGGAAACCGAAACACACCTGAGGGTTACTCTATCACTAGACCTCCACTGTTTGACAATATTCCTTTTGATTTTTGGAAAACACGCATGTCTACTTTCTTACAGTCACTTGATTATCGCATGTGGATGTTAGTCCAGGAAGGTTACACAAAACCAACTAGATTAGTTGATGGAATTAGGGTAGATACACCCTATGCAGATTGGACTATAGAAGAACGTGACTTAGCACAATTAAATGCGAAATGTTTAAATAGTTTCTTTTGTGCTTTAAAATCTGAAGACTACATGCGAGTTTCCACTTGTAAAAGCGGAAAAGACATATGGGATAGACTTTGTATTACTTATGAAGGGACAAATGAGGTTAAGCAATCAAGACTCAATATCTTGTTACATGACTACGAATTATTTCGCATGAAACCTAATGAATCTATATCTGACATGTACACAAGATTCACTCAAATTGTCACCTCTTTGCATGCACTTGGTAGGGAATTAACTAATGCTGAAATGGTTAATAAGATTCTTCGTTGTTTACCTACTGCATACGATGCTAAAATTACTGCAATTACAGAGTCAAAAGATCTGAACATTTATTCTATTGACAATCTTCTTGGTTCACTCATTGCTTACGAGCAAGGAGTAAGTCAAAGAAAGATTGATGCAGGTGAACCAAGAAAGGACAAGAATATTGCACTAAATGTGGAAGAGTCAGAAAGTGAACACTCACAACCTGAGGATGAAGATGATATAGCACTGATGACTAGACAATTCAAAAGCTTTTTAAAGAGGAAGCAGAAGAGACGCCAGCAATGGAATAGAGGTAAGTATAACAGAAATGGCAAGGTTTCTAATGAAGTGATTTGTTATGAATGCAGGAAACCAGGTCATATAAAGACTGATTGTCCAAAACTCAAAGCCACTCCTAGCAAGGAGAAGGTAGAGGAGAAACCAATGGTAAAGAAGGGCAAGAAGAAGTTTCAAAAGGCTTTTTGGGCGGACTCAGCTTCAGACTCATCTGAGACTGAAAAAGAAGAAGAAGTCACCAACCTTTGCTTGATGGCAGATAAAGCTGAACAATCAGATCAAGAAGAGGTATGTGATTTAACTTATAATGAATTGTTTGAAGTTTCTGAACACATGCATGATGCATATAGGAAAACGAAAAAGATGCATGCTAGTTTAGTTTTAGAATTGGAAGAGCTTAATAAGGAACACGAAATCCTTAGGAAAGATCATGCTTTAATTGATAGCAACCACATGAAACTACTTGATGAATATGATGACTTGAATAAAAATTTTGAGAATTTAAAATCATCCTATGCTGAACTTGAAAAAGAATTTGAGAAATTTAAGGATGAATCTGAGCACAAGACATATAGAGTCAATTATACAAATCGAATCTTGGAAGAAATGAATTCATTTTACAAACTTACTATAAGAGCTCTCGAGGATAATAGGAACCCCCCTAAACTTGAAGATTTTACAAATCCTAAATATTATCCTAAATTCATGAAATCCCTTAGAAGACAATCATATGAAAGAAAACATAGGAATATTTTTCCTAATGTTAAATGTAACAATTGTGGATTTTTGGGACATATATCTCACACCTGCACTTTAAAGATGAAACCTAATTTGGTGTGGAGAACTAAGATGCATAAACCTAGACATATCACACATGCATCTGATTATAAATTTCATAAAGGTGAACCCAAACTAGTTTGGGTTCCCAGGTCTAACATTTGAGAATTTTGCAGGTATACTCTCACACAAGACCTCGTGAGAGTATATGGTACCTGGACAGCGGATGTTCTAAGCACATGACTGGAGATACTGCTCAATTCATAACGCTGGAAGCCAGGAGTGGAGGCAAGGTTACACTTGGAGATAATACCACAAAGAAAGTGGTTGGATCAGGTATGATTGGAAATTTGAAAAACTTTTTCATAGATAATGTTTTATTAGTTGAAGGCTTAAAACATAATTTGCTTAGCATAAGTCAGCTATGTGATAAGGGCTATAATGTAAAATTTTTACCTACTAGCTGCATAATTAGCCTAAATGGGAAAATTGTTTTAAATGGAAAAAGGGTGAACAATGTTTACATGCTAGATTTAAATTGTATTCAATCTCCTACTGCTTTTTGTTTGAAAACTGTTTCTGATGAATCGTGGCTTTGGCATAGGAGACTTTGTCATTCTAGTATGAAAAATCTTAGAAAAATTACCCAAAAGAATTTGGTGAGAGGAATACCTAAACTAGACTTTACTAAGGACCATCTGTGTGATGCATGTCAATTAGGAAAACAAGTGAAGTCCTCTTTTAAGTCCAATAAAGATCTTAGGACCAGTAAACCTTTAGAAATTCTACACATGGATCTTTTTGGACCTGTAGGCACTGTAAGTCTAGGAGGAAAGGTATATGGATTTGTTATAGTAGATGATTTTTCAAGATTCACCTGGGTTAAGTTTCTTTTTCATAAGAGTGAATCATTTGAGGAATTCAGAAATTTTTCAACTTGGATACAAAGAAAACTAGGATGTGAAATAATTTCTATACAAAGTGATCATGGAGGAGAATTTGAAAATGAAAGATTTGAAGATTTCTGTAAAGAAAAGGGGATTGATCACAATTTTTCTGCACCTAGAACTCCTCAACAAAATGGAGTAGTTGAAAGAAAGAACAGAACATTAATAGAAGCCGCCCGAGCAATGTTAGCAGAATACTCACTTCCTAGATATTTTTGGGCTGAGGCGGTTAGCACTGCATGCTATGTTCTGAATAGGGTGAATGTGAGATCAAAATTGAATAAAACACCCTATGAGTTGCTAAAAGGAAGAACACCAAATTTGTCTCATTTGCATGTATTTGGTTGCAAGGTGTTCATACATAATAATGGAAAATCTGCCTTAGGAAAATTTGATCCAAAATCAGATGAAGGAATTTTTGTTGGATATTCAAGTGTTGGAAAATCTTATAGAGTATTCAACAAAAGAACTTTAGTCATTGAAGAAACCACACATGTTGTTTTTGATGAAAATGGAAACATGGAAGAGCCAAAAGTTGTTGAAGAAGAAATTGAAGAAAACTCCCAAAAGATTGATAGATTAAATTTGGAAGAAAATGTGGAAGAAAATTTAGAAAGAGAAGACCCTTTGCCTAGAGATTTGAGATTTTCTAAAAACCACCCAAAGGAATTAATCATAGGTGAACCAAGTGAGGGTGTTAGAACTAGGCGTGGATTAAACAAGGAAGTCAATCATTCAGCCTTTATTTCAACTGTTGAACCCACTAACATTGATCAAGCACTTTCAGATGAATTTTGGATATTGGCCATGCAAGAAGAGTTAAATCAATTTGTAAGAAATAAAGTTTGGGAACTAACTACAAGGCCAAAAGATCAAAGTGTTGTTGGAACCAAGTGGGTGTTCAAAAATAAAATGAATGACTCAGGAGTAGTCATTAGAAATAAGGCTAGATTAGTAGCTAAGGGGTATAATCAAATTGAAGGAATTGATTTTGAGGAAACTTTCGCCCCTGTAGCTAGACTTGAAGCAATTAGGGTTTTACTAGCCTTTGCCTGTTTTAAAGGTTTTAAATTGTTTCAAATGGATGTCAAAAGTGCCTTTTTAAATGGAGTAATTGAAGAAGATGTTTTTGTAGAACAACCTCCAGGTTTTGAAAATTCTAAATTTCCAAATCATGTTTTCAAATTAAAAAAGGCATTATATGGATTGAAACAGGCACCTAGGGCTTGGTATGAGAGGTTAAGCACCTTCCTACTTGAAAGATCTTTTGAAAAAGGAAGTGTGGATACAACTCTCTTTTTAAGGAAAATTGGAAAGGATATACTTATTGTTCAAATTTATGTGGATGACATCATCTTTGGATCTTCAAATAAACATCTTTGTGATGATTTTTCTAAAACAATGAGTAGTGAATTTGAAATGAGTCTAATGGGAGATTTAAATTACTTTCTAGGATTTAGCATTAAGCAACTTGAGGAAGGTACTTTTCTTAGTCAAACCAAATATATTAAGGACATCCTCAAAAAATATGAAATGGACAATGCTAAACCTGTTAGTACACCAATGAGTTCTTCAGTTCAGTTGGATAAAGACCTTAAGGGAAAATCTGTTGATCAAAAGAAATTTAGAGGGATAATTGGATCTTTACTTTACTTGACTGCTAGCCGACCAGATATTATGTTTAGTGTTTGCCTATGTGCTAGATTTCAATCAGATCCAAAAGAATCACATTTGACAGCAGTGAAAAGGATTTTAAGATATCTACTAGGAACTCAAAACTTAGGAATTTGGTATCCTAAGTTTAGCTCTTCATTTGAAATTATTGGTTACTCAGATTCTGACTTTGCAGGCTGTAGAGTGGATAGGAAAAGCACTTCTGGAACATGTCAATTCATTGAAAAATTCATTAGTTTCATGGTCTAGTAGAAAACAAAATTCAGTGGCACTATCTACTGCAGAAGCAGAATACATTGCATTAGGAAGTTGTGTGGCACAAGTACTTTGGTTAAAACAACAGTTGATTGACTTAGGATTAACTATAGGCACTATTCCAATTTATTGTGACAATACTAGTGCTATTTGCATTTCCAAAAATCCTATTCAACATTCTAGAACCAAACACATTGATATAAGGCATCATTTCATAAGGGATCATGTATCCAAAGGAGAAATTGAACTCATACATGTTTCAACTGAAAATCAACTTGCAGACATTTTTACAAAACCTTTAGCCTTTGATACCTTCAGTACCTTAAGAACAAGGCTTGGTGTTATCGATTTGAATGCTTAACCAAAATGTCTTTGCAACATTGATAATTGTTGTGTTTTGTTTTTTGTGAATTTTGTGTGTTTTTGAATGAATTGTTTTTGGATTTATGATTTTGTCTTATGTTTTCTGTGTTTTTGATTGTTTTTGTTGATTTTGTTAAATTAAAAAATTTAAAATTAAAATTTTTTTTTTGGAGGAAATCGTCCAGGACGAAATCTTTTCGTACGGGACGATGTGTAAAGAAACAGTTTGCGCGAATTTAAACCGTTTTTAGAGCAGTTTTTTATTGGATCGTCTGTACGATCTGTGATCGTCCAGTACGAATTTTTTTTTCTCTCAAACGTCGGGACGATTGAATGCAGCGGTTGAGTGGATAAGACAGTTTTTAATACGAACTTCGTCTGTACGAAATTTTTTTTCGTCTGTACGAACATGTGTCGGTTCATTGTAGGGGACGGTTTTCAAGAGTCATTAAAACAAAACGCTTTTCGATCGTCTGTACGAAATTTTTTCGTATGTACGATCGGTCAAGTCAAAAAGCCTGTACGAAGGGACGCATCGTAAGTTGTGTTGAATACGAAAAGCCGTTACATTTTGGACGAATTGGATCGTCTGTACGAAATTACTTCGTCCAGACGAACGATAATTTTTCGTCTATTTTCGTCCAGGACGAACGTATCGTTTTTCTTTAAATATGAAGGCTTTCAAACTTGACAATCACACTTTCAAACATCTTTTTCAATCCCTTTCTACATCAACTCAACTATGACCTCCTCTAGCAAAAGACAAAAAGTTTTGGTGAAGAAACCTAACAGGAATGCCCAGACAACTTTCTTTCCAAGGCAAATGAGGAATCTTTTCCTCGTTTTGCATCCGCAAAAATCACTCCGTCTCGCATTCTTATCCAAACAGAGTTGAAATTTCGGGTATTGCACCTCTTCGCCTCAACCCAATTTCAGTTCATTCTTTCTCTCGCCCACTTCTATAATAAGCAAACCTACCATTACTTCCTAGCCAACATGAGTTTCAATTCTGACCACTCTATCATTAGTTCTTTTGTTTTTAAAAAAAAAGTTGAGATCACCAAGCACGACCTTGGTGCATTTTTAAACCTAAGAACTGAAGGATATAGAGCCCACACCCTAGCATCAGAAAACACCTTCCAATGGTTTGAAATCAACAGGGTAATTAGAGAAAATGCAATTGACAATCATGTTGCTAGAGTGGCCGGTATGACCCAAGATGCCCGAATCATCCAGCATATCCTTAGATCCTCAATTATTCCTAAAGCTGGTGATAGGATTAACATTACTCCTCTCCTTTCTTGTCTAACTTTTTTAATCATGAAAAGACAACCTATTGATGAAGCCCAACTCATCCTAGATCATATCTATGGGCTTTCAGAAATAGGACATCCTGATTAGAAGAGGAAGAAGAACATTTCTTTAGGGCACTTGATTACTTATATTTTGGAGAAGAAGTACAATATAGTGCATCCTGATGAGGAATATGAAGAGCTAGTTTACTACAACGATGCATCATTCAGACTGCTCTTCAAGGAGGAGAAAGAGAAAGCACATGCTAGTGCTTCAGAAGAAGAAGAAGAAGAAGGAGTGCAAGGTTCTGCTTGTCAATCAGATTATCAGAATCTGATTGAGAGATTTGATAGACTAGAGACTCACATTGATCAAAGGTTTGATCAATTTGATGCTCATCTTACTCAGCAGCAACATGACATTGGTAATATTAGAGATGAAGTTCATGAAATAAATACCAATGTAATGTTGATGGCCTCCTACTTCAACCTCTTTGGCGGCATTCCTCCTCCTCCTCCTCCAGAACAGTAGAAGTTTTTTTTATGTGTGTCTATTGTATTTTTTGCTTGTTGTTTTTTTTTTTCTTTCGTATATGTGTTATTGTGATAGTTATTATGTTTTTGTTTAAGTTCAATGTTTTTATGTAATTTTTTTTTAATCAATGAAAGTTTGTTTGTTTTAGATTTGTTTTGAAATGTGGCTAATTTTTATGAATTTCATTAATATTGTTTTTTAATCTACATTGTGCTTAAATTCGATTGTAATGTGAGATTATCTATATTAGAAAATCTAGACTTTCTAAATTTATAATTTGTTTATAACTTGTTGTAATTAGAATTTTTTTTAAAAAATTCATGTCTATTCATTTAGACTACATAAAATTAATATTGTCATTGCAATTTTGATATTTTCTTATTTTGTATTTCTATGCTCAAATGATATTTATGCACCTAGAAATATTTGAAATGTTAGATTATAGATTTTGGAAAGAATTGGTCAAATTACTCTTGAACATTGTACAAATGTACAAAAATCAAAAGGGATTCGCAAAAATTTGCAAAGTGAAAAAGAGGCACAAAATAAGCCCAACCAAAGAAAAATGCACAAAAATGTGCTCCAAAACTTTGAAAAGATGTGCAAAGCACCACATGAGGTAATTCTCTTCTTTCCAAATTCGTTTAATCTCTTAATTCAAGTTGATCTACTGTTCATTTATATTCTATTGAACTTTGAAATATAGAATTTTTTTTACATCTCACTTGTAATGATTTTCAATAATCAAAATGTCTAAATTGAATCATGTCTTTGATAAATTCTTCTTACTTACAATGTTATATCATTTCATAAATTTTATGAATTTCTATGATTGACCTAATATCTTTAGTTTAAAATTGCATACCCTATGTCAAATCACAATTTAGATTAAATTTTAACAATGAATTTCATATTATTATTTACATTTCTTGTCTTTTTCTTCTTCACTTTTTGTTGCTGTCAAAAAGGGGGAGAAATTATTATGTTTGTGTTTGTGTTTTTGTGATTTGTGATTTGTGTTTTCTGTTAAAAATTTTTAAAAAACAAAAATATTGTTCTTTAATGCCTCCTTATTTTAATGTACTCATAAATTCAGGGGGAGTTTAGGAGATAAGAGATTTGTTTTAACTGGAAATCATACTAATAATAATTGTTTTGCCATCATCAAAAAGGGGGAGATTGTTTGAATAATTGCTATTTGAATGATTTATATTTGTGCAACTTATGTAGTTTTGATGATTCCAAACATTATTGTTCAAATGTATAGTTATCTCCTATCAATTTCAGAAGATTTGCACTTGCTCTTGTGTGTACTAACATTTCAGGAAAATCAGACTCTAGACCACGAAAACTTCAAATCAATTTCAACATGAGAAATTTTATTTATTTGAAGTTTGTCTTTTCTCTGAATTAATTTTGAAAGGGAGTGATTGTAATTGAGTGAATAAAATCTTACACACACAAATAAGGAGATCTTGAAATTCTATACTGATCGTACAGGATGATATTTATCATACTGGACGATCTGTCAGTTATCTCCTATAGAGCATTTGGAACGAGTAGGAACTTGCTTTGAAAAATTTTTCTAAGTCCTATTCGTCCAGGACGAATTTTAATATCGTCCCGGACGATGGGTTCTCTGTAAAATTTCGTCCAGACGAATTTTACCATCGTACGAGGCGACCAGCTCTCTGGAAAAATTTCGTCCAGACGAAAATAATTATCGTACCGGACGATCAGCTCTCTGGAAAATTTTTGTCCAGACGAAACCAAATTATCGTCCCCGGCGATTGGTCCTCTGGAAAATTTTCGTCCAGACGAAATAAATAATCGTCTAGGACGATCGGCTCTCTGGAAAATTTTCGTCCAGACGAACATATTTTCGTCCAAACGATAAACCGACTTAGGACAGTTTTCAGCAGTTTCTAGAACCGACCTTGTAATAACCGTTCGTACTGGACGAACCTAGTTCGTACAGGACGATCAGCTGTACGAAGTCATTTCGTACACATATACAAATTGGGTCGTTTCAGATCGTTTAAGTAAAATCGTCCAGGACGATCCAGGATCGTATGGGACGATCCACTGCGTACAGAATTGAAAATATGCAGTTTTTGGGCGGTTTTTCATGTCTTTTGTATAAATAGTCCAAATTAGACTGCCACCCAATCTTTTTGTCATTTGATCTTCGTGCCTATTGAGAGAATAGCCAAGGGGAGAGTGGAAGAGAGCATTCAAAGGAGGATTCCTACCATTGGAGCAAGAAGGCTTCACTTGGATTGCTAAGGTAAGAATCTCTACTTGTGAAATTGGATTTCTTCACTCTTTTCTTTCTTCCTTCTAGATTCTTGTGAGAAGATCATTCAAGAAGGTCCGGTTCACTGCCGACACTTGGAGAGTATGAACAGACGAGGGTTCTCTGCCTACACTAGGAGAGTGTAAAAGGAAGAAGGTTCTCTGCCTACACTTGGAGAGGGTGAACAGCTGTAGGGTTCTCTGCCCACACTAGGAGAGTGTGAAAGGACGACGATTCTCTGCCCACACTAGGAGAGTGTGAAAGGACGACGGTTCTCTGTCAGCACTGTGGATTGTGTAAAAGGATGACGGTTCTCTGCCGCACCGGGTAGTGGTGAAAAGAGGGTTTTGTACAGGCTTCTCCGCCTTGCTGTGGGTGCAAAAGGAGAGTCACTTTGTGGTATTAGTGCAATACTCAGAGGGTGCCTCTGAGGAGTGGATGTAGGTCTGGTTATAGACCGAACCACTATAAATCTGGTGTCTTTTACCTTATTGCTTTTACGTTTCCGCACTTTAAATTTCAGTTTTAACAACTCTGTGGTTGAAAAACATTTTTCTACAAACTTTAAAAGAAAATTTTATTTCGGTTCAACTTTAACATTAAGAGGGTTTAAAATTTTAAAACTACCAATTCACCCCCCTCTTGGTAGCCGTGGGACATTTACTTAGGCTTAACAACCTAATTACTAGACTCAACAAATATTATAACCCATGGGCATGTGAGTATTAGTTATGGTTACCATTGTAATTGATTAGGGAGGAGAAGAAGTAAGAGATGATTTCACTAGCAATGTCATCTTGGGAGGTGAGGGAATGAGAGTTATAATTGAGTTCCTTAATGAATCCTTTTGGCCCTAGAGCTTTATCAAATCCAATAATGAATAAAGCCAACTTAATATCTTCATCAGTGAAAGCATCACTGAGTAATTGATTGTCCTTAATAATAATAATAAAAAATAACTTGTGGGCATGAGAGTAGCAGTTGTTATGACCTAAATCAATATGACCCGATACCATATATGTCATACCATGCTTGATCATGGCAAGATCCATAAATGTACCCCAAGATCTAGAATCATAATTGCCATCAGAATCCCTTCTCTGGGAATATAAGAAAAGCCCTCAGGCTTTAGAATCATAACTGCCTTCAATCTTCAAAGTTTTTATTACATAACATATAACAAAATCTATTCTCTCCACCAATAGAATCCCACATTTCAATCAAATAAATGCATATTTAAATGCATGGAGTAAGAAAGCAAAATTAAACTACATTCAAAACTTTCCAAAATGCCTTAATGGTAGAAAATAGAAAATCTTACTAAGAAAAAAATTCATATTTTCAGAAATTAATCAAATTACTAGATATCATGTATAAAAACATTCTAAAGCTTTAACTGAATTAAAACACTAATTTTAGATGTGAAAATGAATTTTTGAATTGATTAAAATTGCTGCTTTTAAAAATCACATGGAAGAAATATCAAATAATTACTCAAAATGACTATAACAGTCATATCAATAACCTATCAAATTTTACACGGATAAAATTTACTAGAATAAGAAAACTACATTTTTTAGAAAACCAAATTATAAATTCAATCGTAAATATCCCAAAAATATAAAATTTTTGAAATCTGAGATAGAAAAAAATATAACATATCTCGATCTGAGTAACTTTTATAACTGGGCCGACAACTAAAAATAACTCGAAGCCCCCGAACTGGACTTTCTCTCACTAAAAACCCATCTCTCTCTCTCTCTCTCTCTCACACACACACACACTAGGCACTACTAAAATAGAATGGAATGAAATGAATAATAGATTTGGTTATTTTTAAGTGCAAAATTAGGCCCAATGCCTAGGTGCCACAGTTTGAGCGATGGGGCGCTAGTTCATTTTTCATTATTTTGAGCCCATAATATTGGGGCACCACTATTCAAGCACTAGGGCACCTGATACTTTTTGTTCATTTTAATGGTTATCTAAACTCGCCCATGTTTGAGCAAGAATGCTTTACACTGCAAGCAAGCTCTCTTGACTGCCGCCTGCTTCCTTCGCCAACCACCTCCACCGCCTCAAGCCACTATCGCCAGCCACCTCACCCTCCGTCAGTCATCGCACCCGTTGCTAACCACTAGCACCACCAACCTGCCACCCCCACCGCCATCCTTTTGCCACCAATGTTGCTGGCTACCATTGCCGCCAGTTGCTGACCATCACTGCTGCCACCCTTTGGCAACTGCCATCACCAGTCGCTGTCCGCCATCGCTGCCAATCTCCGGCCACCACCATCACCGTCAGCCGACGACCACACCATCACCACCCTCCAACCACCGCGCGACAGCCGTCGGTCGTTGGCCACTATTTTCGTTGTCGGCCATCATTTTTAAACTTTATACTATATTCATTTTACTTAAAAAAAATCATTCATCTGAATTTATTTTATACTCATCCAAACTACTCCAATGTATTCTTTTTTACATTATGTTCATTTTACATTGCATTTCTTTTACACTGCATTCATTTTATAATCAACCAAACAACCCCTTAAGATAGAATTTACCGCAATGACTTTAATATCTATATATGAAACATTTATGAAGAGGACTCGGCCCCTCAACTGTAAATTAACTAAATGATAAGATATCTATTAGTTTGAGCGGAACTACTCTATGTTTAATAGTTTCTTATAATTATAAGTTGCTCGTTGAATGATTATGGTTACTCAGCCACCTACAAAGGCCATTTCCTAATACTTATAGTCACATAAACAATTTTTTTAGATCAGTTTCTTTATTTAAAAAATAAATGGCATGTTCTTTCAACAACAAATTTACCCCGTCCTCCAAACCGCAAATTGACGGCAATTAATTGCAACACAAACTGAGCAATTGGCAAACCAACCATGTCCATTAAGTTCTGGAGCTACCTTCTTTCCAATTCAGCTGAACTCGGCTCCACGCTAATTAATCCTTCCAACCAACTTTGTCCTCCTCCTCCTTCCCATCTCCTCCTATAACAAAGCACCCATCACCTTCCACCTTATTCCATCTCCCGCCATGGTTTCTGCTCCTGTCGTTTTCACCTCACTCTCTCTCCTCATCTCCATTCCCATCATCTTCTTCTTCTTCTTCATCTTCACCCGAAACAAATCTCGCAACTCGAAGCAGCTGAAGCTCCCTCCAGGTCCCCCTGGATGGCCCATCATCGGCAATCTATTCCAAGTCGCTCTTTCCAACAAACAATTCATCCACTACGTCCGCGAACTATTCCCTATCTACGGGCCGATCTTAACGCTTCGCATGGGGGCTCGGACCCTCATCATTATTTCCAGCGCCGAGCTCGCCCACGAAGCGCTAATCGAGAAGGGCCAACTCTTCTGCAGTCGCCCTGCTGAAAATCCTACCCGAGTCATCTTCAGCTGCAACAAATTCACAGTCAATTCCGCCATTTACGGACCAGAATGGCGCTCTCTTCGCCGGAACATGGTCTCCGGCATGCTCTCCAACGCTCGCCTGAAACAATTTTACCCCAACCGCGCCGCCGCCATGGATCGCTTCATCGACCGAATCCGCTCCGAAGCCATTGCCAATAATGACGCCATATTGGTTCTCCGCAACGCTCGTTACGCCGTCTTCTGCATTCTAATTTCCATGTGCTTCGGCGTTGAGCTAGATGAGAAAGATATTATTCGCATCGACGAAGTCATGAAAAGGGTTCTCATAACTCTCAGCCCGCGCATGGACGATTACCTCCCACTTCTCCGGCCATTTTTCTCCAAACAACGCGCGCACGCCTTAAACGTCCGCAAAGAACAGATCGAAACCATCGTCCCGCTCATCGACAAACGCCGCGCGATTCTTAAAAACCCTGACGATCACAAGTCCGCCGCTCCATTCTCATACCTCGACTCCCTTCTCGATCTTCGCGTCGAGGGTCGGAATTCCGCGCCAAACGACACGGAATTAGTCACCCTCTGCTCCGAATTCCTCAACGGCGGAACCGACACCACCGCCACCGCCATCGAATGGGGCATTGCGCGTCTCATCAACAATCCATCCATCCAATCAAAGCTTTACGAAGAGATTATGTCAGTCGCAGGCAAAGACAAGCCGGTGAGTGAAAACGACATCGAAGGTATGGTCTATCTTCAAGCATTCGTGAAAGAACTGTTAAGAAAACATCCGCCGACGTATTTCTCCCTCACCCACGCGGCTGTACAGACCGCCAAGCTCGGGGGTTATGACGTCCCGGCGGATGCCAATTTAGAGATTTATTTGCCGACCATCTCCGAGGATCCAAGGCTCTGGAAAGAACCAGAAGAGTTTAAACCAGAGAGATTCTTGCCGGGAGGAGGAGGAGAGAGCGCGGATATTACAGGCGTGAAGGAGATAAAGATGATTCCTTTTGGTGCTGGGAGGAGGATCTGTCCAGGTTTGGGAATGGGAACTATTCACATTTCTCTTATGCTGGCGAGAATGGTTCAGGCTTTTGAATGGAACCTCCATCCTGACGAGCCCGAGCTTGATTTTGGAAGTAAGCTAGAGTTCACTGTAGTTATGAACAGGCCGCTTTTAGCCATAGTGAAAGCCAGAAACTAATAATACTATATATCTCTCTCTCTCTCTATATATATATAATATAGTAGAAATTTGTGGGTGTTAGTGTTATATAGGATAAATTAATTGCTGCCTGGAAGATTAAAGAATTTGAGCTGCCAGCAAATAATTTTCCTTTTCTTAAGGCAACTTGGTATCTTATTCTACCTATAAAGCATATTATAGAGTAATGTTTTAATATTGTAATGAATTGTGATTTAGAATAATGATTTTTTTGAGTTGGTGTGAATTTAAGATTTTTTTTAAATATTTTTCGGGATTGGTTGGATTATTGTTATATTCTAAAAATACTGTATTAATGCATTTTATATTTGAATCTCTAGCATCTTTGATTTGGCTGAGAAATATATCAATAAGAGCGGTTTTGAAATAGTTGCCGTTAAAAGCTGTATTTTTTATTTTTTATAATAGTCATCTGGTTAGAGCTTCTATTTGTGTGATTATTAGATGAGATAAAAAAAAATAAAAAATTAAATTAAGCCTGCGAATTAACGAGCAATGTATAATAAATAGTAGGATTGCATCAAATAATTTATCTAATTTGTTTATTTTTAAAATTTTTTAATAATTACGCTCCTTTTACTTAATTACATTTTAAACATGTTTCTTTTTAAAAATTATTCTTAAATATTTTCATTAATTTCTCATTAAAAAATATTAATAAATATAAATTTAAATTAAAAAAAGGTGGCATTGGCATGCTTGATAATGTGATCTTCTTTGAGGCAATAAATGTAAAGGGCGCGCATTATTAAACTTTATCACGTTCAAAGTGGCAATTCGGCTATTTATGAGTCGTGATTTTTTCACTTCCTAAATCCTAATCTAAAAAAAAAAAAAGGGTAGAGAACAATTGGTCCCCTTATAATTTACTAAAAAAGTATAACGCAATATTCAAGTTGTATTGCTACCGAATTAAATGCAAAATTTTACTGATCATTCGAAATTTGTTGACATGTTGTCTTTTGTGTAAATGGCATGAAGAATTCATCCAAAATTCAGGAGCGGCTTACCTTCATTTAATTTGTAGTGATATTTATAAATAAAATAATACCTACTAATTATTTTTAAATAAAAGCATTTACATATATACCGTATAATTTATATATACTTTTATATCTAATATCAAGATGAGTGCTCTGAAAAGTTCTAAAAAAGACGGGATAATAATACTTATATTCGAGTTATTAAAGATTTGTATATAAGAGCTGTTACTTGTGTTCAAACAAAAGATGATTTGATCAAATTTTTTCCTTTTTTGGTTGGATTACGTCAAAGATTAGCTTTGAGCCCATATCGTTTTGTTTTAATCTTGGATAATCTTAGTAGATATATACAAGGGAATATACCATGGTGTATGCTTTTTATTAATGATATTCTTATTATTGATAAGACTAGAGAGGGAGTTGAAGGAAAACATGAATTATGGAGGCCAACCTTAGAGTTTATATATTTTTATCTAAGATCTCAAATCAAATACATGGAAGGTAAATTTAGTGGTAATAAATCTAGCATCATAATTATGATAATAAGTGATCAAGTCATTAAAAAGAGTGCACATTTTAGATATCTCATGTCTACTGTTTAAAGCGATGGTGAAATATAGATGGAGAAATCATTAGTAAAATTCAAGTTGAATGGTTGAAGTAGACCAATGTATCAGGCCTGTTGTGTAATAGAGAAATACCCCTTAAACTTAAGAAAAAAATTTATAAGATGATGATGAGATCTACAATGCTTTATGGTGCATAATGTTGGTAAAAAAAAAAGAGAAGTATAAAACTAAGTTAAGTGTTGCAGAGATGATGATGCTCAGACAAATGAGCAGCTTTACACTTAATGATAGCATGCGAAACAAGCATATACGTGAAAAGGTTGGAGTCTCCTTAGATGGTTTGGTCATATAAAATGTCAGAATCTATATGCACATTTGAATTAAAAACTTTCAAAATTAAATTCGATGTTATTCAATTCCAATTTCAAGAAACTTATGGTCAAATCAAATGTCTATATAAAATAACCTATCAACATCAAAATTAAGTTTATCTGAGTAAAAATAAACCAAAATCAAGCACTCGAAGCATAATTAAAAATTTCATGACATTAACTTGACAACCAAACTAATTTTACAGCTCCTTTGCTTCTAGTTAAATTAAGCATCTCGATGACACAAATACCACGAGCCCAAAGTTGCTTAATTTTGATATCATTAAGATACCCAAATGTGGAAGAAATGATCGAGGGAATAAATATGAACCATCTGAAGAGACAATTCTAATTTTCTCCATATTTTTGGGTCATGTATCTTTTAAAAATCTATAAATATGCCCCAACTCTCCACAAGAGGGTGACCTTATCTTGAAACTTAAGAGAGATAAGAGGCTTCAAGAATCCTAGTGCTCCACCCAACTGCAACTTCCTCTGGTCATCACCATGGTCCTTTGTCGTTCCATTGTGTTCATCAAATTTCTGCCGCCCAACCACCATCCTCAATCCACCGCTGAATATACACCATTGGACCACCATCACTTGACCTCTAATTTCAAACCACCACCCCAACTATCATTGTTAAACTTTCACTATATGATCACTATTGTCAGTCTACCACTAGATTATCACCATTGTTGAACCACCACCACCCGCCCATCATCAATGGATTGTCACTGCCCAACCATCATTATCAAACATCATTGCCTAGCTACCATCATTGGACATCTTTTGCATGACCAAATTCTTCGAATCACTGCCATAGAGAGACAATTACCATCAAATTGTTGTCTTCCAATAACATTATTAAGGCTTCGAGCCTTAGTACCCCCATCAGACCATCATTGCTTGAGTGCTACCATCTAACAACAACTGTCATTCCAACACCATCTAATCATTATTATTGGGTCGCCAGTGCCCAACCAATACTCTTTGATCGTTATCATTCAGCCATAATTATTTAAATTCCTTTCATCCTATATGTAATTTGTGATTTATTTTGTAAGCTCCCCATACTCTTGTAATCATATTGTATTCAAACTAAGAGATGTGTAAACTTTCATAAGTAATACTAATATATTGAAATAATTTTAGTTGGGATAGACCCTTTAATTTTTTCCCTTCCCAAGCATTCTATGAAAAATATAGTGTCACACATGCTTCTATTTATTTATGTGCTAGATATTCTTACAAAACTAGAATGCAAAACTCACTCACTATGCACAACAAATTTCTTAGCATGTAATAGTTTGGTTCTATTTGTTAAAAATAACCCTATAACTATAAGACTTGCTAATAAATATTCAATGGGAAATATGTGTAACAATCAACAGAGTCTCTTGGTCCAATACTCATCATTCCAGGCACCAATCCTTGAGTTAGGGAGGCTAGGCATTTGCCTCTTTCGACTATAATTTTATTGGTGAAGGTACATCTTTTCAAAACCTGACCCGATATGACCTGATATCACACATGTCATATCATGTCCGATTGTGGTAAGTCTGACCCTAAGATTTGAACAAAAAAGCAATAAAACAAATCTTTTAAAGTATACATTACATAGAGCCACTACTAAAAGCAACATAAGGCAAAGTATTACTCAATCTCAAAAATAATTTTCTATATATCATCTAAAAATATATAAATTTTGAGTTTATCTACAACAGTGCTTGAAAACAAAGAAAAACAAAATAAAATCCAAGCCTACAAAATAAAAACTAACCAAATATACCTATAGCACAGATCAGAGTCTTCCATTCAAACTATTCAGCTCCCTCCTTACCCTTCCCTTGGCCTGAAATTGGAAGCAAAAGTAGGAGTGAGCTAACATAGCTCAGTAAGTTATCACATCCTAAAATGGAAATCAATAACAAAAGAAAAGAAAAAAAAAAAAAACTATGCAATAAAATAAACTGTAGTTCTGTACAAAAAACTAAAACTGAAACTGAGGCATAAGGTGAAATTGAACTTCATATAAAAATTTAAAAGCATTTAAATAATTTTGAAACTTATACAAAAATCAATTGAATTATAAGTAGATATTCATTTTATCAAAATGGCTTTCAACCCAAAATTTTTATATATCTTTATAGCTTCGTTAACAAAATCTCACCTCAGCAGCCCACATGCCCCGACACAACAGAATCCCACCTCGGTCACCCACTAGCGTTGGTATAATAAAATCCCACCTCACACATTTGTTTAACCATTATATGCATTTTATTAATTAAAGTATAATTGGACTAAATTTATAAATTCTTGAAATGCCTTAATAATAGGCAACCAAACTACTACTGAGGAAAATACATAATTTTTAAATACAACTAAATTATCAAAGATTGTGTAAAATATCACTATAAGACATTAATCGTAATATGGTGCTATTTTTTAGAATTTAGATTTTTATTCGATACAAATCATACAATATCCAAAACACTCGATGGATAATTTCTAGAAAGAAATTATAATATTTGTAATCTTGAGCTCTATAATATATAAAAAGTTATGCGGTGAGAGAAAGACTCTTAAAACTAGACTGAACTATCTGGTTCAACCGATTGAACTACAAACCGATCGACCTGCTGATTATGGTTCAATTGAAAGCTGATTTTGCATAAAACTGGCATGAACTTGCTTGAATCGACGTTTTAATTGCCAAACTAGTCGTGATATCTAATACGGTGCTATAGTGCCGATTAGCAAAATCTGACAACTAAGATTTTTTGAAGTTGAAACTTATATGATAGAGGAAAAAAAAAAAACTCTCATTCGTACGTATCGCTTATTGCGTATGTCATTTCGGCCTTCAACCTACTTCTTCCTCGATGGCATCTCCAACTCGTTCACAAAGCCAACACCGTCTCCTTCTTGCTTGTTTGCAAAGTCAGAAGCCAACACCATCTCCTGTAGCCCTGCTCATTCGTGAAGCCAAAGGCCAAGGCCAAACAATGTGTACTGCTTGTTGGCTCATTCTGGTTTATTTCTAATGGAGTTTTTTTTTTCAAAATAAAAAATTTATATCAATAATATATGTGATTTATTTAAAATAAAAATAAAAATATGTGATTTATTTTAGTTTTTTTTGAAGAAAATGCATAAAAATTGCATTAATAAGGAAAGGGAAACAAACTAAGAATTCAGCATACTAGATTCCTCCTTTAAAATAGACATAAAGAGAGGAGGAATCTTATATATGGTTACATCTTCCCAAACAAAAGAACTCATAATCCCATAGTTAGCACATAGATCCGCTAACTTATTACAATTTCTATCAACTAAATTAAAAATAATATTTTGAAATTCTTCATAAGGATAACAACCACCATACCTCAAGGAATCTTTATAATTTGTATTTTTCAAGTACCTCATCACATTAGCATTGTCTCCTTCAATTATAATGCCCTTATAATTGAACATCCAATCCTTGATCACCTCCTTGAATGATTGAATAGCCAACATCTCCAAAGTTGCACTATCCCAGTGAACATACGGTTTACCAAATGCCAAAAGAAATCTTCCTTGATGATCACGTACCACACCACCAATTCCAACTTTATAAGAAGGAAGAAGGAAAGCATCCATATTGACCTTAAGCCAATCAGGTGGTGGGGATACCATTGAGTATTGGACAGTCTAATCGACTGATTAGTATCCCATTTACCCGAGAAATTAATAGATCCTTGAGCCATTGTAGAAAAATAGCTCACAGCATTAGATCCAATAAGTAAAGAGCAGATTTCTTTATCATTGTGAATCAAATTGTTCCTAGATTTCCAAGTAAAAAAAACCACATTGCAATATAGATTGACCATGAAAGAGCTTTGAATTGATAACCAGTTGCTGCATTCAAATAATGAATTGAAATAAGGAATGTGAAAGCCCCACTTATCAATTTGATGAAAATCTTCTTTCAGTTTTTTTGCATCTAGCCACCACATGATTTAAGTCTTCTTCTTCTAAGCAATTTCTTGGGCAAAGGCAGGAATTGTGCAGTCTTCTATGTTCCAGAAATTTGTATGTAGGAATGGCATCATTGAAAATCCTCCACCAAAAAATCTCCACCCTTGGATTCAACTTGGCTTTCTTGATCCAGCTCCAATATTGTTTACTACCCAACAGATGTTGTATAATCATAGCAGAAATTGATTTGCCACTCAATGGATTAATCAATTCCCTCTTGTCTTCCATAAAATCATTGTTAATCTTAATTTGAGAAATTAAGTTAACAAGATCATTGCCCATGTGGTTTCTAATAACATCCACATTCCATCTACCATCATTGATAAAATTAGAAACTGTAAATCTGCTATCATCATTAGGATTAACAAAAGTTGGCCATTTGTTCAAACTTTTGTCTAAGATCCAATTATCATTAAAAACATCAATGTCAACACCATTTACAACATTCCATCTAATAATTGTGCTAAGAGATTTACCTCCATCAGCAAGGATCTTCCAAGAAGAAGAACTAGTTCTCCTTGAAATGATTCCATCCAGAATATTTCCATATTTTGGGTAGAGGATTTTGTGCAGCAGTGACTCCTTGTCTTCCATGTATCTCCAAGCCAATTTAGCTCTCAAGGGTCCTATAATACTAGAACAAGAATGAAGACCACTTCCACCACAAGCCAATGGTAAACACATAAGATTCCATTTGACATAATGGATGCTATTTCTAATGTTGGATTTATTCTAGATAAAATTTATGCAGATTTTATCAACTTCATCAAGCACACTCTTTGGAACTAAAGAGTTTGTACAATGAAAAATAGTATAAGAAGAAAGAATAGTTTTAGACAATAAGATCTTTCCTGACAGAGAAATGAGTTTTCCTCCCCAAATGTTTGTTATCTTCAATGCTTTGTCAATGATAAATTGAAAATCTTCTTTAGCTAGTCTTCTAGTAGCTAACTTTATTCCAAGATAAGTCAATTCCTTAGAAACTTTGAACCCCATGATACAGGTAATAGATTTCTTCAACCTTCTTTTAACCATTTTTCCAAAAATCATGCTAGATTTGTTGAAGTTGATGCATAACCCAGTCCATTCACAAAATTTTATCAAAACATATTTTACTTCTTTAACTACTTCCACTTTTGTTTTCGAAAAGATGATTATATCATCAGCATATAACAAATGTGAAAGTCTTGGACCCTTGGTGCATAACTGGATTCCAATGCTATCTTCTCTTTGTTTCAAAGCCAATGAAAGAAGTTGAGCACAAATAATAAAAAGAAAGGGAGACAAGGGACAACCTTGTCTAAAGCCACTCTTCCCTTCTATCCAATTGGAAAGATTTCCATTGATAAGAATAGAAAATTTTGAGTCTTGGACACACTCTAAAATTAGATTAGAGAAATTTGAAGGAAACCCAAAAAGATCCAGTGCTTTCCTTAAGGCCGGCCACCCCTTAGAATCAAAGGCCTATTATATATCTATTTTGAAAGCAACCAATCCTTTTGTAGATTGAGAGTGCCTGAATTTATGCATAACCTCTTGAGCAATAAGCACTTGATCAGAAAGAGATCTACCTCTCAAAAAAGCAGCTTGTTCTACAGAGATAAGTTTGGGGATGATAGAAGACATCCTGTTAAGTAAAACTTTTGCCACTACTTTATAAACCGAATTACATAAGCTAATCGGTATAAAGTTAGAAGGAATTAAAGGATTAGAGACTTTAGGAATAAGCACAATGATAGTTTCCTTCCAATAAGGATCCATAATAGAATACTCCAAAAAAGCATTTATAGCATTCCAAAAATCAATCTTAATGATATCCCAATAAGCTTTTAAAAAAGAGAAGGTAATACCATCATTACCTGGGGATATATTATTGCCACTGAACTTAATCACATCCTCCACTTCATTGAATGTGAAAGCTTTGTCAAGAAAAATTTTGTCTTCTTCATTAAGTGAATTCAACGGGTTGGGCCAATTATCCAAATTGCATTCTCTAATCCTCCATTTCTCTTTGAAGTAATTGAGCAACACATTCTCAATACATTGCTGATCTTCCACAATTAATCCATCTTCTTTTTTAATTTTTTCCATGAAATTTGAGTTCCTTCTAGCTGAAGCATAAGTTTGAAAATACTTGGAATTTCGATCTCCTTCCATCATCCACTTTACCTTTGCTCTTTGTCTCCACCAAGTCTCCAGTCTAGAAAGAGTAGAATTGAGTTCCTCCACTTTGACTTTGAGCAACCAACCATCATCATCCGAAAGAGAACCTTCATTCTCCTCCTTCAATTGTAAATCATCATTTTGTTTCAAAAGATCACCTTTCAATGTGATTAAGCATTTCATTTTTGCTTTACTCCAATAGAATAAAGCCTTTAATGACTTCCTCATCTTTGTATTCAGAATTTGAGCAAAGTTACCCTCACATTTTGTCTTCTAAATGCCTTTAACTACTGCTACTGAGGCATTGTTTGAATCCCAAATATCTTCAAATCTTAACACCTTCTTAGAAGCGTGATGAATCATGAGATTAAGGAGGATTGGACAATGAGCTGAAGCAACACGAGCCAAGTGCTTAACAACAAACCAATTTGAAGTATTCAAAGCACATGAGTTTAAGAGGCTTCTATCAAGCTTTTCAAGAATTCGATCAACACCATTTTGATTATTACACCAAGTGAACTTAGGTCCCACATATCCAATTTCATGAAAATCATGATTATATAAAAAATTCTTCATTTCTTTTGGTCCTAGGGAAAATTTAAATCTTTTCTCTCCTTTCTTATCTTCTTTAGAAAGAATGCAATTAAAGTCACCTCCAATCACCATATTCAATTCCTTGGAGGAATAGTTTCCCAAGCTCTCCCAAAGACTTCTTCTTTTGTAGACATCCTTGTTACCATAGATAGTTGCAATCCTCCATTTGCCTTTATTTGAGACCTCCAAATCTCCAACAATAAGTTGAGAAGAAGCTTCAATAAAATGAAAATCAACAATATTAGATTTTCACAAAACTAGTATACCTCCTGATAAGCCTTCTGAAGGAACCTGAACAAAATTCCATTCACTACCAATAAGAAGATCAATATCTTTCCTATCAAAATAGGAAATTTTAGTCTTTAAAAGACCAATTTAAAAAATACCTTGCTCCTTAACCACCTCCTTTAAGTATAGAGAAGCCCTCCTCTTTCTAGCTCCTCTACAATTCCAAAATAAAATAGAAGAATTCATAGATTAAGAGGGGAAATAGTCCCCGCCTTAAAGTCCACCTTGTCTTTACAAACCACATCAGTTCTCTTACTACTTCTAGGGACCAAATTGATCGGTCCAAAATTTTTCAGTTGCTTATAGCCCCTCTTCTTAAGATTAGAAGATGTATCTTCTTTGGGATCACTAATATTCTTCAATTTCTGGGTAACTGGCTTGAGAGCTTTGTCTTCAACTATTTCTTCCATCATTTTTACAGATTCATCTTCAGAAAGAACTATCTCACCATCTTCCACCATCCCATCTAAAATACTAAATTTGTTAGTATTTGCAATGTTAGAAGGTAAGGAAGCCATACCATAATCTGCATTGGCTAATTTTAAAATTTCTGGATTCTCTGGCACAGTCAGCTTCTCATCAACAATAATTTCTTCAACAAAATCATTCTTTTTACATGGGTCTTCAACCAAAGTATTTTTCTCTGCAAAGAGAGGTTCAATACCTTTTTCAACAAAATTTTTACCAGATTTTTTATTAACCCATTGTTCCTTAGCCCGTGAGAGATTCTTCTTAAAGTCATAATTTCTGTTTCTTCCTCTTCCATAACTTACTTGCAACCAAGGCCCATAACCATTTTGAGAAGCTTTAGCAGATATATCATCAGAAATTGGTTTTTTTACTGAAATTCCTGCCTCCACTTGAGTAGATAAGTTCCCAGCTTCATTTTTTCCAGCTACACTGATCCCAGAGTTATTTTGTAGTGAATTAGCCTTCAAATCATTCTCAAAACATCCAATTTTGCCACAAGTAAAAGAAAAGTTTGGTAATCTTTCATATTCAATTTTATGAAAGAATCTACCATTACAACCTCCCACCCAAACAACAAGAGGTAATTGTGTATCCAAATTGATGCGGACAAACACCCTACCGAACTCCCTTCTCCCCCATTGAAACATGTTCCCATCAATCATATAAGGCTTGCCAATCATTGAAGCAATTCTACAAATGTTGAACTCATCCCAACATTGTAAAGGAAGGTTAGGCATCCTAATCTAGATAGGAGATGATAAACCTTTTAAAGAAGAAGGAGAGAAGTTTGGCGACCATCTATCCATCCCAATTATCTTTCTATTGACAAACCAAGGCCCATTCGAGAAAACAGCTTCCAATGTTGATGATTCATGAAATGAGCAGAGAACCCATTCCAATCCAAGCATTGGGAGATGAAATTTACCAAAGGTGGACCATTGCCTTCCTAATTAAGTGCTTATCACTAGAAAAGGAACATTGCTACCAAAAACTCTAATAACTAATGAGTTTTGAAGCTTTCTAGAGTTTTCTAACTCATTAACCATATGCAGTTTCACATAAGAACCATCATCCGATCGAAAATCGCCAAGGTCCAGATTATGAACCTTAATATGTTCCTTTTTGCTCCAAACATTTTGCTGGGAGGGAGGCATCGGTCTAGCATTGATCACATTCAGAGAATCCTTTCACATTCCCAATTCTCCTGGATTACATATACGAACTCTAGTTAAATAATAGATATTCAACATATCATTACCAGAGTTCTCAGCCACAGATTTATCAATAGAATTCCCAATAGGAAGAATAGTACTTTGCAAACTTGAATTGTTTTCTTCAAAATTTCCATTAGTAGAGCCTTGCATACTAGAAAAATTCACCATCTCCATAGTATTTCCTTCATTGATTTTCACAGCAAATTTTTCAAACAATAGCACATTTTCTTTTTTCTTCAATAAGGGAAAATTTTCATTATCAAAATGAAAATTTGTAGAGTCTTCAATCATCAATCCTTTTCCTTTACCAACGACAATAGGGGTTATTTTAGATGAAGCTATCAATCCACCTTCATTGATGATTAACAACTTACCAGTTCTAAAAATGTATTTTGAAGTTTGAATAAACCATGGTAAACCATCTCCGAACGCAGGCGGAGATGACGGAAATGATTTACTTAGAATATGCGAACCTCCATTGGGCAACCGACGAACATCAGCTGGACCACCGGCCGGAGACGGCCAACGAGTCTTCGACGACATTCAATCCTGCAAAAAACCCACAGAATTGAATATTTGAACTCAAACGGACATAAATCGTATTTCCTCAGAGTTTCTCTCTCTTAATTTCTTAGCTATTAATGCAATTATTTATTTTAGTTTGATGATGGAAATATACACTTACATCCCAAACAAAGCCTAATTTTATTTTTTAAAAGCTTTATACATTCTAAAGCACTTTGTGCGCTCATAAGTATGTATACTTGTTATATCCTGGAATATTCACAGTGATAGAGAAATATATAGTTTAACATCTTAGCTTTGTACGAAGATCCAACATACAATCAGATAAAATAGAGTGTGCAACATTCATAAGAGATCCTAAAGGTTTTACGTGGAAACTCCTGAAAGGGGAAAAACTGCAAGACCTGGCCCAATTTGAAATGATCCGCTAGTATTTGTAATTGATTACTAATGAGGCCCTTCCTTGGGGGGAAGGCCTTAGCTTAATATAACAAATATACATCTTATAGAGTGCATTACATGGTGGGAATATGAATAATCACTATTGATGTGTTCGTTTGGTTGGAAGGACCATAGTCGGAGGGTGACGGAGGTCGAAAAGACCATTGTTTGGTGATGAAGGTCAAAAAGACCATTATTTGGTGATGGAGGTCGGAAGGACCGTAGTTGGTGAAGGAGGAGGCCATAATGATAGTAGTTAGTGAAGGAGGTTGGAAGGATCGTAGTCGAAGGACAACAGAGGTTGGAAAGAACATTGTTGGTGGGCAATAGAGGTCAGAATGACCATTATCTGTCAACAATGGTTGAAATGATCGTAGTCAATGAAGGAAGTCGAAAGGATTATAGTCGGCATGCGACGAAGATTAGAAGGACCGTTGTCTAGTGATATAGGTCAGAAGGATCATAGTTGGCGGACGACAGAGATCAGAAAGACTGGTGACGGAGTTTTAAAGTATTGTAGTCGGTGAAGGAAGTCAGAAGGTCCGTAGTCAACAGGCAAAGAATGTCAGAAAGACTGTTGCCTGGCGACAGAGGTCGGAAGGATCATAATTAATGAAGGAGTATGGAAGGACCATAGTCGGCGGGTGAAGGAGATTGGAAAGACCGTTGTTGGTGGGCGACGGAGGTTAAAATTTCCATTATTTGGTAACAAATGTTGGGAGGGCCCTAGTCGGTGAAGGTGGTCGAAGGTCCATAGTCAGTAGGTGACAGAGGTTGAAAAGACCTTTGTCGATGGGCGATAGAGGTTGGAAAGGCCGAAGTCAGCAAGCGATAGAGGTTAAAAATATAAAACTCCTTAAGTAAAAGAGGTTAAGTTCTTAAACATCTAGGCACCTTTTGGTATAATGTTTGAAATTTTATTAAGAAACTCCACAGTTAAGCGTGCTCATCCCAGAGTAATTTTGGGATGGGTGACCTACTGGGAAGTTACACCAACAGAAAAAAATCGTGAGGATCTTAGGTCAAAGCGGATAATATATTGATAGTTAAGAGTTTGAGCTCTTATAGGAAAGATCGTAGTCTGACAATAGATGTCAGAAGGATTGTTATCGGGTGGAAGTCTAATAATAATTAGAAGCCAGATGGAAGTCTGGCATTAGTGGGTAGGCAGAAGTTCAGTGTCAGTTGGTGGCCAAACATAATTATGGCAATTGTTGTGATCCAGGTGGAGGTCTTACAAAAGTCTTACAACAATTAGTAGATGGGAGAAAGTCCAATGTTAGTCGGTAGCCGAGAGAAAGTCCGACGACAATCGGTGGCCGAGCAGAAGACTGGGATCCTTCGGTGGTCAAGTAGAAGTCCGATAGCTGGTGAAAGTCTGGCGTTGGTCAGAAGTCATGCATCAGGCGGTGGTTTGGCGAAAGTCTTAGGGTCAGTTGGTGGTTCGACAGAAGTTCGGTGTTGGACAGTGGTCCGACGTGAGGCGGTGGTCTGGTGGAAGTTCGAGCGGTGGTCAAGGAGGAGCTAGGTGGCTAAAACGATCTCCGATCTCTCTATTTATTTCCTTGCTTGGGGGTCCGCCTTTCTTGAGAAGTGAGGGGTCTATTTATAAATTTTTGAGAGTGACATTGCCCGTAAATTGGAGGAAGATCAAGGGTAAATTGGGAGTGGTTTGGATGGACAACTGATGTTGAATCCCTTGATCATGAATCATTTATTTGGGCATTTAAATGTCTTAATGATATCAAAATTTGGCGATCTTTGGCTTGTTGTATTTGTCTTGTCGAGCCGCTCGATTCAACTATAAGCATGTTATGTTTAGAAACTGTTTGGTAATCCATATTATGGTTTGAACCTTCCAAATGTGCTTCGGGTCTTTGATTTGGACCCATTTGGGCTCAGATTGAGTCGAATTTGGTGTCATTGTGTTTGTTTTTTCTAGACGTTCCGTTCGACATTAAGTTTACTGAAATCGGAGTTCAGATGGTCTTAGATTTAATTTTTGAAGTTTCCAATTTGATTTTGCCTTGAGATTTGTGCCCGATCAAGATAATTTTTTAATGATATATCAATGTTGTTTATTATCATTTTCAAATATATCAAAATACAGAGCACAACATTTTTTTATTTTTAATTAAATTACTCTGATTGTCATGCAACTATTCTTCTCAGATATATCTCACTGCAGCAGTATTCTTTAAATCAGTTTGGCCTAAGTTGTTTTTTTGCTAAAATTTGCAGAATCAAAATTGTATGAGATATTTAGGTAGTTATGCCGCTTAGGTATATGCATGAAAATTTATTGATTTCTGACAGTGTTTCATAAGAACTTTGATCTCTTCACACTTTTTGCAACTTCTTTATTAGTGCCCGTTATGCTTTTTAATTGTTGTAATGCACCGCAAATTTACCTTTAATGACAGGTTATAGCTTTACATGTATTTATATTATTTACTCCTCTTTATCAAGATGCTTTTCTTTATAAATAATAGTTAATTTTCTCAGCGCATAGAGCACTATTAGCATATTTATACAGTTATAATTATATTAATTGAGAAGCACTGGCCGGGAGGAAATTATATTTAAAGATCTGTAACAAATCAACTAATGGCCATTAGAATATTGAAAATAACATTTAGTATAAAAAGGTTCTAAATGCTAAACAGCAAAGACAAGGAGGCTATAAATCAACATCAGGAATATTTAAACTGGATTCCAATGTTTATAAAACTAATTTACATGTCAAAGAAACTTTCATTAGCATATTAAATAACTTATATTGATGCAAAATAAGATTAATTCTTGACTACTAAACTTTATTTGATGCAGATTTTTTCTTCTTTTTTTTGAATGAACAAACTACATTCAGTTATGTTGATTTCTTATCTTATTTCTTCAACGAACCGGAAGATGCTAAACATAGGGTCAAATCTCAAGTGATATAAAATTCTAGCTATACAAATTGTTGCTGCACATCTTATTGAGGCATGCATTCCCCTCAATGCAATGTGATAATAAAAAAATTAGCTGATTTGGCCATACTGTGTGGGAACTGGGAGCCGCGGGATGGTCGGACCACCTGTGCGGGAACCTGGTGCCATAAAGTGTGTCATTTCAATTTTGTGACTTTTAATTATTTTATATAATGTTAGTTTTTTATGCTTCATATTATGATTATGTTCAATTTTTATTATATATTTCTAAATAGTTGTGCCATTATTACAATATTTAAATTTAATATGTATTTATTACATCATCCGGTTTGACAACGGTCGAGTTTTTAAAGACTTGGATGAAAGTTCTACTAATACAAAGTTATCCTCATTTTATGATAATAAAAATATAAATTTTATTGAAATTTTTTTAAAAATATCGTATTATTGAAAACTAAGATAGGAAAAAAAAAACACCTATGGTGAACAACTTTTCCAGCTAGCCTGACAATTAAAAATGGTCCGAAGTGGCTCAAAATCTCTTTTCTTCCTGTCCAAACCTTATCTTTCTCTCTCATACTTTGATCGAGTATTTAATCAAATGCAATGAAATAGTGGAAATATTTTAATTTATTGTGTTGTTAATGGCCTAATGTTGCATCGCTATAATCTGAGTGTTGTGGCACTAGTTCAAAATTAAAATTCATGAGATAGGAGCACTGAAATGTCACTATTTAGAGCTTAGTATTGTAGCGGCTCTGAGAAGCTCCGCACATAGTGCTGAGGAACTGAAATAGTAATGTTTATCAAATTTTGTTGAAATTCACACCAAACACTTAGGACTTATTCTAGAACACACACAATCATTTTCTTGCATAAAAATACTCCCAAAGATATGCAAATATGTTCAAAATTAAAAAAATCAAAGATTTACCTTTTTCTAATCAGTTGAACTGGTTTGAACTAAACTTTGATCGTGGAGGCCTCACCACTCTCCCCTCTTTAGAAAAATGTCATCATTGACATTTCGAAATTGAAATAAGTCTAGGTATGACTATCTCATATTAGATTCTTTCTCCCAAGTAGTTTCTCTGACAATTCTATTCTTCTAATGTAGTTTGACCATCATAATTAATTTGCTCTTTAATTTTCTCTCATCGTACGCCAAAATTAGGTATGGCTCTTTCCTGTAGAATAGGTTCAGATGAATCTAAACATCAACAACATATAACCTCTTCCCAGAATTAGATATCCGCTTCCTCAAAGAAGATACATTAAATATATTGTATATATCTAACATATGATCACACAATAACAACCTATAAGCAAAACTATCAATATGTTCGATTACCTCAAAAGGCTTATCGTACCTTGGACTCAATTTGTTAATTCTCTTAAATATGTTAACACCTTTTGTGGGGCTGATTCTGATATAAATAAAATTACCAACCTAAATTTTCACTAGCTTGTGTTTTTGATCGTAATAGTTCTTCTGCCTATCCTATGTAGCGCTTAACCTTTCTCTAATCAAATATATTTTGATCAAGTGTCATCTAAAAAAGTTGATCCTATCACCTATATATCCCCCATATCTATCAAAGTCAAAGGGGTTCTACACTTCATTTCGTACAGAGATTCATAAGGAACCATACCTATACTCGAGTAAAAACTATTATTATATGCAAATTTTATAAACAAGTTATAATCCTTCGAGTTACTACCAAAATTCAGAACACAGTCTCAAAAGATTCTTTATCACTTGAATAGTCCTTTCAGACTGTCTGTCTGTCTGTAGATGAAAAGCTATACTGAAGTGTAATTTTATACCCAATCCTCACTGAATAGTTCTCCATAATCTAAAGGTAAATCAGTCATCTTAATCAGATACAATCACCTTTGACATGCCATGATATTTGATGATATATCTAGCATACATCTATGCAAATTGGTCAACCAAATCAGTCTGTCGGATCATAATAAAATTTATTGACTTTGTTGGTTGATCAATAATAACCCTTACAACATCATGCCCTGGTCTCGATCTGGTAAAACCCATAACAAAGTCTATCATCCCCTCTTTACACTTCCACTCTGTAATAGGTAATGACTAATGAAGACTGCTTGGTCACTAATGCTTTGCCTTCACTAACTGACATGACTCACATTTTGAAATGAAATCTATTATATCCTTATTTAATCCAAGCCACAAAAATGTACATTTCAAGTTTCTATACAGCTTACTACTTCCTGGATGAATAATATAGTATGGATAATATGCCTCATATAAAATCTCATCTCTTAGATCACCAGCTGATGAAACCTAAATTCTATCTTCATAGAAAATGATTTTAAAATCAAATAGGAAGGCTTCAAATCTCTTACCATCCTTAATCTAATCACACAACTTTAGATATTCTCTATATAATTTTATAGCTTCCTGAATTCTTTTCAGTAGAGTAACCAAATAATCATCTAAGCTAACAAACTCAGATCTATATCAACGAATATCACCTCTATCTCCATCTTTTCCAATTCTCAAATAAGAAGATCTATAGAAGCAAGCAGAGAAAAACAAGTACCTAATAACTTCCTACTTAAAGCATCTACAACCACATTCGCCTTACTAGGCTAATATTGAATAAATAAAACATAACCCTTAATGAGCTATAACCACATTCTCTGCCTCCAATTTAGATCATTCTGAGTAAAAATACACTTTATGCAATAAAGGTTAGTAAAGTTCTTGCATCTGCTTCGTCCAAGTAATGCCTCCAAATATTCAATATAAATACAACAACAACTAACTCCAAGTCATGTGTCAGATAATCTATCTCATGTGGTTTCAACTATTAAGATGCTTATGTAATAACTCTGCCATGCAGTATCCATATGCATCCCAAACCTCTTAATGATGCTTCAATAAAAACCTAAAAAACTATTCATACATGAAGGAATGGTCAGAATCAGAATAAAAGTCAAACTATCCTTTAGCAGCTAAAAACTCTCCTCATACTTTGGAGTCTATATGAAAGCTACTAACTTATGAGTTAGACTTATCAAAGGCAAATTGTTTTTGAGAAAACCCTTGATTAAATTTTTGATAATAGTCATCTTGCTTAGGAAACTATGAACCTTTGAAGCTGTAGTATAGGGACCACCGAAAGGAATCCGTTCAGCAAGGGACATAATGTAAAGGGTATACGACCGTACCATCTCGACGGACGAGATGATTCCTGGCCTCCACGCTCTTTGAAAGTAGGCCAATGGAAGGGTAGATTAGATCATACATACAATCAACCATTGAGGATAACATCTCTCACTAACACACCTTAATGGGTAAAAATATGCCTGATTTGATTAGTCTTATGGGGTTTCCCTCATATGATACATCAGCTCGAGTGAGGTTTATTTATTTTGGAATTTTTTCACGGGTGCAAGCCCTCGTGGTTAATTACATCTTAAGCCAGAGCCAGAGAATACTCTCAATTAAGGATCCGACATTATTCTTTCCCAAAATGGGATGTTATAGAGGTTAGAAACTAGGAAATTCCTACTCAAAAGGAAAGAAAGTGTTCAAAGTGGCTTAATCAATATGCATGGTTCATACCAACATCCAGAGGGACTAAGGCACTGAGAGGTGATTGGAGAAGAAGAAATCAGTGCACTCAAAGTATACAGAAGAGAAGGATGAGGGTGGCATCATCCATGTAATGCAGATGAGTAGGATTTATAGTTCCTGAAGAAAAGGAGACTTACCCACCGATGATACATACTACAAAACATCAAATGTAGTAGCTTAAAACCCTAAATCTTGAGTGGGTTTAGTGTTCTACACCCAATACTAACACCCATGTCCTAACTAATATATTATAGACTTATATCATGCCTGAAAAATAATGCCAGCTAATCACCTAGGTGCATAAAATCCATACTATCCAGTCTTTATAAAATATGAGTATGTAGTTTAGTTATTAGAAGTAAGACTGATGTCTAGAGAATTTCCTAATTGGCCTTGGACTTATGTATGGTGAATGCTCCTAGAGCTAATGCAATTAAAATTTTGATTTAGTTAGTTTCTAATGCAATGCATGCTAGTTGAAAGCTTCCAAATCAAATATGCTTAAAATTTTAAAAAAGGCTTATAAAAAATAGTTTTTTAGAAAAGTCTGGGCTTCTCCAGGTCTGACATTTCATTCTTATAGGCCAGATTATCCATACTCTTCCCACAAGCGGGAAATGTCTTATAGCAAGGGAGAAGATAATGCATTAATATATATGTAACCCCGAATAATTTTGGCTATTACCTAGGTTATTAAAATTTTATGTTATTTAATTTCTAAAATATTAAATTTTGGTTATGAGTAGAAATAATTTTTAGTTCTTAGAGAGCTTAATGAAATTAAGCCATACATATGCAAGAAAGAAACTTAAGAAAGTATGTAATTTCTACTGTACAATTAATAATAAACATATCAATATAAATAACCAGAGTAAAAGAAAGTCTACAGTCTACGATAAGCACCATATAAGTATAACCCAGGGTCTACAGAAAAGTAATGGTAGTCAGACCCCACCGACATCAACTTGGATTCTAATCTTACTAAATGATGCAAGTCTTAAAAGCCAGACATTTCATATTCAAGTCTTTATCTTCATATGGATCATCTTTCTTTGGATCATCTTCCTTCGGGTCATCTTCCTTCAGGCTCTATAAGATTTGTCCCCTAGAAGGGTACCCAAATGAATAAGAAATTTCCTATAAAGGGTCTTTTTTTTTCTCTTTGGGTATTGAGTGTTTTAAAATGCCTCACTTTTAAAATGCTTTTATAACTTGATATATCAAATTACAAATTAAATGATTAAAAGTGAAAATCTAGACTCTTCTATATGGTTATCTTAAGCAGTTAAATAGAAAATCTCCCAAGAAATTTATATATAGAAATAAACCACACATCGCCAATTGCACTTGACCATGCTCTTATAATTTAAAGAGGGATTTATTAATTTTTGGAGCATTTGCAGGAAATATCGTTAGTTTTTAAAGCTTAATGACTTTTCCTCCTTTTGTTAGCTCTGCATGAACATAGCCACCTGTAGAAGACATCATTAGTAACAAGGGTGCCCATAACTCATGGGTGATCTATCACACAAATCACATCATAAGTATAGAAAGCACAATAATCAGAAAAACATTATATCAATCATCACAATAAACTAGAGCAAGTCAATCAACCCACGTGCCACATACAGAAGCGTCATAATATAGAAAACAAAAAAAGGAAAATCACCGACCCTAATCATGGAGCTAGAAGTGGTGCCCTAGAAAATATATGTGGTTGTAGTAGGCTTGTGTGGCTTTGGATAGTTCCTATGTTGGGTAGTTAATTCGAGTTGCTTCGTGTTAACATTTGTTGAAGGTCGAAAGGAGAAATTTGATTAAAGTTTAAATATTAATAATTATGATCCATTTTATTTATTTTTGTTTGTGGATCAGTTTAAATACTTAAGGTAGTAATCTTTCAAGTTTAAATTGAATTAATAAGTTTTAGAAGATCCAAGATCATCATACCCTCTAAGTTAAGGGTGTCCAAAAGGTCACTATTAGAAACAGGCTAGGTTTAGGGGTTTTAGTATTTTAATTAAATATTATTCCTTAAGGGGAGTAATTAAACTATGAGTTTGCAAGATTTGGATTTTTTAAGAAAAGTTATGAATTTTGAAAGTTTTAGGCCCTAATTGATGAACTATAGTTGATCGGAGAGTTGAATTTTGATTTAGGTTGATTTATAGAAACCTAATATTTTTTATAAATACTACATTTGAATTGGAGTTACATGCCTTTTAGTTTCCCCAATTTGGAATTTTCTAGAGTTATTTATGAATTTTTAAACTTAGGGAAATTAATGAATTATTGAAATTATTTAATAAAGGTATTTTAAGGGTTTTGATCAAAATAAGCTTCAAACTACTTAAAATCACCTAAAGGTCATAAATGACCTAAAGAGATGTTCTCAAGTATTTGGGAAAAATTTGGAAATTTTTTATAATTTTTAATTAATTAATTTAATTAAAAAGGTGATTTTTAATCAAAATTAAATTAAGGTTCAGATTGAAATCCAGTTAAGGGGCTTTTAATTTTTTAAGATTAAGCATTAAATTATAAAGAGGTTGATATATTATTAGTTATTTTCAGATCTAAAATAAATTTATTAGAATTTTCCAAAGTTATTGGAGCTTAATTAAGGGTTAAATTAGTGTTTGTTAATTTAGGGGTTTAAAGAATCCTAAAAATTCATAGAAAATTTTAAGAGGTTTAGGATGTCACTAAGTTCAAATGTTTAAAGTTTCAAGTAAATTAGGGATCTACCCTAGCTCTTAGAATTTTTTTAAGTTCGCTAGACGGGTCCTCATTTATTGTCCTTAGGGTGTGGCTATATTAAATAGGTTTGAATTCAATGTTTACGACTAAACCTTTGGGTAACATAAAGGGAATGCATAAAAATATAAACACACCAAATCCTAATATCTAGGAGAGCCTAAGCTAAGTGCATGTTGATCCTACACATGCAAAAGGCGACAAAATAATGACTAAGCATGCTTAACAATGCAATTATGGGATGATTAGAGCTCAATCATTCACTAATCTACCCCCCATGAATGCTATTCATACGCATGAGCTATGTTTAAGATTTCTTGAAAGAGATCCCTCAAAAATTAAGTGATTTAATAATATATGTAATTTTAAATTATATTAAAATACACATATCTTAAATACATAAGTATATAAGTTTAAAAATAATACAATTGAAAATAATTCAATTTATATATACATGAGGGATCTATTGGTCACTCGGGCAAGGATTATAAATAGTTTCAAAATAAATTGTAATTTGAAAATATTTAGCACATTAACTATTTAAATAATACTTAAAATCAAGGCTTTTAAAACCGGACCGGTCAATTAACCAGAAGAAGGAGGGGTTAGAGGTTTGATGGTTCGACTGGGGTCGAACCGGGGTCGAACCGGATGACGTAAGAAATATTTATTATATTTAAATATTATAATAATGACATAATTATTTATAAATATATAACAAAAATTGAAAAAAAATATAATACTTTTACTTATATAATAGTGAAATAATATAATAATATTATAACAATTGAACCGGATCAAGAACCAGTCGCTTTCTTTAAGAATCCGGCGAACCCCGCCGAAAGCACACGATGCCTCCGGCCGCCTGGATGTTCTCCTCACGCGAACAAATAGCGTCACCAATCCCAGTCGGGCTTCTGCATTTGCCTTGCTTTCTCCGACCAGCAGCTCCTTTGGTCGAGTCCGGCAAACCTCCGGCCAGCAGCTCTGCCACCGATCACCTCCGTTCGGCCGATTTCCTCACGCAAGCAAAACTCCGGTTGTCAGTGATGTAACATTCAAGATCTTGCTATTACACGAGATCTTGCTTCAAGATCCGGCGAGACAGCCTTCTTCCGCCACCTGCTACACCAACGTCGACGACGCCGATTTCTTCCAAGCCGATTCTTACTATCAAGACCGGATTCTGTTTCTAGTTCCCTCCACCGAATCCGGTGAAGATCCTGCACGGCCGCCGTTGATCAAGAAGCCAACCCTTCGACACAAAAATGGTTATGAGAAATCGGAGCCGATTTTCCGGTTCAACGGTCGAACCGGCTGTTCGAATGGTCCGAGACCGGTTCGACGTGAAAACGGTTCTCAAGCGAACCGTAATCGGCCGGCCGGCTGGTTCGCGGTTTAACCGGTTGAACCGGCCGGTCCGGTCTGGTTTTAAAAGCCTTGGTTAAAATAGTTAAATAATTAAATAATAGAGAAATAATTAATAAAAATTAATTTTTGAGAACATAAAATAATTTTAAATGAAAATACATAATTTTATAAAAAATATGAGGTATTATACATAATAATCTGATTTAAAATTAAATAGTTATGAATTATCAAATTTTAAAATATTTCAAAAGTATTTTATAAATATAAATTAATTGATATTTAAAAATGATTATTAAATTAGGTAAATCAATTACTTAAAATTCCTGAAATTCAAAATTAATTTATTAAAATAAATAATTTTCATAATTTTAGAAAATAATTTAAATATTAAATTAAATAATTATTAATTATTTATTTAAATATTTAATTAACTAATTAATAGTTACCCAAAATAAGAAATTTAAACATAATTTTAAAATTAAATAATGAAAAATAATTTTTCTAATTTTTGAAATTAAAAATAAATAAATAAATATTAATTATTATTTTCCTAAAAATAATTATTAATTATTAACACTAATTTAATATTGAAAAAAGTTAAATACTTTAAATTTATTTAAGTAATATTAAATTTATTTTTAAATTAAAGCATTTTAAAATAATTGTTTAAAACATGTTAATAGGAAAATATTTAATTTTTTACAAAATATTTAATGTAATGTTAATTTAAATATTTAAAATAGGTTTATTTAAATAATTTTAAAATATATAACCTATTGAAAAGTAATTTTAATTTTTAATGAAAGAGAATTTTTTTTTAAAAAAAATATGATATATAATATGTATTTTTTATTTAAAATAAATTTATAATAATTATTTAAAGTAATCTGGATTTAAAAAGTATTTAAAATAAATTTAAAATCCATTTAAATCACTAACGGCGGCAATTGCAATAGTTAGACATGCGGCGGGCTTTATTTGGCTATGCTGTCCGCGGAGCAATGATTGCATGGCGCCACAATGATTGAGTCGCCAGCAATAATTGCCTAATAATTCCATGGGTCGCGATATTAACTAGACTATTTAACCACTTTGGTGCAATCATTGGATCTCCTGTGGTTATGAAGTAACGATGGAGATTAATCCAAACGTAAGTCCAGATCCAGGATTCATCCATACGGTTATACACGTCCATGATATGATGCGATCCGAGCCATTGATCTCAAGATTAACAACCTAGGAATCCTGTAGCCCATGCATATGCCGGCCGAAGCCCTAAAATGATAATCACCTCATTTGATCGATAAGATTGATCAAATATGATAAACTTTTAAACACAAGATCCATGAATTAAGAGCATTCATGGGGGATAATTTACACGGTCTAAAATGTGCTTAATGCAATGCTAATTAGCCCTAAGTGTCCTAGACTAATGTTTGAGTTTTCACCTTAGTTTATGGACAAATTAATCTGTATAACAACTTGTTGCACTTGTAGACTGTCCATGCTCCTATTTGTAGAAGAAATCACATTTCAAAATGCAGTGGATCAATGAGAAATCATCTTGGAACAAGTTTGCATTCAGTTTGCTGGAAATCTAGTCGTTGGTGGGTCTAGGTCGGGAAAAGTGGGGGAAGTATGGAAAGCTCATAAATGAAATATTTCATCTTTGGAGTGCTTAAAGATAGAGAAAGAGTAAGAAGATCCCTCATTCAACCCTAAAGAGCCTATTTATTGACTTAGGCTCTTCATCAATGGCTAGGATCATGATTAGGGCTAAATAGGAGGGAAACCAGGCTATTGTGGTCGTGGTTTGAACCATGGGGCATTAAGAGAGCTTTAAATGCAATTAAAAGGTTGAATTTGACCTAAATAGGTCAAAATTGACCAAAGGAGAGTTGGGTTGACCAAGTCAATGGGATGGATGAGTCAACATGGTCAGCTAGGCCCAAAGGATGAGGGAGTTGAGCCAAGGATGAAGTGGATTTGGTTTGAATTAAATTTAGGCTCATTAGGGCTTCATGGGTCAACCAGGTTTATTCAGGGCAGGGGTTTGGGCCCAATAGGTTGGGTCTAACCTATTGAGTCCAAGGGAGGTTATATTTTAGCCAAGAAAGGTATAGAAGTGATTTGAAATCAAAAGGAAAGGGATTGGGTCAATTTGGGTCAACTTGGGTTAACCTGGTCAACAAAGTTGATCCAGGGCCTAGGTCTAGGCTTAACAGACTTGGCTTGACCCACTAAACACAAGGGAGGTGTTCTTGGGGCATAGCTTGGTCAATTTGACCAGGTCCAACCCCTTGACTAAGGATAGATGAATTTAAGGTCAACATAGTAGTCCTTAACCAATAAAAAATTGCAAGAATATTCTCAGGATCTACTTAAATGCCTACATTACTCATAGCATATCCCAAAAATAAAATACTACTCAACCAAAACTTACACTTTTAGAACTTAGCATATAACTGTTGGTTCCTCAAAATCTTTATAGTAGTCCCTAAGTGTGTGCATGCTCCTTAGATCTTGAATGAATCAGAATATTATCTATAAAAATGATCACAAACTGGTCTAGATGCTTCCTAAAAATTATGTTTATCAAATCCATGAAGACCGTTGGGGCATTAGTCACTCCAAATGGTATGACTAAAAACTCATAATTCTCATACCTTATGTTAAATGCAGTCTTTTGCACATCCCCTATCCATACTTTCAACTGATGATAACCAGATTGCAGATCAATTTTGGAAAATTCTAAGTATCCAGCCATCTAATCAAATAATCTATAGTAGATGCAGATTCATAAGGTACCATCCTTCTTCTTGATAAATAATATATGTGCTCCTTATGGAGACACACTGAGATGGACAAAGCCTCGATCTACCAACTCCTGAAGTTCCTTAGGCGACATTCAATATGGAGCCTTGGAGATCTGAGTAGAATCCAGAAAAAAATGTATACAAAGCTCTACCTTTTTGTATGGTGGTAAAGTTTCTAACTCATTAGGGAATATATCTTGAAACTCCCAACCTATAGAGACACTACTTAGAGAGGCATAAGAGAGCCTCATAGCTCTAACATATGCTAAAAATACTGGGATACCTTTTCTTTAAAGCTTATCCACTTCTTGAGAAAAAAATTAGACAAAAAATACCCTTAATCCCATGAATTACAAAGCTTTCACCATTCTAATACAAAGTCATTTTCTTCTTCAAGCAATCAATCTAAGCCCCATATCGACTCACCTAGTGCATACCCAAAATGAAATCAAAGACAAAAATAGGTAATAAAATCAAACCAAATCTCCAAACTCTATAAAAAAGCTTGAAATCATAAAAATAAACCATACTAGCTACTATTCCATCTTTTATAGGCAAAACCATAGATAAAAAAAAAGGTAATAATATGAAAGGAAAATCAGGAGAATAGAAATACTGCTCTAACATAAAAAATGGCTAGTACTAGAATCAAACAAAATATAGTAAGGAGATGTAGAAATGTAAGCCATACCTATCATAACATCTAGAGACTCGCTGCCTTCTTATTGCATTAGATTGTAAACTCTTAGATGTACTAGGGTCAAAGTAATAAAACTACCTACACCCAACAAATCTTTAGATGGCTGACCTCGTGAAATTGGTCCAACATCTCAACTACTAGAAGCATCATAATATGGATAGGGTGATGCTGTCTTTGGCTTTCCCAGTATCAGCTTCATAGAAAAATCAACTCTCAAATTAGAACATCTATCAAATCCACCCAGTGGACACTCAATAATCCTGTGTCTGTACTTGGCCTTAATAAAAACATTAACCAAATGTTTTATAATACTATCCAATATGCCTCCTACCTTTGATTAAAGCATAGAATAGGCAATACTGCCTCTTTTTGATCTAGAAGAAACTGTTATTGATTGTACCCCATGAGCTCAGCAAGTCCAAATCTTCTCTTCCTCCCAAAATGGCTACTACTAGATATTTCACAGCTAAATCTTATCCTGCTAATTGTCCATGACTGCTGAATCACTATCAAATCAGTCTTTATCCTCTTGGAAATCTAGACCAACTAAGCAAAATCTATAATATCATCTGTCAATAGTGATTTCCTTAAAGCATCTTGAAGTATCTAAAAAAATCTATAACACTTTCCCTCAGAAGTACTAACTAGCTACAAAATACCTAAAAAAAATAATAAGCTCAGCCTCATATTGTATCACTGATATACTCCCTTAATTCAAACTAAAAAAAGAACTCTATATCTATCTCCTAGTAGATATAAATAAACTATATCCTAAATATCTATGTAAACCCTTCCTAAGTAATCAGGATATTTACACGACCCTAAAAAATTTCTTTTCTGGCTCAACCACTAGTGCTCTGCCTCACCATCTAACAGAAATGCAACTAATATAACTCTCCTCTCAGTATAATAATGCATCCAATCTAGAGTCTTATCTATCTTCACCTGCTAATCCTCAGCTTCTCTAAGCTTAATAATGTCTGAAAGTTTACGAGGCTGCATTTTCATGAGATTATGCAAATATCTATTCATATAATCAAGATGAACATCAAAAACCCTTGTATGAGTTGCACCTACCAGCTATGCTACTATACATGCAATCTGAGAAATTAACTTAGAACTGATCATAAAAGATATACTTTGAACCTGAGCTACCTGATTAGAGCTCTGATTATTTATCATATATGGATCTAGGTGAGATGGATTAGCCATCTCAAAAATATTGAATACAGCTGGGCACAACACATACATATAAAAAAGTAAGTGAGTGCTCAAATCTATGCAAAAGTATCTCACTTTTCCAAATTATTTCTTATGGTTATATTACAATTTTCCTCTCCGTCCTTGCTCTTATATAAAAAAAGCTTATCATAACTCAATCATATATGTTCAAATATCACACAGGTCATATCGGGTCAGATTGTGGTAAGACGGATCCAATGATTTGATCAAAGAAGCACCGAAACAAATCTTCTGAAGTATATATTACATAAAGATACTATTAAGTATAATATAAAGTGGAAGGCTTCTGAATCTAAAAAATATATATATTTTTTATATATCATCCAAAAATATATATAGTCTAAAGTTATCTATAATAGTGCTTAACAATAAAGAATAATAAAATAAAAGTCAAACTTGTAAAAATCAAAACTAACCAAAATATACTTACAGCATCCCAACTACTTTGTTCACTCCTTGCCCTTCCCCTGGACTTAAATGAAAGCAAAACTAAGGGTGAGCTAACACAATCTAGTAAGGGATAACAAACTATAAAAAGAAATTAATAATTGAAACCAAAAGAAAACTAAAAATATCGTGCTATAAAATAAACTGAAGCACTATACAAAAAACTAAAATTAAAACTAAAACTAAAGCATAAGCTAAAACTATACTTCATATAATCATTTAAAAGCATTTAAATAGTTTTGAAAATTATACTAAAATTAAATGAATTATAAGTAGATATTCATTTTATTAGAATGGTTATTAACCCAAATGTTCTATATATCTTTATATCTTCATTAATAGAATACCACCTCGGTAGTCTGCAGGACTTGGCATAAAAGAATCCCATCTTGGTTTCCCACTAACATCAGCATAATAGAATCCCACCTCGGTCACCAACTGGCACCAACATAATAGAATCCCATCTCGGTCGCCCACTCAGATCGATATAATATCACATCACATCACATCCTCATATATTTCTTTCATAATTATACATATTTTAATTATGCTTCATTAATTAAAGCATAACTGGGCTTAATTAAAACTTTACAAAAATACCTTAATATTAGGCAACTGAAATACTACTGAGCAAAATGTAGCAAAATGTATAAACATAACCAAATTACCAGAGATTTTTTTAAAACATTATAATAAGATATTAATCATACTATGGAACTATTTTGTAAAGTCTGGATTTTTTCTATTTGATAAAATCATACAACACAAAAACACCCAATGTAAATTTCTAAAAAATACCCAAGTTATTTATAATCACAAGCTCTATAACATATAAAAATTTACGTGTTGAAAGTTCTATCAGTACAAAGATATCCTTATTTTTTATAGTAAAAATCCCCCAAAATATCAAATTATTGAAAATTGAGATGTGATACATGTAGGTTCAATATTTGGATTAACATGTTTTGACCCAATTAATAAATCCATAAGAAGAAGATTTAGGGAGGAAGAAGAGGTTTTTAGCCACTTTAGGTCATTTTTAACAGTCAGCCCAGTTTAAAAGGTCGTCTGGATCAAGGTAGGTCACACTATGCCTGTCTCAATTTTTAAAAATATAAAGTTTTTATTTAAGTTTTTGATAAAATCTATGTATCCATATATTGTAGTGTAGATACATTTTGATAAAATGAAAGTAATCTTGTGGATGAGTTTATTTTTAGTATTTAGATATTTTATAGCTCTATAGTTTGTAGTTTATTTAAAATGAATATTAGAAGAGAATTTAAAACGTTTCAAAAGTAGATCTTGAGATGTTCCTATCACAACTCAACATGATAGACCTTTCCTTATCAAGTTGGTTTGTGACAAACTTTTGTGGTATCAGAGTAAAAGTTTTGGAATGGATCATAAAATTGAGCTTTAGGAATTGATTTGTAAGTCAAGTGGGTTAGTTTTAAGTTTGTATAGGAGTTTATTACAATTTATTTGATATGCATATGTATTTAGTTGCATATTCTATGTGATAATGAATACATCAAAACCATATAAAATAGATGGATTGAATATTAGTTAGGAAGCTCCATTATATAGTATTGCTCCAATAGTTGGTTTAGATGCAGTTTCATAATTTTCTACTTTGATAGCCTATATGATGGGAGATGCAGAGAGCATGGTTTCTGCTATGTGAGCTAATGGTGTAGACAAACATCTGAAGATGTTTTTTTAGATTAAAGCTTATGAGGTTTGAGGGTGCTGTTGAGCTTAGGGTAGTAGGGGAATGTCTGAGGAGGCTAGAAAAGATATTTGATTGTATGCAATGTAATTTTGAGAGAAATATACCTTTAGTAGTATTTATATTAGATGAAGAGGTTGAGTACTGGTGGATGGTCCAGTAGGAGGAGAAGTTTCTAGAGAGATTGAATTCTTTGATTAATTGAGAGGAGTTATCAAATGTGTTTAGAGCCTAGTTTGTACCACTTTTGCATGAAGAAGTGCTGTAGATTTCTGAGGGAACTTCAAGATAGTCAGTGAAAACCATTTATACCATTTCACATTTTTAGTTTTTTTGAGCTTATGTTGAGAGATAGTCTGATAGAGAATGATCTAATAGTACTCTATATCAGTGGACATCTAGTAGGAGGAGGTTTAGTGGTAAGACTATTATAGTGGATTTTCTCAAAAGAAGAGCATATTTATATCTAGAGATTCTATGAGAGGTGGACAGTCAACATCTGCAAAAGTCTCTAGCAGTGGCAACATAGCTAATTCTTATCTTATTAGTGGAGAAAATTTGTGCCAGAGTTATGGTAGATGTCATTCCTATAGGATGATTGGATAGTGTTTTAGATGTGGTCAAAAAGGGTACTAGGTAGTAGAGTGTCTATAGACAGGATTTGATCAAAATTTTGAGCCCAGATCTAAGAGCTTTGTCAGACCATGAGGGAGATTGAGGGTAGTTCCTTTATGTACTTTTTTTAGGGACTATTAATTTATCTAGAGGATAGAGTGTGAGGCCTATGCTCCCAAACATGAAGCCATATGAGAGGAACTACCAAACATATGATATAGAGTTAGTTATTGTTATATTTGATATAAAAGTTTGGATGAATTATTTGTACTGATTTAGATGCAAGATCTTTATTAATTGTTAGAGTCTAATATAGTAGTATCTAAACCTAAGGCAAAGGAGATGGCTTAGATTGATTAAAAACTATGGTCTTACTATTCAACATCAATCTAATAAGACTAATATGATGGCAGATGTTCTGAGTAGGAACTCTTTTGAGGTTTCATTTATGTAGCTTACTTATGATGTCTCTTTAATTTGAGATATAGAGATATTACAACTGGAGGTGATTTATTCTACTGATTGAGATTATGGAATATTGGCTCAAATGATTTTTATGCCTTCTTTATAAGAAAGAATTCATAGATCTTAGAAGTCAGATACAGAGTATCCAAAGATGATTGGTTTGATTAGACTTGGTAAGAAATTAAAACTTCGTGCATCTGATTTAAGTATTATCTTCTATAAGAATATACTATGGGTTTCTATTTTTGGAGATGTAAACAAAGAGATGCTACATGAGGCTTACTTATTAAGAAAATTGTATAATGATTTGAAATATATATTTTGATGGCATGGATTAAAGAAGGTTGTGGAATATTTTATATTGAAGTGTGAAGCCTGTTAGTTAGTGATAATAGAGTGTCAACAACCAGGAGGTATTTTGCAGCTGTTACCCATTCTAGAGTGGTAGTGGGAAGTGGTGACTATTAATTTTGCTATAGATTTCTCAAGTCAAGACAAGAACATGATGCTATCTGGGTTGTTGTTGATCAACTAATGAAGTTTGTGCTTTTCTAAATTATCTGACACTCTAATTTTATAGATAAATTGCCTTAGGAATATTTGATTGAGATTATTAAATAATATGAATACCAAATGTTATAGTCTCTGATAATAATGGAAGATTTACCTCTATACTGCGAGAGGTATTCAATAATGTTTTAGAATAAAATTATATTTTAGTATGACTTTTCATCTGTAGAAAGGAATATAGTTTGAGGGGACTATACAAGTAATGGAGAATTATTTAAGACTATATATTTTGAATTTTGGTGGATGTTGGAAAGAACACATTCCTTTGATTGCGTTTGTTTAGAACAATAATTTTTAGTCAAGTATATGTATGACTCCAAACTAAGCTCTATATGGTAGGAGGTGTCGTAAACCACTATCTTGGATAGAGGTGGGTGAGAGACATTTGATTGGGTCAACCTTAGTTGATGATGCAATTGAAAAGTTTCATTTTATTAAAGATAGATTGAAGGTTGTACAGGATATGTAATGATAGTATTTGTAAGATAAGCACTAGGCTGTGGAATTTTAGTTAGAAGATTTTATATATGTGAAGATAAGCCTAATAAAAGGCATTAACATATTTGGTAAGAAAGGTAGGTTGAGTTCAAGGTATTATAAATCATTTGAAGTTGTTAAAAGAATTGAAAAAGCTCACTACAAGTTACTGTTGCCAGATTATATGTCATAAATTCATAATGTGTTCAACACTTCTGAGAAAATGGATATTTGATTCTAAAAAATAGGATATCAACTAAAGAAATTAAGGTATGTCTGAATTTGAGCTATAGGGAAGAAAACACAATGATTCCAGCTTATAATATTATAAAGTTAAGGAGTAAATAGATTCCTATGCATAAAGTTCAGCAGAAGAACATAGTTGAAAGAGAAGCTACTTAGAAAAAAGTTTGAGATGCAACAATTGTATTTTAATTTAATTTTTTGATCGGAGATCTATGTTTTTAAATATTGAGGATGACATTTTTCTGAGGAGGAGAGAGTTGTGAGACCTGCAAGTTTAATATATGGATTGTCTATTGTGACCTGATTGGAAAACACTGTAAGAAGAGGATTTTGGTAGAAGAAGAGGACTTTTTAGCCTCTTTGGGTCATTTTTAGTTATCAACCCAGTTCAAAAAGTTATCCTGGTATAGGTAGGTCACACTAAGCTTATCTCAATTTTAAAAAAATATGAAGTTTGTATCTAATTTAATGAAAATATTTCTTATTTCGTTGCTAAAAAAAATGGATAACTTTGCACTGATAAAACTTTCTCTGTCTAAAATTTTATAATTTTTTATATGTTATAGATATTGAGTATTTCATGAATTTTATTAATATTTTCAAAGTTTGAAATTTATTTAGCTAAAGCATATAATGATGTCACTATTTGAGTAAACCTAGTAAAAATGTCTTGGATATTCTCATAAGGTTTCATGCAAAATAGTTAGTAATCACGCATTAAAATATTCAACTTAAAATACTTGACTTCACTAGTACCTTTATATGTAGTGCGTAATCTATCCCAAATTTTCTTGCAAGTAGTTCATGTAGAGACTCTAATATAATCTTCAGAATTTAAGGTACAGAAGAATCAATTCAAATATTTGGAATTCAATTAAGCATAAGTTTTTTCTACTCTACTCCATTAAATAAACATAATATCAATTTTATACTCCATCTACAATACGTGATGGTATAAAATAGCTAGTTTGAATTATATGCCAAATTCAATAATCTATTGATTGCAAGAAAGTAGACATACAAATTTTTAAAAAGTTAAAAGAAATATTTTCAAATAATAGTGATCATGTGATTGAATATCCTTCATCTATATAATGATTTCCAAAGTTAGCCATTGATCATTTTTCATAAGTTTTCTAAAACTTAGTTTTTGAGTCTGCTCTGATACAACTTGAAAGTTTATGAACCCGAGGCTGATTAAGAGGGAGGGGGTGATATAGTAATTTAAAATATCTTTAATTAAAAAAATATATTTTAAAACTTTTTTAAACTCTAAAATTTGACAATTTTAACAAAGAATGCAAAAGTGAATAAATTCATAATAATAAAATAAATCAAAGTTATCAACCATACAATAAATTATAGAAAAATATAAGTGAGGAAAATAATAAGAACAAACACACCAAAATTTATAGTGGTTCCATCCAACTTGACCTACATTCACTCCCCAAAAACCTTCATTCCAGGTATTGTACTAAATCTTTAGTGACTCTCCTTTAGCCCCCATAGCTAGGCAGAGAAGCCCTTATAGAATCTCTTCCAACAACTAAGTGCGGTAGAGGACCTGGAACCCTTTTAACCCTCTTGGTGAAGGCAGTGAACCTAGAATCCTTTTTCACCCTCCTGGTAAAGGCAGAGAATCTAGAATGGTTTTCACCCTTCTAGTGAAGGCAGAGAACCTTGAATCACTTTCACATTCCCCAATGTGGTGGAGTTGTTGGGTCTTTTGACACCAAAGAGATATACTTTTTTCCAAAACCTCCTTCAAGACAAACCTTAGCTATGGTGATGGTACTTAGGTGCAAGTTCATCAGATTAATTGTATAAAAGTCCCTTTCACACTCCCTTGAAACTAATAAGGATCTTCTCTCTCTCTCTCTCTCTCTCTCTCTCTCTCTCTCTCTCTCTCCACACTTTTCTCTCTCAAGCTCAAGGCTCTCTATTCAAGTTTTCTCCATAAGAAAAATGGTTAAATGAATGCCAAAGACCCACACTGAGTCTTTTAACAAAGCTTTAATAGAGGGCTTTAAAAAATCCTACAAATTAAATTCTTGCAGCACTGATCATCAAGTACAATCTTGGGATTGTCTTATATGATTAGTTCAAAATAGACCTTTCAGCAAGTTCATACAACATTGCCTTGTATGATTAGTTCAAGTGTTTATATTGATCATCCCGTATGATTAAGAACATCATCTAATATGATTAATATAAATACATAGACAATCATCTTGTATGATAGGTGGCGATTAAATATCGTACCATACAAGAATTGGATTGTCCCGTACGATTATCATGTATGATCTGATTGAATAATTTTATCATAATTAAGCTCCTAATCACGGGATCAACTTAGGAATGATTGTCATCGATCATATATTACGATAAGGATTATACGGTACGATTAAAACAAAATTTGAATTATATAATAATACCTAAATAGTGTTTGGTAACTATTTTGATGATTTCTATGGATCATCTTGTATGATGTGAATTATATAGTATGATGAGTTCAAATTACATTAATATCAAAATTAGTCATTTTGATGAGCTGATTATACAATACGATATAAATTGTACTATATGAATAATTCATAAATTTGAACATCTAATTTCAATACAATCTTACTCACTTGAGTGTGTGTGTGTGTGTGTGTGTGTGTGTGTGTGTGTGTGTGTGTGTGTGTGTGTGTGTATGGTCAACACTCTAGCAAACACCTTTTCAGGACTTGGATCAAGAAATAAAAAATACATCTATAAATGTTATAAATTCTTTACAACATAATATATTCAACCAAATCTTGAGTCCTGAATCATCATTGGATTGTGCATGCTATTCCTGAAATATTTGTACACATATAAATAAATCTAGAATACAGATAATAGAAGACATAAATATGTGAGCCTTAATATTTGTTATTATCAAAATATAAACTCTTTAGCTCAAGTTGCAACAATCTTGCCCTTTTTGATGATGATAATTATTATTGGTTGAATTAGCAAACTCAAAATATTTTCTCTTAATCTTCCCCTCACTAAAGGAATCATATTAAAAAAATAGGGGAAACCAATTTTTTTTTTTAATTAAAATAAATAAATTTAAGAAACTAGATAACATATAAACAAATACAAATATAAGATTAATATATGTAACTTAACCATAAATACAACTAGCCAAATACATTCTTCCTCTTTTGACATTATAAAAAAGAAGAGAAACAAAATAACAAAATAATCATAACAAACTAAAGATCTTACAGACCTTGATCAGGTGGAGGTAGTGATGATGTTTAAGAAGAATCAATTAATTTTAGCAAATTTTCTTGAAATGAGAAAGTTACCTCTTATTTTTTTTAAAAGCTTAGTAAGAAATGAATTGACCTCATATTTGTTACTCCAACTCAAGCTCCCTATAGGCTAAACTCATTTTTTAAATAAAAATTTAATTCAAGGGAAACATTAGAGAAGAAAATTGAATCTTTTCAATCTTATTGCATGGAATATAACTAATAGAATATCAATGTAAAAAATGGTGAATCAGATTTTCAAACTCAATTATCGAAAGTATCAATAAACACTTGGATTTTCTAATATTTAAAGGTATACAAGAAAAGAGAGCTAACTAATTATGGGATCATTTTAGGCATCTTTATCAATTTTTGGCGCACTTTACTCATCTTTTGATTTTTAATTTGCTTTATGCATCTTGCAATTATTTGGCGGATATTGTGCATCTTATCATTTTGGGCTTATTTTGTGCCTCTTTTTTGTAATTTACTTTTTTTATAAACCCTTTAAAAGAGTGTTTTCTTAGTTGTAAGATCATCTTCTAAATATAAGAGAAGAAACTCACTCTCTTATATAAAGAAGAATAAACTAGAAAACAAATCCAATCCAGTGATAAAAATGAACATCTTGATTAAGAAAATTCTGAAGTAAATTCATCAACTTGCAAATGATCTCTATGAGGTAGAAAAATGTTGGAAGATGAAAAAGGTTTAATTTCTAAGTATAATTTTTAATTTGATATAGAATTTGATTCAAAATAGATATAGTCCCATTAAAGAAGTAAGATGTGGATACATAATAATGAATTTCCTTCCTTTAATAGTTTAAAGAAGTGAACCATCACTTATAATTTTAAGTAAAAAGGAGGTAAATTTTTATTTTAAGAAAAAATGTGGTTAGAGAGAAGTGATTTGATTCTCTTATGTATATATGAAAACTAATGTGATTTGTGTGTGTTAATCAAAGAGACTACACAAAAAAATGGAAAATAAAATAAAAGTTCACAAACATAAATATCATTCTACAAAACAAAACAAAAATAAAGAAAAAACACATAAAATAAGCACATTCACAATGAACTAAAAATATACACATATGCATTAACTATAAAATAGATAAACACATAAATAAAACTTTATACCTCATCATCTTGCTCCTGGTTTGATGATTCAAAAACTAAGTTTGCCCAAGAAATTTTATGCTTTTTATTATTTGTACTTATTACAATTGACAGATTTTTACCCTTTTCATTTACAAGAAGATTTTTTAAATTAGGCACTTATTTTTCATATGTTCGAATTTCCTACACCCAAAGCAAATAATGTCAGAGGAAATCTTACCATTCTTATCTTTTTTATTTTTGTTCCACTTTTGTTGATGTTGATGCGTGTACTTTAGTAGATTTTTAAATTTACTTGTTATTGATGTTATCTCCTTACTCTCATCATCTTGTGAGTCGTTTTTATCCATATCTTCATCTTTTAGCACTATAGTTTCACCTACATCCAAAAGTCTTTGACTCACAGTTTGCTTATGGGAAATGAGTGAACCAATCATATTATCAATAGAATAATTATTCAAATCTTTTGATTCACATATAACAATGACTTTAACATTAAATTTATCAGGTAAACAATATAGAATGTTATTAACCTTTTCAAAGCTTGAAAGTTTTTTTACCTAAAACATGTAATTATATCACTATTTGAGTAAACATAGTATACATGTCTAATATAGACTCATAAGATTCATGCAACATAGTTCATAATCATGCATTAAAATATTCAACTTAGATTGCTTGACTTAACTAGTACCTTCATATATAATGCACAATCTATCCCAAATTTTCTTGCTAGTAGTACATGTAGAGACTCTAATATAATCTTTAGAATTCAAAACACAAAAGAAATAATTCAAACAATTATCATTTAATTGAGCATAAGTTTGTTTTTCTACTCTACTCCCCTCCATAAACGCAATAACAATTTTGATTGTTTATAATACGTGATGGTACAAAATAGCTAGTTTGAATCTTATGCCATATTTGATAATCTATTGATTGTAAGAAAGTAGTCATACATATTTTTCAAAAGTTAAAAGAAATATTTTTAAATAATGCTGGTTGGTGATTAAATATCCTTTTATAATATTATAATTTTTAAAGTTAGCCATTAATTATTTTTCTAAAGTTTTCTAAAACTTAGTTTTTGAATCCACTCTGATACTACTTGAAAGTTTGTGAACGTTGTTAAACCTCTAAGAATAAGCTCAAGGCTAACTAAGAGGGGGCTAAATTGGTAATTTTAAAAAAAATTAATAAAAAATATTTTTAAACTTTTTTAAAAACTAAAATTAGACACTTTTAATAATTGTTATAGAAGCAAATAAATTCACAAGAACAAAATAAATCAGAATTATCAATCACATAATAAATCATAGAAAAATAAAAAAATAAAAAATTACAAAAATAAATAAACCATAATTTATAGTGGTTCAGTCCAACATGACTTACATCTACTCTTTAGAAACCTCCATTCTATTACCCTAAACCTTTAGTGGCTCCCCTTTAACCCCCACATCTAGGTGAAGATGACCTTATAGAATCTCTTTCACCAACCCAGAGTAGCAGAGGACCTAGAATCCTTTTTCACCCTCCTAGTGAAGGAAGAGAACTTGAAATCCTTTATCACCCTCATAGTAAAGGTAGAGAACCTTGAATCACTTTCACCTTCCCTGGTGTGGTGGAGTTGCTGGGTGTTTTAACACCAAAGAGATCTTCTTCTTTCCAAAACCTTCCTCAAGATAAGCCTTGACTATCATGATACTTAGGTGTATGTTCACCAGAGAAACCATATAAAAATCTCTCTCACACTCTCTTGAAACCCATAAGGATCATCTCCCTCTCTTAAACTCCACCCTTTATTCTCTCAAGCTCAAGGTGAATATATTTTTTAGGGAATATAATTTTGATGATAGTAAGCACTTTTATTTCTCTATGATTGCTTTACCTACAAATATTTCAGGTCCACAATATCAAAGTGCAATTTGAACCAACTCAAGATTGGGTAGACCAGGTTTGGGTCAGTTTATAAACTTTTCCCTTTCTTGAGTCTATTGTAAATGATGTGGTTCTTTATGCTAAGTAACCTTGCACACACACACTTGGGAAATTTTTTTTGACTATTTTTATATTCCTCTATTTTTGGTCACATCATTCGGGATGTTCCACAAATTGGCCTGAACGATCAGTTAAAAGTAGAAACCCTAATTTGGGCATCCTGGTTAAGGCAGCCGTCATTAAGCTCATCGTCCTAGACGATAAGTTCAAATAAAAAATAATTAGCTGCCAGATCTATTTAGGTATTATTTATTTTTGGACATCATCTAAGATATTATCTTGATTGATGCAACATAATTATGCCTAAATTAATATGGTAATTAAAAAAATCAATTAAGGTTTGATTGCTAGATCATATCGTATTAGACGATCACAAGATCGGCCGGGATGACCAGTTCACAAACCTTAATTATCCCTAGACGACCAAGCATTGGCTAGCCTGCTATTCAGGGCGATGCTCTAGATGATTTTCATAGATTTGAACTAATTATTCGGGACGATCGTGAGATCGGCATGGATGATCAAGCTATTTTCCATCGTCTAGACATCCATTCAGTACGATTATCTAGACAATATTCAATAATTTATACTGATCATACAGGATGATATATTATCGGCCTGGTTGGTATGAATAAAAACCTTTTGATCATCCTAAATCATCTTGACTAATTAAGCTTAATTTGCATTGATTGTATAGGATGATATTGTCTTAGATGATAAAGTCAGTTTGTTGTAATTAAGAGCTATTTTGAAGCTCTTCTATTTAAGTCCTCTTATTCCTTTTAAGAGAGTATCTTTTGCTACTGTTCTGACCTGAGAGAGCCAAGAGGAAAGGGAGAGTAAGGGGGAGAGAGAGAGGATCTTGTGAGGAGGAGTTTTTGAGGGGTTTCATAATGGTTGCTCCAAGCAAGGATCCATCATCGTCTTCTCCAGTCGTCGTCCTTAGTTTCTTAAGGGTTCTAGAGAGGTCTACTTAAGCATTTGATCAAGGTTCTCTGTTTGTTTTAGGAAGAAGCAAAAGGAGTTGGGTTCTCTGCCTCACCTGGGTTGGTGAAAAGAAGGTTTGTAAAGGCTTCTCTGCCTTACTGTGGGGGAGAAAAGAGAGACACTAAATTTAGTATAATACTCGGAGGGCACCTCCGGGGAGTGGATGTAGGTCAGGTTGACCGAACTACTATAAATTTATGTGTTCTTTATTACTTCTTTCGCATTTAATTTTTGCACTTTGATTTCTATGGTGAATTTTAGTTTTTGTTTTAAGATTGTGTTTTGATCAAAAGATTTTTTAAAATGCTAATTCAACCCCCTCTTGGTTAGCTTTGGGACAAGTTTATAAGGGCTTAACATCCCCGTCAAACTTTCAAGTGGTATTAGAGCGGGTTTTATAAAATCTAGTTTTTGAAAACTTTTGAATTTTAATCGATGGATAACTTTGATAATCGTAATACTATAGAAGGATATTCTATTACACGACCACCTTTGTTTGATAATATTCCTTTTGATTTTTGAAAAACTCGCATGTTTACATTTTTATAATTGCTTGATTATCGTATGTGGATGCTTGTTAAAGAAGGTTATACACCTCCTTCTCGTAAAATTAATGGCATTAAAACTAAACTTCCTTTTATCTAATGAACTTTTGATGAAAGAGTTTTAGCACAAATTAATGCACAATACTTGAACTATTTTTTTTGTGCTTTGAAATCTAAAGATTATATGCATGTTTTAACTTGTACAATTGGTAAGGAAATTTAGAATAGATTGCGTATAACTTATGAAGGAACTAATGAAGTTAACTAATCTAGGTTGAATATTTTTTTGCATGACTACAAACGTTTTGTATGAAATATTCTAAATCAATTTCTGACATGTACATTAGGTTTACTCAAATTGTTACCTCATTGTATGCTTTAGGAAGAGAGTTAACTAATTATAAAAGAGTAAATAAAATTTTGAGATGCTTGACTTCTTCTTTTGATGCTAAGATCACTACAATTACTAAATCTAAATATTTAAATACTTATTCTATTGATAATTTAGTTGGATCACTCATTTCTTATGAGTAAGGGGTGAATCAAAGAAATCTTTATGTAGGTGAAAAAAAAAGAGGAGAAAATTATGGCACTGAAGGCCAAAAACATGGACATTGATTCTTCCGGGTCTGAAAATGATGATGTTTCATTCATCACTATGCAATTTAAAAGCATTTTAAAGAAGAACAACAAGTATCATCAGAAGTGGAAAAGAGGTAAGGATAGCAAAAATTATAAAAGTTCTTTTGATGTTGTTTGTTTTGAATGCAAGGAGCCTGGACATGTTAAAACTAATTGTCCTACAATTAAGGAGCACCCAAGAAAGGAAAAAAGGATGAGGAGAAACCCAAATACATGAAGGAGATAATAAGCAGTACCAAAAAGCTTTCTAGGTAAATTCTACATCTAACTCATCTGAGACTGAAGCTGAAAAAGAGATAACAAATTTGTGCTTAATTGGTGATCATCTTGGTCAATCTGATCAAGAAGAGGTATATGAATCAACCTATAATCAATTACTTGAAATTTGTGAAAAAATTTATGCATCATATAAGAAACTTAAGAAATCGCATGCTGGTTTAAAATTAGAGTTTTTAAATTTACAAAAAGAGTATGAAAGTTTAAGTAAAGATCACACTATCCTTGATAGCAATCACATGTCTTTACTTGATAAATTTGATGATTTAAATAAAAAGCATTTTGATTTGATTGTTGAGCATGATTCTTTGAAAGCATCCTACACCTCACTTGAATATGATTTTAAAACTTATATTAAAGAATATGAGCATAAAGAGCACTATTTGAATATTGATAATGCTATTTTAGAAAGTGCTAACTTGAGATTTAAAGCTAAATTGAATACACTTGAGAGAAATTGGAATACATCAACACTTGATCTAAATCCAAAACCTATAAAGAGGCATTATAACTCAAATAGATTAGTAAATTCTTTTCCTAGAGTTAGATATTTTTTGTGTGACATGCTAGGACACATTTCACATACTTGCACTGTTCACCATAGTACACATTAGGTGCGGAGACCAAAATTGCATGTTTCATAGCATAACATAAATGCATTGTATTCTTCTTTTCATAAGAAGAGACCCAAACCTGTTTGGGTTCCTAAATCTAACATTTGATATTTTATAGGCAAACTCTCACAAAAGGCCTCATGAGAGCATGTGGTACCTGGACAGCGGATGCTCAAGACATATGACTGGAGATGCTAATCAATTCATATTACTGGAGACCAAGATATGAGGCAAGATTACTCTTGGAGATAACAACACTAGGAAAGTTGTGGGCTCAGGTACAATAAAAAATTCCAAAAACTTTTTGATTGAAATTATTTTACTTGTAGATGAATTGAAACATAACTTGCTCAGCATCATTCAGCTTTGTAATAAAGGCTTCATCATAAAATTCTTGGTAAACACTTACATTATAAGCTTAAATAATAACACTATTTTATAGGAAAAGTGGATCAATAATGTTTATATGCTTGACTTAAATAATATTAAATGTGCTACTTCATTTTGCTTAAAAATTATTGCTGATGATTCTTGGTCGTGGCACAGGAGATTATATCATGCTAATATGAAAACCCTTAAGAGAGTGACCCAGAAAGACATAGTTAGGGGTGTCCCCAAGCTTAAGTTTTCTAAAGATCACCTTTGTGATGTCTGCCAACTAGGAAAGCAAGTCCAATCATCTTTCCACTCCATTAAGGACATTAGCACCTTTAAACCTTTATAAGTCCTTCACATGGATTTGTTTGGACCCATTAGCACTACCAGCTTAGTGGGGGAAAGTCTATAGATTTATAATTATTGATGACTACTCGAGGTTCACTTGGATTAATTTTTTATCACATAAGAGTGAGTCTTTTGATGAGTTTAGATCCTTTTCCACTTGGGTTCAGAAAACGTTAGGTTGTGAGATCTTGACCATCCATAGTGATCATGGCGGAGAGTTTGAAAATGAAAGATTTGAAGACTTTTGTTAGGATAAAGGCATTAGTCATAACTTCTCATCTCCTAGGACCCCTCAGCAGAATGGGGTAGCTGAAAGGATGAATATGACCTTAGCTGAGGCTGCTAGAGCCATGCTTGCTGAGTATTCACTTCCAAAATACTTTTGGGCTGAAGCGGTAAACACAGCTTGTTATATTTTGAATAGGGTGAATGTTAGAGCCAAACTTGATAAGACACCCTATGAGATCCTTAAGGGTAAAACACCCAACCTTTCCCACCTCCATGTCTTTGGTTGTAAGGTTTTCCTTCATAATAATGAGAAGTCACACTTACGAAAATTTGACCCAAAATTTGATGGAGTGTTCTTAGGTTACTTAAGTGTTGGGAAATCCTTTAGGGTGTTTAATAAATGGACATTGGTGGTAAAGGAGACTGCTCATGTAGTGTTTGATGAATCTGATCCTAAGAAGTCTAGAATTGAGGATGAAGATGGTGTTAAAGAGATTTCCAAAGGAGTTTAAAATTTGGACAAGAGAGTAAAATCCCAAATCACTGAAGGTTTAGGAGAGATTACCCAAGGTGTAGAAAATTCAAATCTAGAGGAAAGGGTTGATCCTACACACACTTTACTTAGGGATTGGAGATATTCTTTGAGTCATCCTAAAGAACTGATCTTAGGAGACCCCTTTGATGGTGTTAGGACTAGGCATGAACTTAGGAAGGAAGTGAATTACTCTGCATTTATCTCAATAACTGAACCCACCAACATTAATCATGCCTTATATGATGAGTTTTAGATCTTGGCTATGCAAGAGGAATTAAACCAATTTATTAGGAATGATGTTTAGGAGCTTGTATAAAGACCAAATGGACAAAATATAGTTAGAATCAAATGGATCATTAAGAATAAGATGAATAATTATAGTGTGGTGGTTAGGAATAAGGCAAGATTGGTAGTTAAGGGGTACAACCAAATAGAAGGGATTGATTTTGAGGAGACCTTTTTTCCTGTAGCTAGATTGAAATCCATTAGAGTGCTACTAACCTTCACCTGTTATAAGGGATTTAAGCTTTACCAACTTTACATGAAGAGTGCCTTTTTAAATGGGGTAATAAAAGAGGATGTGTTTGTAGAGCAACCCCTAGGTTTTGAGAGTTCCCAATTTACAAATCCTATTTTCAAATTAAAAAAGGCCTTATATGGATTAAAACAGGGACCAAGAGATTGTTATAAGAGGCTTAGCACATTTCTACTAAAGAGGGATTTTGTTAAGGGAAGTGTAGACACCATCCTTTTTTGAGGAAATTAGGAGATAAGTTACTCATTGTGCAGATCTATGTTGATGATATACTTTTTAGATCTTCAGATAAAAAGCTATGAAATGATTTTTCTAAAATAATGAGTAAGGAGTTTGAGATGAGTATGAAGGGAGAGTTTCCTACTTTTTAGGATTTAGCATAAGATAATTGGATTGTGGAACCTTTATAAGTCAATCAAAGTATATTAAGGATATCTTGAAGAAATATTAAATGGATAAAGCCAAGCCAATAAATACTCCCATGATTTCTAATATTCAGCTGGATAAAGACTCAAGTGAAAAATCTATTAATTAAAAGAAGTATAGAGGAATGATTGAATCTTTACTCTACCTGACTGCTAGTCACCCTGAAATAACTATGCTAGATTTCAAGCTGATCCTAAAGAATCCCACTTGACGCCAAAACAAAAGATGCGCAATGATGCCAAATTGAAAAATATACACAAAGTGAATCAAAAATCAAAAGATGCATTAAGTACACTATTCAATTGACAAGAGGCATAAAATGAGCCCACCGAAAGCAAGTTTTCTTCTCTTTTCAAACTTTTAAATCTTAGAAGAATTCATGTATCACTTGAGATTTTCAAAGGCTTGATTTCAAATTTCGTGATTGTGATAAATTACTTTTATACATTATTCTATAAGATATTTTTCTAAAACCAAGTCTTGAATGGATCTCTTTTTTTTATCCAATTAATTTTTCTGAGTTAGGTCTTTTGGTTTCAAAAGACAGTATTGCCCTGAGAGAAGTCCAACCTAAGAGATAATAAAATCAGATATTTTACCATTTTTGGATTTCGACATTGATAACTCATTGGTCTTACATGTCTTTAAAATTGATCACATGGAGACTGTGTCATATTCATGCTTTGATTAAAAAAAAAAAACTCTATTTTCTTTCTTTTTTCTGTTCTAATTTTTCTCCTCATTTTTTGTGATATCAAAAGGGGGAGTAGTGTTTGTAGTTGTTTTCTTTTTATTTTTTATTTTAGTTTTGATTATTTAATTATTTTTCATCATTAAAAAGGGGGATATTGTTGTAAATCTATTTTTTAGGGAATATAATTTTATAGAAAACACTTATATTTCTCTACGACTGCCTTGCCTAGTAAAATTTCAGGTCCACAAGATCAAACTGTAATTTGAACTAGCTCAAGATTAGGTAGACTAGGTCTGAGTTAGTTTGTAAACTTTTCGCTTTCTTGAGTCTTTTATAAGCGATGTGGTTCCTAATGCTAAGTAACATTGTATACACACACTTGGGGAAATTTTTTTGACTATTTTTAGAGTTCTTTATTTTTGGTCACATCATTTGGGATGATCCACAACTCAGCCTGGACGATCAATTAAAAATAGAAACCCTAATTAGGGCATCCTAGTTAAGAGCCATCATTAAGCTCATCGTCCTAGACAATATTCGTATCGATTGAGTCGATATGATTAAATAAAAAAGAATCAACCGCCAAATCTATTTAGGTATTGTTTATTTTTGGATATCATCCAGGGCATCATCTTGAATGATGCAACATAATTATGCCTAATTAATCTGGTAATTTAGGAAAGTAATTAAGGTTTGATTGCTTGAACATATTATCCTAGACGATTGCAGGATCGGCTGGGACAATCAGTTCATAAACCTTATTTATCTGTGGACGACCAAACATCAGCCATCTGTTATTCTGGGAAATGCTCTGGATGCTTTTCATGTATTTAAACTAATCATTCAGGATGATCGTGAGATTGGCCTGGATCATCAAGCTATTTTTGCATTGTCCAGACATCTATTTAGTATAATTATCTGGACGATATTCAACAATTTATATTGATTATATCGGATGATATACTATCAACCTGGATGATATGAACAAAAACCTTCTGATCATCCCAAATCATCCTGGCTGATTGAGCTTAATTTGCACTAATTGTACAAGACAATATTTATATTGACCTGGATGATAAAGTCTGTTTGTTGCAATTCAGAGCTACTCCGAAGCTCTTCTATTTAAGACCTCTTGTTTCTTTCAAGAGAGTATATTTTGTTACTGTTTTGACTTAAGAGAGCTAAGAGGAGAGGGAGAACAAGGGAGAGAGAGAGAGGATCTTGTGAGGGGGAGTTTGTGAGGGGTTTCACAAAGGTTACTCCAAGCAAGGATCCCTCATCGTCTTCTCCAGTCATCATCCTTAGTTCTTTGGGGGTTCTGGAGAGGTCTACTTTAGCATCTGATCAAGGTTCTCTGCCTGCTTCAGGAGGAGTCAAAAGGTGTTGGGTTCTCTGCCTGCTTCTAGAGGAAGCAAAAGGAGTTAGGTTCTCTACCTCACCTGGGTTGGTGGAAAGGAGGTTTGTAAAGGCTTTTCCACCTTACTGTGGGGGAAAAAGGAGAGACACTAAGTTTAGTTCATTACTCGGAGGGTACCTCAAGGGAGTGGACGTAAGTCGGGTTGACCAAATCACTATAAATTTTTGTGTTCTTTATTACTGCTTTCGCATTTAATTTCTACACATTAATTTCTGTGGTAAATCTTGGTTATTATTTTAAGATAATGTTTTGATCGAAAGGTTTTTAAAAATACCAATTCACCCCCCTCTTGGTTAGCCTTGAGACCATTTCATAAGGGCTTAACATCCCTTTCGAACACTCAAGTTCCATCAAAGCACTTTCACAAGACTCTCAATTTAAGTTTTTTCCAAAAGAAAATTGACTCAATGAATGCTAAAAACACATACTGAGTCTTTTGAGAAAGCTTAAATAGAGGGCTTTGAAAAACCCTAGAAACTCAATTCTGGCAATATTGATCATCTGATACAATCTTAGGATCGTCATGGATAATTAGTTCAAAATAGCTCTTTCATCTAATTAGAATAGTATTGCCTTATACAATCAATTCATTTGCTTATATTTATCATCCCGTATGATTAAGAATATCATCCCGTATGAATGAGAATATCATCTAGTATGATTAGTACAAACACATAGCTAATTATCCCATACAATAAGCGGTAATTAAATATCATACCATGCATGAATCAGATCATCCCATATGATATTCTCTAGTCATCATGTGCGATATGATTGAACATTTTTCTCTTGATTAAGCTCCTAATCATGGGATTAATTTAGACATGATATCATCGATTGTACAATATGATAAAGATTATTTGGTATGATGAGAACAAAATCTGAATTATAAAATAATATATAAATTATGTTTCACATCTATTTTGATTATTTTTATGGATCGTCCTATATAATGTGAATCTTATAGCATGATAAGTTCAAATTGCATTAATATCAAAATTAGTCATTTTGATGAGCTGATTGTACAGTATAATATAAATAATATAGTATAATTAGTTCATAAATTTGAATATATTATTTCAAACCAATCTTACTCCCTTGAGTGTATGTACATGGCCATCACGCTAGCAAACACCTTTATAGGACTTGACTCAAGAAATAAAAAACAAATCAATGAATATTTTAAATTCTTTACAACATAATGTATTCTACCCAATCTTGAGTTTTGAATCATCGTTCGATGGTGCATGGTGTTCTTGAAATGTTAATACATATAAAAAAAAATATAGAATATAAATATTAGAAGACATAAATATGTGAGCCACAATATTTGTTATCGTAAAAAATATAAACTTAGAAGCTCGAGTTGCAATCTTTTATTCATAATTGATGTGAGGTATTGTATGTTCATATACTAGCCTGACCAACCATATGAAGGCAAAAATCATAGCTAAAGAGGCCATTAAATGCCAATCAAAAGAAATTCAAGCACCCCACTAGTAAGTGTTATAATGCACTAAGAAGTGCTAAGAAATCATCTTAATAAAAAATATGAGAACAATAAGGGAACCAGGACCACCCCTCTGACAATCACATCATTGATGTGAGCCTTGACCGTAAAAGGAGTTTACAATGCTCAATGCATACCACATTAACATCCTTATGGACAACTTAGACAAAGAAATGTTTAAATGGTAGAATTCATTAAAACTAAACCTTAGAAATTAATAGTAATATTACCATTTACATCAAAGTCATCAACACACCATTGAAGTATAAAAAACTCAAAGAAGAAATCTGAAGGCTAATGTGACAAGGCTATTTTGCCCAATTCATACTAAACTAACCAACCCTTGAGTACACTACTCCCATTATGGGTTAACCAATACAAATGTAATAACAAAATAATTATCAAATTTTTAGTAAACTTAAAACCATTGACAATGGAATGTTACTATCTAAACAAGTCTTCACCAATGTAGTCAAGGAGCTAATTTAGAAATAGCCTTGTACTAATCATTCTATTAATTTTTATGACCCTAACTTTTAGGGTGTCCAATTCTTGCATAAATTCCTACTTATCATCAACATTAAGATGAGCAAGCCATGCAACAAGGTTTTGAGAATTATGATTGACAATGGGATATTCATTGATGTATTATTATGCTCCACCTTTCTCAGTATGAGCCTAGTTAAAGAGAAGCTTTAACTTGTTATTTTGACATTATACATGTTTAATAATTGATCAATATAAATAGAAGGAATAATAACTCTTTATGTCATAGTTAGGGAATTCCTTTGAAAAGTAACTCACTCAATTCAATTTATAGGGTTAACATACAATGCCATCTTTGGGAGGCCCCTTTAGTTAGCATTTAGAGGTGTTACTTATGTGTTACACATTATGTTAAAGCTCCTAACTCTAATCAGAATCAATGTGGAGTGTGAAAATCAATAAGTAACATAATCATTTTGTAGTAGGCAAACTCAACCAATCTTATTAGTGACCATAAGATTTAAAATTTTTTGAAGAATTATTCTTTTATCTTTTAATATATAATAACTAGAGCTACCTAATTCCTCTTGTTAATATAACTTCTCATAAAAAAAAATTATAGATCACAACATTAATATATACATCTGTATTTATTTCCCGAAAAATCATGTACACTACTCAATATCTATACAATTAGATCACTACTCTATCATGAACATAAAAGAATAACTTAAATAATAAGAACCTATACTTGAATGATCTTGATCAATTTTACATCCCTGCTCTCTTACACTGGCTTGAAATCTTTTAACTACATATAATAAGTTCAAGAGACCAGCAAGTACCTAAATCATACAACTAGACTTAAAGCATGACAAAGTAGATATATGTAAGTCAACAATCAAATCACAATAGTAACAATAGTTATATGATTATAAATCTATACAGAAATAAAAAAACTCAGATGCCATAAGAACTAACAATAAAGTATATAGACCATAAATCAATATCTTCTATTTTATCCGATAAAATATAACAAATGTTATATTTAAAATGCCTAGGATAATCAGTATGATAAACTATAAAAAGTTGTACAATAAAAGTTTAATAAATTCAAAGTAAATGAAATTAAATCAATTATGTGGAGAATTAAATAGTTAAAATAAAAATTGTTGAAAATAGATATAGGATTAGAATCACTGAGGGTGATATGATAAATTTATACAAAAGAGACAAAGCAATCCGACTGCAAAAAATTTGACTTTCTCCCTTTCTCTCTGTTGTACTACAATTCAAACAAGAATTCAAAATATTTTCATTTTTTATGATTTTTAGGAATTCAGATTGTTACAATCAACCTTAGAAAAAATATTATCCCCAATAATTCCCTTAAGGATTCATGCGTAAGAATCAATATAAAATAAAGCCATATGATCTAAACTTGAATCAAATCATACATTCATACAATTCATTATATTGCAAGTCATTCACTTATGTGTGAAATATGACATTCAATCATTTAAATAAATTTCTTACTAATAGAACTCTTAGATTGCTATAAATCTTCTAAAAACTTCAAGTTGCACTCATATGACATCATTGGAGTATGTCCTATTGTTGCAACTCGAGCTTACGAGTTTATATTTTTTGATGATAATAAATATTATGGTTTACTTTCTGCTACCTGTATGTACTTGAATTTTATGTTTATTTATGTGTGTATTAACTTTTTAGGACTACGATGCACCACTCAATGCTCAAGATTTGGGAGAATTATTTTACTTGTAATTCTCACTGTTGTAATTTTTTATTTCTTGAGTCATGCCCTGTAGGGGTGCTTTCTTGCTTTGTAACCTTGCATACACAAACTTGGGAATTTTTTCATCAGATTTAGAGATTACTGTTTTTGGTCACATCGTCCAGGATGATCCGTACATCATCCTCGATGATCTTTTAGAAAAATAGAAACCCTAATTAGGGCATCTTAGCCAAGGCAGCCATCATATCACATCGTCCTAGATGATTTTGTATCGGCCAGGATGATAGGCTCAAAGTAGAAAGAATCAGCCACCAGATCTAGTTAGGAATTAGTTATTTTTGGACATCATCCAGGGCATCGTCCTGGCCGATCCAACACAATTTTTCCTAAATTAATATGTATTTAAGGAAAGCAATTAAGACTTGATTGCATGATCAAATCGTCCTGGATGATCGCAGGATCGGCCAGGATGATATGCTGGACGATATGAACAAATTTCTTCTGATCGTCCCAAATCATCTTGGCTGATTAGGCTTAAATTGCACTGATCGTACATGATGATATTTATATCATCCTGGATGATAAAGTTGGCAAGTTACAATTAATGAGCTCATTTTGATCTCCTCTATTTAAAATTTGACAAGGCACTTGGTATGTGTCTTTGGCAGCCATTGTAGCTTCATTCTTTTAGAGGTAACTTGAAGAGAGAGCTTGAGAGGGAGAGAGGAAGGTAGAGTTTGAGAGAGGGAGAAGATTCTTGGAGGGGGTTTCAAGGGAGTGTGGAGTGGGATTCCACATGGTTTCTCCAACGAGCTTACACCTTAGTACCATCGGATTCAATGCTTGTCTTGAGGGAGGTTCTGGGAAGAAGAAGATCTCTTTGGTGTCAAATAACCTGGCTACTCCGTCGCACCGGAGAAGGTGGAAGTGATTTTGTAAAGGCTTCTCCACCTAGCTGTGGGGGCTAAAGGAGAGACACTGAGTTTAGTGCAATACTCGGAGGGTGCCTCTGAGGAGTGGACGTAGGTTAAGGTTTAACCGAACCACTATAAATCTGGTGTGTTTTTTTCTTTATTATTTCCGCATTTAATTTATGCTTTGTGTTTTCTTTGTGGTTAATTTAGTTTGGTTTGTGTTTTGATTGAAAGAAGTTTTAAAATACCAATTCACCTCTCTCTTAATTAGCCTTGGGCTAATTCATAAGGGCCTAACATCCCTAATGAACTTTCAAGTGGTATCATAGTGCGATTCATAAAATCTAGTTTTTAAAACTTTTGAATTTTGATCCATGGCTAATTTTTGTAATCGTAATATTGCGGAATATTATTTAATCACCAGACCACCTTTATTTGAAAATATTACTTTTGATTTTTGGAAAATATGCATGTCTACTTTCTTGAAATCAATTGATTATCGAATGTGATATTTGATTTTAACTGGTTTTCTGAACCGTTACGTATTATGGATGGAATTAAAATAGATATTCCTTTTAATCAATGGAGTATAGAAGAATAAATTAATGCTCAATTAAATGCTAAATCATTAAACTATTTTTTTTTGTGCATTAAATTCTGAAGATTTTATGTTTATTTCCACGTCCACAACTGGTACGAACATTTGGGATAAATTACATACCATATACGAAAGTACCAGTGAAATCAAGCAATCCAAGTTAAATATTTTAATGCATAATTATGAACTTTTTTGCTTGGAACCTAATGAGATGATCTTAGACATGTATACTAAATTTATTCAAATTGTTATATCATTACATGCTTTAGGAAAGGAGTTTTCAAACTTTGAAAAAGTCAATAAAATTCTTCATTGTCTACTTGATAAGTTTGATGCCAAAGTTGTTACTATTTATGAATCAAAAAATTTGAATGAATATTCTATTGATAATTTGATTGGCTCACTCATTGCCTACGAGCAAAGTTTGGGTCAAAGACTTTTGGATGCAGGTGAAACAATAGTGTTAAATGCTAAAAATATGGAGAAAAGAGGCTTAGTTGGTGACGAAAGTGATGATGTATCAAGAAAATTGGAAAGCTCACTAAAGCACAAGCATAAGCATCAATAAAAGCGGAATAAATGGAACAATGGTAAGAATATTAAGATTTCTTCTGATGTTATTTGCTTTGGATGTAGGAAACCTGGACATATGAAAAATTAGTGCCATAATTTGAAAACTCTTCCTGGAAAACAAAAGGGTAAAGCTAAGAAAATTATATAAAGGACAAGTAATGAAAAGCAAAAAATCTACTGGGCAGACCTAGCTTCTGAATCATCAGACCATGAGCAAGATGATGTTTAAACCCTTGGCTGTGTGTTTATTTTTTTATATATATATTTTTTGGTTTTATGTGTTTTCTTTAAGTTTATTTTTTTTCTTTTTTCATTTGTTATTTTAAAATTTTAAATTTATCTTTACTTTCATTTTTATGAAGTTCTCTCTAATCAACACACATGTTTACTTTTCTAAAAAATAAAAAATCTACCTCCTATTTTTCCTTACATTCTTATAAAAGTTGTGGTTGTCTTCTCTAAAAATAGTCAAAGGAAGGAAACTCATGATTTTGTTTCTCTATCTCTCTTCTTAAAGAGATTATTTTACTTTTGATTCAAAATCTTCATCATATATAAATTGGATCTTGAAATTGATCTTTTTTCATCTCGTTATATTTATTTATCTCATATGAATCTTTTGCAAGTTGTTGAATCTACATCATAATTTTCTTAATCAAATAATTTGTTTTGTCAATAAGATGGGTTTACTTTTATTTTTAAGATTTTAGAAAGGTAGAATATTAAAAAAAAAGTGGTCAGTGATTCCAAAAATAAAAGATGTGCAATGACGCCAAATTGAAAAAAAAATGGATACACAAAGTGTATCAAAAATCAAAAGATGTGCAGTGCGTCAACCAATTATCAAGAGGCATAAAGTGAGCCCACAAAATATAATGCTTACCATTCTTCTACTTCTAAAAGCTTAAAGAAAACCCTTGATACTTTTGATATTTGAGTTTGAGAATCATGATTCCTGATTCAATAATTCATGTATTAATCTTCTATTAGATATGTTTTATGGAAGGAGTTTTGGAAAAATTAGTGTTTCTTCCTCTAATTTGTTCATTGATTTAGATATTGGATTAAAAAGTTTATGAGCCTTTAAAAGAACTTGAGTTTGGATTAATAAATTCTAAATCTAACATTTTCTGGGTTATGCATTGTCAAAACAATCCTTCTAAGTTTTTGAATAAACTCAAGAGGTAACTTTTTCATTTTAAGATTATTTAATTTTGTCTTCACTTGATCAGGGATCTTTTTTTATCTTTTAATTATTTTTTTATTATCCTGATTATTTGTGCCCCTTCTCTTTTTGATAATATCAAAGGGGGAGAATGTACTGTTGTATTTGTATTTGTACTTGCATTTGTACTCGTACTGTTGCATTTGTACTCGTACTTTTAATTTTACAAATTTAATCAGTAATATTTGTCATCATTAAAAAGGGGGAGATTATTACAACTTGAGCTTACGAGTTTATGTTTTTTTTGATGATAACAAATATTATGGCTCACTTTTTGCTGCATCCAACGTACTGTTGTATTTGTATTTGTACTTGTATTTGTACTCGTACTGTTATATTTATACTTATATTTGCATTTGTACTTGTTTTAAAATAAAAACAAATTTTTTTTTCCTATAGATATTCTAGTGAGGGGGAGATTAAGAGAAAATATTTTCAATTTTACAAATTAAACCAGTAATATTTGCCATCATCTAAAAGGGGGAGATTTTGAAACTCAAGCTTATGAGTTTATATTTTTTAATGATAACAAATATTATGGTTCACTTTTTGCTGCCTATATGTACTTGAATTTTATGTTTATTTGTGTGTATTCTTTTCAGGACTACGATGCACCACTCAAGGCTCAAGATTTGGAAGAACTATTTTACTTGTAATTCTCACTAATGTAATTTTTTATTTCTTGAGTCATGCTCTGTAGGGGTGCTTGCTTGCTTTGTAACCTTGCACACACACACTTGAGAATTTTTCCATCTGATTTAGAGTTTACTATTTTTGGTCACATCATCCGGGATGATCCGGACATCATCCTGGATGATTTGTCAAAAAAAAAAAAAAATATAAACCGTAATTAGGGCATCTTGACCATGGCAGCCATCACATCACATTGTCCTAGACGATTTTGTATCGGCCAGGATGATAGGCTCAAAACAGAAAGAATCAGCCGCCATATCAATTTAGGCATTAGTTATTTTTGGAGATTGTCCAGGGCATCGTCCTGGACGATTCAGTATAATTTTGCCTAAATAAATATGATATTTTAGGTAAGTAATTAAGACTTAATTGCACAATCAAATCATCCTGGATGATCACAGGATCAGCCGGGACGATATGCTGGACGATATGAACAAATTTCTTCTTATCGTACCAAATCATCCTGGCTGATTAGGCTTAAATTGCACTAATCGTGCAGGATGATATTTATCATCCTGGATGATAAAGTTGGCAAGTTGTAATTAATGAGCTCCTTTTGAGCTCCTTTATTTAAACTTTGACAAGGCACTTGGTATGTGTCTTTGGCAGCCATTGTAGCTTTGTTTTTTTGGAGGGAACTTGAAGAGAGAGCTTGAAAGGGAGAGAGGAAAGGGTGGAGTTTGAGAGAGGGAGAAGATCCTTGGAGGGGGTTTCAAGGGAGTGTGGAGGAGGATTCCACACGGTTGCTCCGGTAAGCTTGCACCTTAGTACCATCGGATTCAAGGCTTGTCTTGAGGGAAGTTCTGAGAAGAAGAAGATCTCTTTGCTGTCAAAGGACCCAGCTACTCCGCTGCACCAGGGAAGGTGGAAGTGATTTTGTATGGGCTTCTCCACATAGTTATGGGGGCTAAAGGAGAGACACTGAGTTTAGTGCAATACTCGGAGGGTGCCTCCAAGGAGTGGACGTATGTAAAGGTTTGACCGAACCACTATAAATCTGGTGTATTATTTCCGCATTATTTTTTCTTTGTGGTAAATTTTGGTTTGGTTTGTGTTTTGATTGAAAGAAGTTTTAAAATATCAATTCCTCTCTCTCTTAATTAGCCTCGGGCTAGTTCATAAGGGCCTAACATCCCTAATGAACTTTCACCTATTAGTGTTATCTTCTTTAAGATAACAATGGTACAGAATCTAATAGGTCCAACACAATTATTGCTTTCATAGAAATGAATTAATTCACAAAAAAAATGATATATATATATATATATATATATATATATATATATATATATATATATATATATATATATATATATATATATATATATATATATATATATATATATATATATATATATATATATATATTCTCTTGGAAAGAGAGAGAAGGTCCATAAAAAAATGAGGATTTTGAAAGAGAATTGGGAGGTTTTTTGGGTGCCAAAGTTGGAAATGGAAGAAGGTGGCCGGTCATCCAAGGAAGACTAGAACACCAAATCTTTTCTATCTACCGCGAATCTAATTATGTTGGATTCAAGAGGTAGATTATCCTTCAAATGCATCTCCCCTTTACGGGTTTGGAATCTCCTCTAGTTATCAAAGAGGGAGTTTTGATTGCTAAGCATAAGCCTTTGCCGGTTTCAGGCAAAGGGAAAGAAGTAATTTCAGTTTTGGATGATAAACCAAAATCATCTTTGTCGGTTATCATCTATGGATAAAATGATAAGGAGGCTTCTTCGTTAGGATGCAGTTTTGCTGATATATTGAAGAATGCTAAGGATATTGAAAATGGTAATGTTAATATCAAAAATCCAGTTACTGCTTCAAGATTGGAGAATTCTAATGTATAAATCAAAAAACCACACATTAAAATAAAGTTGAGTAAAATTCAAGATCATATTGGAGATGCAAATGTTATCAAACTTGACATGGAAAAGGAAAAATCCAATGTTCAAGTTTTGAGAAATACACTGGTTATTAAAATTCTTAGGAAAACTTTCCTTTTTCTAAGTGTTCAATTGAATTAAGAAAGCAATGGATGAAATATAGAGGGTTTCATATAACATTGATTGGTCTAGATTTGCTACTTTGTATATTTCAGTCACATGAAGCCATGGAGGAAGTTCTTAATGGTGGTCCTTGGTTTGTTGGGGGCTTCGTTGTAGGTTTAGACAAATGGTCTCCTACATTCTCTCCTAATTCCTTGGATGGTATTTCTTCTCCGATTTTGGTTCGTCTTCCTCATTTGCCTTTAAATTGCTGGGATGAATCCAATATCACTAGAATTGTATCTAGAATTGGAACTCCTTTATTATTGGATGGTAACATGTTTAAATGGGGGAGAAGGGAATTTGATAGAGCCTACATTCGGGTTAATTTGAATTCTAAACTCCCTTATGGTATTTGGGTTGAAGGTCTTAATGGTAGATTTTTTCAAAAGTTTCAATATGAAAATCTATCATCATTTTGTTACAAATGTGGGAGAATTGGACATATGGATTTTGTTTGTCCAAGTTCATCTCATAATTAAAATTTAATTATTAAAGATGTCCCTTTCAGTTCATTTCCAACTGAAGATAATCCGTATGGGCCTTGGATGCATGTGAAGTACAAAAACAAAAAAAGGAAAATTCCTGAGAAGAAGCAATTTGATTTCAAGGTTTTATCAGCCAATGAAAAATTTGATGAGGTTTGTGTTATTGTCAAAAATGCAGTTTTGGAAGGAGAGGAAGAAGATGCTTGTGCTGGTTCAGAAATTCTTTTTGATCCATTGACAGCTCGAGAAGATGCTAAAATTAAGGAAGGAGATGAAAATGCTGTTAACCATGTATCAAGTTCTTTTGTGGATCATCCATTGATTGCTGAAAATTTGGAATTTCAAATCCCATAAATTATGGAAGAAGATAAGGAGTATAATAAATCTTCAGATTTGATTATGGAGCAGGTTCAGGCCATTCAGAATTTGAACTCTGAAATCCCCATTTTGGTGGTTGATCCATTGGGAGATGATTGTAATGTACCTATTATTGAAGCTGATCTATTGGGAGCTTATGAATCAGGGAATGAATTAAAAAATATTCAAATTCAAATTTTGAATTCAAAATTGCTGAAAATTTGGATGAAGTTAAGGGAGCCACGTTGGAAGCTATTTTTACAGAACCCTCTTCTGTTGCTGAACCATTGGGAGCTCACAAATCAGACTTTGAATTCAAAATTTTAAATATTCAGGAGAGAGAAATGTATGCTATTAATTCTATAACAGAATTGGTGGTTTTATCTCCTTCAACTGTTTTAGCAGATGAGTCCAAAGTGGTTGTTTCTCCTACTCCTAATTCAGCTAGATTTTCTGAAATAGAAGACAGTGTTAACGGTTTGAGAGATATTTCTCCTCCATCTACAGTTAGTTTGAATTTTAAAAAAACTATTCTTAAGAAAGAAAAAAGTTTTTTTGATAAAAGAGTTATTCTCTTGGCTCTAAGCACATATTATTCAAAGAACTTCAAGCCTTAGGACCGGTGAAAGATCTACCTAGAAGAAGGTTGGCTGAACTCAAAGTGAAGAACGATATGAGAGGTTATTCTTCTCTATTATCTCGTTAATATGCAAGCTTCTTTTCTCTTTGCTAGCAACAAAGTGGAAAGATACTTGAAGATGGAGCAAATTATCAAAGATTTTGTCATAATACTATCTTTGAATTTCGACTTTGGAAGTTGGAAAAAACTTATGGAATATCTATCAATGATATTCTTAGGTGATTTTTGTAAGTCATTGATAAGTTATATTTTCCTTTTTAGCTTTTGTTACTTCTTTTTTATTTTATTTTGTGTTTTGTTTTTTAAACTTATTCTAATTGCTTATGGGATCGATACTAAGTCCTATTCTTTAACTGGATGGAAACTCTGGGATACTAACCAACCCTTGGGTTGTTTAAAACTTTAGTATCCCCTGCATCTCAACATTTTTAAAATAGGAAATAGTGGGTTTCATTTCAACTATAATAAGTTTAATTTAACAAATTTGTTTTCAATAAGGTTCATTTTTCATGTTGATAAAGGAACCATTAGTTTCGTTTACCTAGTTTGTATTAGGTTGTATTTTCTTTCATTTTAATACATTATTTGCATTTCTTCAAAAAAAAAAATCAATCTCTATGTATTTGACCCATTTCACCAACTTAAAAAACTCACATATTCACAAAGGCACTAGCGGATGTCTCAACTCCCTATTCAACCCTTATAGAAATTTCCAACACTTTTTTTAGAAGTAGGAATTACGTGAGGAGCATATCTAGCCAATGTAGTATACTCAATCTCATATTGCATCACAATTTTGCATCCCTACTTCAACTTGATAAATTCTTCTTGCATGTGTCGTCAGGCTAATTGAGGTATGAACCACATCTTGAATATTACAGTGAACTCATCCTAAGTAATCTCAATATTAGTCTTCCCCTAAATTTCTCTCTCTATTTTCCAACCCACCATCTCTTAGCCTCTCCTTAAAAGAGGAACACATCTAATGATACTTTCATATTATGTTAATATTGCATGCTGTCAAAGATCTTTTCTCTCCTTAGTAGCTAGTCTTCTACAACCTGGGGTCTTACATCTCCTTGAAATAATGGAGATTTAAGCTTATAGAATGTTTATAAGTGCTTGTATCCCTCTTCTTTTATGCTCTTAGATGGCTTACTCTATGTTTCACCCATTATCTATGCTATAATAATAGCCAAATGGATCATATTATATGATGGAACTGAAGCTACACTACATTTCTCATTGGGTATATTTAGCTCTGACAGATCCATTTTGACTATTCACCTATATAATTTTATTTAATTTAAAAAAATTCACACATGCAATCAAATATGTATGCCAAAATAATGCAACTTAATCTATGCCACTCAAAATCAATTTTTATAGCTCTAGTAGTAATCAATTCTTCCAACAACGTTACTCTGATACCAAATTTGTGATGCTCTAGAATCTAATATAGAAGAACTATTTTCTTTTATCTATTAATATATAATAACCTAAGTTTCCTAATTTCTTTTATCAATATAAATACCAGTAAAAATCAAACTATCAATCAAGATATTAATATTTATTTTCTAAAAAATCATGAACACTACTCATGATTTATATAATTATACCATATCTATTTTTTTCATAAGCATATAAGAATAGTTTAAATAATAATTTAGCTTGTAATAGTTTGTTTTTAGCTCTCAATGCAATCGTGCACTTCTTAAAAAGAAAAAAAATAGCCTAAACTTGAAGGATCCTAATCAATCTCACACCCCCACTCCCTTGCCCTGACATTAAATCATTTAATCATATATAATGAGTTTAAGAGCTCAACAAGTAACCAAATCCTACAACTAAACTCAAAGCATGTCAAAGGACCAACATACTGATTATCATAAGTTAAATCACAATAATAGAGGTAGTCTTATGATCATGAATCTATGTTAAAATAGTAAAACTTACATGTAAGCATTAAAAATAAGTTTGTAGACAATAAAATAGTATAAAATATAGTAAATTCTATTTTACATGATGAAATTCAAAATGTGATAGTCAAAATGCCTTGGATAATCAATATAATAAAATACAAAAAGTTGTGCTGTAAAAGTTCAATAGATTTGAGAAGAATGTAATAAAACCAGTTTTGGGGAGAATCAAACAGTTAAATTTAAATTCTTTAAAAATAGATTAGGATTAGAATCACATACATTGATCTAAGAAATTTTTACAAAAGTGTCAAAGCGATCCGACGGCTAAAAAATGGCTTTCTCTCTTTCTCTCTGTTGCACTACAATTCAAATAGGAATTAAAAAATTTTCCATTTTTAATTACTTTTAAAATTCATATTGTTACATGGAAATCCCCAAGAGAACTTCTCCTATGTAAGACCTAACTTGTATCTAAATATTATATAAGCATTCATTATGAATAGTACAAGTTGGGTTTCTTCTCTTAGATATGTAGAAGCTGGAATATGTGAATTTCTTATTAAAAAATCAAGGCTTCTTCTCTTGGAATGTGATAGATATTGTTGGATTTGACCCTAAAATAATTATAAATTTTCTCAAGATAGGTCCAACATACAAATTCATCATTTAGAAAGAGTGAAACATGTTGAAAGAGTTGCTACTTAGCTTTGCATGTTTTACATTCTTGCAACTGCTTTGCATGTTTTACATTCATGCAACTTGTATGTTTTGATGATTCCAAATATTATTATTTTCTCCTAACACATTTTGGAAAGAATTTTTTTTGGCTCTTGTGTGTACAAATATTTCAGGGAAATTATACTCCAGATTGTTGAAGACTTCAAATAAAAATCTACTTATAATATTTTGTAACTTGGAGTCTGTATTTTTCTTTTACTTGAGTCTGAGAGAGTGTGATTGTAATTAAGTAACTTAGCATACATACACCGGTAGAGAGCTTTAAAATTCACAATTTTAATATATTGATCGTACAGGACGAACCATGTTCGTACGGGACGATCAGGCCAGTTATACTCCTCGAAGAGCAATGGAACGAATAGAGGGTGCGAAAATTTTTTTTAAGTCTTAATCGTCCAGACAATTTAACCTATTTGTCCCAGGATGATGTCCTATGAAATCTCATTTTGAACTATTTGTCCAGATGAATTATCCTATTCGTCCATAGATGATGTCCTATGGAATCTCATTTTGAACTATTCATCCAGACAAATTATCCTGTTCGTCCATAGATGATGTCCTCTGGAATCTCATTTTGAACTATTCGTCCAGACGAATTATCCTGTTCATCCCTGGATGATGTCCTCTGGAATCTCACTTAGAACTATTCATCCAGACAATTTATCCTGTTCATCCCTGTATGATGTCCTATGGAATCTCACTTTGAACCATTCATCTAGACAAATTGACCCCTTCGTCCTAGGACGATGTCCTCTGTTCTTTGAACTTGTGATCCATCATGCATTTTTGTCCCAATGAACCTTGGGAATAACAGTTTGTATTGGACGAACCATGATCGTACATGACGATGATCGGGTACGAAACATTGAGGTCATACGCAATAGTTTTTACACTATTTGTATGTATGAAATTGGATCGTATAAAAGGATGACAGTTCTCTATCGCACCGAATAGTGGTGGTAGAGAGTTTTTTTGAAGGCTTATTCTCCTTGCTGTGGGGGAAAAAGAAGAGACACTTGTGGTAATAGTGCAATACCTGAAGTGGGAGATTTCAGGGAGTGGATGTAGGTCATGTTTGACTGAACCACTATAACTCTTATGTCTTTTATTTTTCGCTACTTTTTACTTTACTATTTTTTTTATCTGTGGTTCAAAAATCATTTTTAAAATTTCACAAAAACTTTATTCAGGTTTAAAAGAGGAAGAATTTTTTTAATTACTAATTCACCCCCCCCCCCCCCCTCTCTTGGTTAGCCTTTTGGGACATAAGCTTAGGTCTAACAACCTAATTCATAATTAACAAGTTTCAATAAAACATTCACTAGATTGCAAATAAGCAATTGAACCTGAAGTCACTATACTCTTAAAGGCTAAATTTATACGAGAGGTACAATATCCAACTTGGAAAATATTATAATGGTTAAGAAGGCTAGTGATAATTAGATAATGCACTTTGATTACATTATCCTTAACAAAGCTTACCTAAGATAGTTTTCTACTTCCTTGCATAGAATAACTTTTTAATCCAACATCCAAACATAAAATTCTAAGATTTATGGATGGTTACTTCAGTCATAATCAAATAAAGATCAACCCTACAGATAAGAAGATAGTTACTTTTCAAACTGATAAAGGGTTATATTATTAAAAAGTGATGTATTTTAGCTTGAAAAATGCTAGATATACCTACTGTAGTGTCATGAACAAGTTTTTAAAAGACCTTATAGGCTACACCAGGGTAGTATATATCAATAACATGTTGTTGAAATATATAATAACAAATCATAACATATCTCTAAATTGAAGCAATGCTTTACCTCTTATGATATTGCAATATGTAACTTAACCCAACCAAGTGGGTTTTTAGAGGCCTATAAGGAAGATTTTTTGGATTCATAATCACACATTATGGGATTGAAATTAGTCATGAGATGATGAAGGTACTTAACAATACAATACCCCTAAGAAATAATTAAAGAGGTATAGTGCCAAAGTGGTAGAATCATAACTTTTCATTAATTCTTAGATTGATTTAGAGATAAATTTTTTACCCTTCGTCAAGATGCTAAGGGGAGCTCATAACACTAGCTTTAAATGGATGGAAGATGGCTAGTTTATTTTTTATTAGCTCATAATATAGTTAGCTTCCCTACCTCTACAATCAAAATTGATCCAAGGAGAAATATTATACATGTATCATGTTATTTGTCCTCATACTATCAATTTAGTACTAGTATGAGGGAGATTATAGCAAAACACCATATCTATTATATTAATAAGATTTTTTAAGGTAGAAGGTCACTATTTATTGATAGATAAAATACCATTTGATTTAGTATTTTAAGAATGAAAAATTATAGTTATATGTCCAATCCCACACTATTGGTAGTACAACCACTTCTTGTTTAGAAACACCCTTTAAAAACTCAAGAATCTAGGATATTACTCAAGTATTCAGTGCCATACATTAAGCAATAAGCATTCACATATTTTGTGGTTGAATGCACCATATCAATCTCTTTCAATCCACTTACTCTTCCTCTCCTATTGCCTTGTTAAAAGATAAATGTTATTGGGACTTCATTAAGCTATAGAGGAGGGGATGCAATCATATTTAACTCCCCTAGATAAGTTATCTTAGAAAGTAGACTCTACTTAAAATTTCCTATAACTAATAACATCACTGAGTATAAAGCTCTCAATGCAAGCCTAAAAGTTGTCATGAATTCTAAAGTTAAGAACATAGTGATTTATATTGACTCTCAACTTATGGCTTCCCAAATTGAGGGACACTCTTATGCCTGTAATCTATATTTGGTATTGTATTATCATATGGTGAAGTCTCTTCTTACATGCAATAAAATATATTAGATTGACCACAAGCTTTTAGAGCATAATGCATAGGCTGATGCCCTTTCCAAACTCATTATATTGATGACTGAAGATCTTTTCAAGAGAATGTGTATAGCAAAGATACACTTTCCTAGCATTTATGTTCCTTGGATAATAAAATTCATTAATGAATTAAGTGAGCATTATTGGATTGACCCCATCTAACCTGATTGCAAAATGGGATATTACCTAACACAAAAACTAATGTTTGCCTATAAAGATAAGTTGCAAAATTTATCATCATATGCATCAAGCTATGTAAATGGGCATCTATCAGAATATCACACAAATTCCTAGCACCATCATAAATTGATTACATGCTACAATAGAGCCATCCAAAATATGTAGAGAACACTTTAGAGAGGGAGCACTCTCCCTTAAAATCATGATTCAAAGATTATAATTATATACAACAAAGGATGATTGAATATACTTTACACCAAAATTTAAAAATTGTTAGTTTAAATGCAGTGCTGCTCATACACCTACATTCTAAAGAGAGCTCTCTTCTCAAGATCATGATTTAAAGATTGTAATTGTCTTCAATGCTGCTCATAATAGTTTAATTAGATAATAGAAAATGACACTTATTCATTGATAATGGAATTAAACACACCATATCAGATTTAGTCTCCAACCACATTAGATCAGATTTATCCCTCCTACCCTTATACTTCCCAACATTACATAGATAATGAAAAATATATAGAATAAGGCAATTACAACTTTCTATGCATAATGTATAAAAAATAAGCCCTTAAAACTCTTAGTGCATGGCAAATCTATACTAGGCCCTAATGACTCCCAGGGCATATCATAATAACTCCATTTAGAATTTAGGGCCTATACCCGCACTTGGATGCACATAACATCAATAAAATCCACTAGCATTTCTTCACACAAATTTGATTAAACAATTATAGAAGTAGTAAATTTTCAATAGATATAAATAAAATTAGACACATCATAGAAATATATGTAAATCATAGATAATATTCATGTTAGTTTTACATGAATTTTATCTTTCAATATCAAATTTGTTTAGAATCTAATCAAACATCAAAATACTCAAAATATTATAATATTTTTTAACACCATGTGAAAATTTTAAAAAAAATAATACATTAGAACTTGGAGAATAATAAGAGCAATTATATACCAAAAGTTATATGGTGAAAATTTCCTAAATTTTAAAATATCCTCTTTTTATGCCATTAATAACCTAAAAATATCATAAAAATCCATTTAAAAAAGGATATATATATATATATATATATATATATATATATATATATATATATATATATATATATATATATATATATATATATATATATATATATATATATATATATATATATATATATATATATATATATATATATATATATATAATCAACCTAGATCAGGTAAACTTTTTCAACTGGCGTAGTGGAAAATAATTGCCCAATGACCCTTAAAATGAGTTTTGTCTCTGCAAATCCTATCTTCTCTTTCTAGGCTAGTGAATGCAAAGGGGGAAAATGAATGGAAATGAAAACTTTTAGGGGATTTTAATTTTTTTTCTAAATTTGGTCAAAGCAGTGCAGCTCGTGAAGAGCAAGCAATATAGTTCTCCTAAATAAGTCTTTTTTGAATTTATAATATAAAAATCATGACATCATAATGCCTAAATATTAGTGCCCCATTACTTTTAAAGGACCGAAATAAATTAAAAAGAGGAAATAGTACATCATTTCTTTGAACATAACATTGCAATGTTTCTCAAGAACCTATGTTTTTACCCTAAAATGTGGAAGACATTATCATAATGCCTAAAACATGGTGTTAAATGTTCATGAAGGTTGTTAAACCTTTAAGAGCATGCTTGAGGCTTACCAAGAGAGGGCGGGGGGGGGGGGGGGGGGGGGTGTGAATTGGTTATTTAAAAAATTTCCTAAAGCAAAAAAGAAAAATCTTTTTATCTTTTTAAATATTTTAAAACAAATAAATTTATGCCACAATGCAGAAGTAGATTAAGATGACATAATAAGAAATTTCAACCACATTAAAATCACAAACTAGTGTGGAAATTAAAATGTGAAACAGTCAAGGAACAAACACACTCGATTGTATAGTGGTTCGATCAAATCTGACCTATGCTCACTCCCCGGAGGCCTCCTCCGAGTATTACACTAACCATTTTAGTGTCTCTCCTTTAGCCCCACAGCTAGGAGGAGAAGCTCTTACAAAAATCTCTTCCACTGACCTTATGAGGCAGAGTATCCTAAATCTTTTTCACCCATCTAGTGAAGGCAGAGAACTTGAATCCTTTTATTCCCTCTTGGAGTAGGTAGAGAACTTGAATATTTTTACTCCCTGTTGGAGTAGGTAGAGAACTTGAATCTGATGCTGAAGCATATCTCACTAGAGTCGCCAAGGAATTAAGAAAGCATCTTAAAGAAGATAATGAAAACCTTACTTGGAGTAACCTTTGTGAATCCCTCACAACTCCCCTCAAAAGAATCTCACTCTTTCTTCTCTGTCAAAGCTCTCCTTTTTTCCTTTAAGCTCCCTCTCAAAATAAGACATCATCAAAAGATCTCTCACAAATTTAAGTAAGAGATTAAATAAAAATCCTCTAAAAATGCCCTAATTTTTATTCAGAAGTTTTTTCTTAACCTAAATCTTTTCGATTCATTTCATATAGACCTTTTGGATCAAAGGCATGTTGTTATACAACTTACTAATGATCTGGATTACAGTTATATTTTCGTTAGGAGATTGTATATATACAAGCTTTCCAAATGCGTTTGATCAAATGGACTTCAGATTTTGATGTTAGGGAAGAATCTTTGATTGTGTCGGTTTGGATTTCATTCCCTAATTTGAGACTTCATTTTTTTTATCATCAAATCCTTTTTGGGTTGGCTTCAATTTTTGGAAGGCCATTACAAATAGACCAAGCCACTGCTTCTGTTTCTCGACCTTTTGTGGCTAGGGTTTTGGTGGAATTGGATATTTCTATGAAACATCCTAATTAGATTTAGATTGGCTCAGAGGTGAAGGGTTATTTCCAAAAAGTGGATTTTGAAAATTTACATATATTTTGTTCTTAATATAAGATGTATGGTCATGGTATTAATGAATGCTTTTGGAAACATCCCCATCTTTGTAAAGAGAAGGTTTTATCAAAACAAACACATGGGGATGAAGCCAATGTGATTTCTAATGTAGTTAGTACTCCTAACCCTGTGATTTTAGAGGATAATGCCTCTAATCCGTCTCAAATTATTGAGGAGCCTTTGGTAGTATCCAGAGATGTTCTTGAACCAATTGTTTCCAATGCTATTGTTTTGCATCATGATCAAGGAGTTATTGCTAAAACTTCTGCTAATACACTTATTGTCTGTGAGGATAATGTGGAGAAAACTTTGCCTAATATTCTTACCAAAATGATGCTAATGTTGATTCCATTTGTTCTTGTATGATTAACAAAAAAATATTAGATTTGAATGGTCATATGCTTTCTAACAAACTCTCTAATCCCTTGAATGAACAAGAGAATGAAATTGAAGCTAATGAAATTCTATTGGAGGAAGGTGAACTTGTTTATGTGGAGAAAACTCTCCTCTTCAAAAAGGCATTGAAGGTAATGCTGTGAGGGATAAATTTAATATGGAGGATGACGGGATGTTTATGGATGATGATTGTCCTCATCAGATTAGTCAAGGGATCCAACAAAATGATAGTAAGACTCCTTCAACTTCTCATTATAATAGTGATGCCTTTATTGATACTGAGGATATAGGAATTGTTGCTAAATGTTTTGCTAACGATGATAATGATATTAGTTTCATTAAGGTTTATAGTAAAAGAGGTAGGAAGAAACAACATGTTATATTGCAATCTCCTAGAACCACTCACTTGCAAACTACTCATTAATTATGTTTTTATGTTTAAATATATTATTTAAAATGTGAGGGCCATTGGTTGTCCCTCTTCTAGAATTTATGTTATAAATATTTGTCATGTTCATAATATTTATATTCTTGTGTTACTTGAACCCCTTATTTCCTCTTCTTGGTTGATTAGAACCTCTTAGTTTTTGGGTTTTAATTATGCTATTTCGAATGTGGCTAATAAGATTTGGGTTTTTTGGAAGGATGCAGTTAAAATTGATGTTATTGGTGATTTTACTCAAGTGCTGCATTGTCAAGTTGAAGTTTGCAATTTCATTATCATATTTTCTTTGTGTATGATGCTTCCTCTTGTTACATCAGGAAATTGCTTTGGGAGAAAATAATTAATTTTCATAGTATTTGCAATTTTCCTTGGCTTGTTGGTGGGGATTTCAATGATATTGCTAACCCTTCTGAGAGGATAGGAGGTTCTTCTACTTAGTTTCAATCTATGGAGGAATTTAATAGTATGATTTTGGATTGTAATTTAATTGATGTTTGTTTTTCTGATAATAATTTCACTTGGAACAGGGGTCATTTGTACCAACGGTTGGACCATGATCTTTTTAATGACTCTTAGCTTAATGGTTTTTTTTCAATTAATGTGCAACATCTTAGCAGAACTTTGTCTGATCATTCTCCTTTGCTTATTAGCCTAAATTTTAGACATTTTGATAGTTCTTCTTATTTTAGATTTTAAAATATGTGATTACTTTATGATTCTTTTTTAGATGTGGTTCAAAATAATTGGCAAGCCCCTTTACATCTGGATGACTCTAGTTTTTGTATGAGGAGATTTTTGTTTAAGTTGAAAAGGTTTAAGTAGGTTTTAAATTAGTGGAACCATAATGTTTTTAGAAACCTTTTTACTAATATTTTGAAAGCTGAGCAACTTGTTGATAATATTGAACTTTCTTGTCAAATTGATCCTACTGATGTTAACTTCTCTCTTTAAAAAAATGCTAAAGAGGAGCTTTTTTAAATTCCAAGCTCAAGAAGAGGTTTTTTGGAAGCAAAAAGCTACTGCTAGGCACTTGGTTGAAGGTGATAATAATACCAAGTATTTTCATGCATTGGTTAAAAGGAAAAGGGCTAAAATTATATCAATAAAATTCAACATGAGGATGTTTTTATTACTAAGAACACTGAGGAGATTTCTAATTTAGCTCATCTATATTTTCAAACTCATCTTAAAAAGAATTTTAAACCTGCTCAAATTATTGATCATTCTTTTATTCCTAGCTTTATATCCTAAGAGCAGAATATGAATCTCTCTATGCCTCCTTTTGAGAAAGTTAGAGATATTCTATTTGATATGAATAGTGATTCTGTGGCTGGGCTGGATGGGTTTACTACTCAATTTTTTCAAAAAGCTTGACACATTATTAATAATGATATTTTTGCTGGCAATTTTATCCCTAAGTGTTTCACTTCTACCTCTATTGTGCTTATTCCCAAAAATAACTCTGTCAACACTTGGGAATGATTTTAGACCTATCAATATGTGTACCTTTTTTAACAATTTGATTTCTAAAATTCTCATGAATCATCTTACCTCTCTTTTACCTAAAATTATATCTCCATCTCAAATGGGTTTTGTGAAAGGTAGGGTTATTACAGATAAACTTTTATTGGCTCAAGAATTCTATCATGATTTGGATGTTAGAGTGAAAGGGGGCAAATTAAATTTAAAGCTTGATATTGCCAAGGCTTATGACAGTATTGATTGGAATTTTATTTATCATATTCTAGTGTTTTTTTTTGTTTCAATTCAGTTTTTATTAAGCTTACTAAGAACTATATTGAAGAGGTCTATTTCTATATTATTGTCAATGGCTCTAATAATTGTTTTTTTAAATCTTCTCATGGTTTGAGGAAAGGTGACCCTATTTCTCCTGCTCTTTTTATTATTACTATTGAATTTTTATCTAGAGGTCTTACCAATCTTTTTGAAAGTAATCCTAGTCTCTATTTTAGAACTTTGGCTGATTTTCTCATATCCCACTTATGTTTTACAGATGACTTTATTGTTTTTACCAATGATCCTATCAATAGAATTCATAAACTTATGGATTGTTTAATCAATTTGAGATGGCTAGTGGCTTATCTCTTAGCAAGAATAAAAGTTGTTTTATTGCTTCTAAGAAGATTTCTAATGATCGTATTTTAGCCATTAAAGAATTAACTGGTTTTATGCATGCTCATTTACCCATTAAGTACCTTGGTGTGCCTCTTTTTAAAGGAAGAATAAAAACTTTTCTTTTTTATGATCTTATTGCTTCTATACCTAATAAGCTTGTTTCTTGGGACTATAATTTTCTTAGCTTTGTTGGTAGAGTTACTCTTATAAAAAGTGTTCACTGCTCTTTACCGGTTTATAGTTTTTAAGCTATTCTTTCGACTCAAGCTGTTTGTAATAGAATTCATTAGCTTATCAATAAAATTTTTTGGAAAGGTACTTCTACTAATTCCAAATTTACTTTGGCTGCTTGGGATAAAAGTTATGGTGTTTTAGCTGAAGGTGGTTTAGGTTGAAAGAATATGAATGATTTAGCAATGGCTTTTTCTTTTAAAATTTGGTATACTTTTTGTGCTAAAGTTAGCCTTTGGGTTAATTTTATGTTTATCAAATATTATGTTGGCAAGAACCCTACTAATTGTTTCTTTAACTAAGGCAACTCTAAAGTGTGGCAAAGGCTTTGCAAGGTTAAATGGGATATTGAGCCCTTCATTTCTTGGGGGCTTGGTGAAGGTAATACTTTCTTTTGGCAAGATTGGTGGTTAGGCAATCATTCTATTGATTCTATTTTTAATTCTTCCTCTATTGCTTCGATTAAGGTTAATCTTTTTTTTAAAGATAATTATTGGGACTATGAGATAATTTCTAATGTTTCTCCTAGTTACATTATTCATAAAATTCTTAACTTGCCTATCAATACTGCTTGTAAAGATATTATTTTATGTGATTTTTCCAAAGATGGGGGTTTTCACTTAAAGAGTGTCTGACATGTTTTTAGATCTAGGAGAAATATTGATAATATTTTTTCCTTGATTTGGAATTAGAGCATTCCTACTAATGTGGCCATCTTTGTTAGGAGAATTTTATATAAATTTATTCCCGCGGATGATAATCTTACCAAAAAAGGTTTTATGTTGCCTTCCAAGTGTCAATCTTGATACCATTTGGAGAATATGCATCATGATTTTTTTTTCTGGCCCTGTTGCTATTCAATCTTGGGTTAATTTTGATGATTTGTTTAAGTTAAATTATTTTAATGCTCATTTATCCCTCAAATCTATGCTTGGTTCTTGAATTCTAAAGGGCACATTCATAATGTTATTCCTTCTCTCATTTTATGGTTCTTATGGTTGGAGAGGAATAATTATCTCTTTAATGATGTTCATATGAATCATCATAAGGTTATTCAAAAGGTGAAGGATAAAGTTTTGTCTATTGTGGCTGTTAAACTACTCTCTTTGAAGAATTTTAAAAATTATTACTTTGTTGGGAATGCTTTAGGCCTTAAATTGGTGGGGGGTCCTACTACTTTAAAGGCTAATGTTATCTATTAGAACAAACTCCCCTATAATTTCTTTAAGTTAAATGTGGATGGTGCTTGTAATGGCTCTTCTATGGGATGTGGTGGTGCTATCAGGGATAGTAAAGGTACCGTTATTATGGATTTTGTTGGTCCTGTTTAGAATGGTAATAATTTTATTGCTATTACCATGGCGATTCATTACAGTATTAAGTTATATATTTCTCTTAACTTAACTAACTTGTTTATAGAGGTTAACTCAGATTTCTTTATGCTGATGATGATATGTACATCACCATAGATCACTTTTATCAAGTTAAGGAAATTAAAAAACTATTGATTTTTTTGAATTATTTGTTTCATCATATTAGTAAGAGGGTAATGAGTGTGCTTCTTAGCTTGGTAATTGACGGTGTAATCTTGATTGCATTTCTGATATTATTTGGTCCATTATTCCGGTGGCTCTTAGAGGGTTGCTTAATCTTGGGTGGCATGCTTTATTTTCTTTGTTCAGGGGTCTTTTTTTAGGTTTCCTGGGTGGTGTGTTGGGGCTTTTTGTGGCCTTTATATTATTGGGTTATGTTTAGGTGTCACCATTATGTGTTGGCTCTTTGGTATTATCTGCTGCTTTGTGGTGGCTATGCTCTTTCATATATTAGTGGGTATTATCACTACGGCTGTTGCTTTACCTATGGTTTTGCTACCTAGGTTTTTCTCGGGCTGGGTGGTTTTTTGTACTTCCTATCTTCTTCCTAGAGGTGTGGTGTGGTTTCCTTACTTTGGTTTATTTTTATGGTTGTCTGGAATGGTGATTACCTTTGCTACCTTCTAAGTTTGTTCTTTCTTTAGGGTTCTATGTGCTATATTATCCTACTCCTTTTATTTTTCTATTATCCTATCCTACTTTTGATGAATAGCTGTGGGCACTTCTCTGTGGCTTTATATTTAGATATGGTCTTTGTGGATTTAGACTTAAGCTGTGATTGTACAGGTTATGTGGTTGATGGCTTATCCCATTGTTGCTCTCCTACCTTCAGGTTGCTCTTCTACCGGGCTAGGGGTATCCGTGAGAGTTTGATTGGGATTTGGGAGTGACTTGGCTCTATTTTTGGTTTTCTGGTTACTTACAAGAGAGTGTGTGTCTTCCTTGGTCATTGGAATTTGGCTTGGTATATGTTCAACCTATTTTGGTTGTTTGGCTGGGGGACTTCTTTTTGGCTAGGTCTGGTGATTTTCTGGAGGTTGAGTGTTGCTCTTCTGGGGACTTTGATCTTTGCTGTTTGGGGCCTTTTGAGATGTTCTTGATTACTGTTGATGGTAGGATTGAGCGACTTGTGGATTTCCTTAATGAGGCTTCTTGTTTTAATTCTACTATGAGCTCTATAAGTCTTTATCCTCGATTTGGCTTAACATGGTGGCAGGATTTAGATTACTTATTATGATGCAGACTTTGATATTCTTATTTTGGTATTGGCTTATTTTTAGATTATTATTTATGGTTAACTTATAATTTTTTGTGCTATAGTTGTTGTTTTTGCATCCATTTTGTTTTGCAGGTGGAGGTGATTATGGCTAACATCAAGTTTTTTTGCATAGAGATTGTGCTTCATTTCTTTACTTTGATCTTTCTTTTTTGGATGCTTGTCTATAGTATCTTTAGAATGTTTCTAGGTTGCATTGTATTTTTATTTAGTGGAGACTATTGGCTCGTAGGTTTTCTTTTACTTTATTTTATAGCTCATTTGAGCAGTAGTGAGCTGATAGTCTCCCTTAAGGACCTTGTAATCATTTTTATTTATTAACACGTAGGCCCCTCCATGGGTTTTAATTAAAAAAAAAAATCATCCAGTATGATCGTGCGATCATCCTGTATGATTAGTATAAAATAACACTTCTAGACAATACGAACTGCATTATCTTGTACGATCAATTCAAAAAAGTTTGTACCAATCATCCAGCATGATTGGTGATGATTAATTATCATATCATATAGAGTATGATTCATACAGTACAAAGATGGGGGATTATCCAGTACAATTAGTTGAAAAATTATTATATTTCATCTTGGAATATGGGCGAAGATTAATTATCATCCCATACATGAATCAGGTTGTATAATATGTTACAACTTAGTTTTCATTACTATATTTTCATATTATATGTGCTTTTAATGATTCCAAAATGTTATTATATTGACTACTATTTCTCCTAACATATAGTTAAAGACTTTAAGTTAATTGAACCATGCCAGGAAAATTTTCTAAGTCCTGTTCGTACTGTATGAAGTTAGCTTAATACATATGTCATCCAAAAAATGAATTAGATACGTATAAGTTCATCTTGACAAACTTCTGATTTTTTCTGAATTGTTCATAGTATATAATTATAGTTTAGTATAGATGACGTCCAGAGTACGAAATGAATGTGTATATTTTCATCCAGATGAACAGGTGAATTTTTTGAATTACTCGTACTGTACAATCATAGGATCATACAGATAACTTCCAGTGTACAAAATGGTTGAGGCCATTTTTGTATCAAATATAACATGGTTTGGTTAAAACAATTCATATTGTACAATATGGATTTTGTACTTAATATTATTCAAAGTACAAAATCATTCCGTACTGAATCATACCGGATGAGTCTATTCAATTTTGAACTGATCATACTGTATGATGTCAGTTTGTACCCATGTCATTCAGAGTATGAAATTTCTTCATACTAGATTATATGAGTAAACTCTGAAATGTTCGTATGTATGATTGTGGATGACCAAATTAAAAAAATTTCAATTTTATGGATTGTTTTTAATGTCTTTCATATATATTGTCCTAGAAACTAGTATAAAAGTTCCTTTCATTTTTCTTTAAGAGCAAGTCTGAGAGTGTTTGAGAGAGAGTTATTGCAAGTTCAGAGTGTGAAGAGTTCACAAGGTTACTCAAAGGTGAGAATCTCTTTGTATTTGTGGCAAATATTTTCCTTACTTATTTGAAGACACTCAAGAGAAGATCTTTGAAGAAGATTCAATTCTCACTTAGAGAGTGTGAAAGAATGACGGTACTCTGCCGACACTTGGAGAGTGTGAAAGGATGATGGTAATCTACTGAAACTTAGAGACTATGAAAGGGAGTCTTCATGCAGTAGATGTAGGTCTAGTTGGACCGAACCACTATAAATTTCCATGTTCTTATTTTTACTACATTTTTACTTTTTTTCTTGCTTAAATTTTTGTGGTTGAAAAAAATTTAAATTGATAAAAACTTTTAATTATGAAAAAAATAAAAAATTGCTTTTCTATTTCCAAGAGATTTTTAAAATAACCAATTCAACCCCCTCTTGATTAGCATTGAGACAATTGAATTATGTTTAATAATATATACAAACTTTTTAAGTGGTATTAGAGCCTACTTTCAAAATTTAAGATTTAGACAACTTTGTGGAAATGATTATGGCTACTTTTAGAAACGTAACACACCTGAAGGGTATTCGATTACTAGACCCCATTATTTGATAACATTCCTTTTAATTTTTGAAAAATATGTATGTCTACTTTTCTTCAATTGCTTGACTATCGCATGTGGATTTTAGTACATGAAGGATACACTAGGCCAACTAGACTTGTAGATGACATTTGAATTGAAACACCATTTACTGACTGGACTGTAAAAGAATGAGACTTAGCTTTGTTAAACGCTAAATGTTTGAACAGTTTTTTCTATGTGCTATGAAGACTACATGTATGTTTCTACCTATAAAAGTGAAATATAAAAATTGGAATAGACTTTGTTTCACATATTAAGGGACTAACGAAGTGAAATAATCTAGATTAAATATTTTATTAAATGAATATGAACAACTTTGCATGAAACCAAATGAATCAATCACTAACATGTATACACATTTCAATCAAATAGTCATCTCCTTGTATTCTTTAGCTAGGGAACTAATGAATGCTAAGAAAGTGAATAAAATGCTTTGATGTTTGCCTACTACTTATGATGCAAAAATAACTTCTATTACAAAGTCTAAAGATTTAACTATTTATTACATTGACAATATTCTTAGATCATTAAATACTTATGTGCAAGGAGTGCCTCAAAGACATATTGATGCAGGTGAGAAGCAAAAGGAGAAGAACATATCATTGAAAGTTGATGAATTGGAGAGTCATCTGTCTCAGCCTAAGGATGAAGATGACATTGGCTTGATTATAAGGAAATTCAAGGGTTTTTTAAAAAGGAAGTAAAGGAGACGTCAGTAGATGAATAAAGGTAAGTGCTACAAAAATATTAAGGCTTATAACATACTATGAATGCAGGAAGCCTGGATACATTAAATTTGAATACCTAAATCTTAAAGCCAATTCTAGCAAGGAGAAGGTGGACGAGAAAATAAATATGAGAAAGGACAAGAAGAGATTATAGAGAGTTTTTTGGGCAGACTCAACTTTAGAATCCTCAGAAATAGAAGCTGAAAAGGAAGTTACCAACCTGTGTTTGATGGCCGACAAGCTTGATCAGTCAGATCAAGAAGAGGTATGTGACTTAACTTATGAAGAGCTCTTTGATGTTTCTCAGAAAATATATAATGCATATAGAAAACTCAAAAAGATGCATTCTAGGTTGAATTTAGATTTTCTTGAATTACAAAAAGAATATGAAATACTTAGAAAAGATCACACAAAAATTGATAACAATCACATGAAACATTTTGATGAGTTTGATGAATTGAACAAATAGCATGAACTATTAAAATCATCCCACACTAAACTTGAAAAAGATTTTAAAATATTTATGAATAAATATAATAATATATAGAACTATTTGAAAGTTGATAATGTTGTGTTAGAAAGTGCAAACTCATTTTTTAAAGTACAATTAAAATCATTTGAAAAAATAGGATTCCACCCACACCTGAATAATTTTTCAATCCTGATAAGAAAAAAAAAAATTTAAAACCTAGGAAAAAAAAGTTTTACTCATGCAAATTAAAAAATCCTTTACCTAGAGTTAAATGTTTTTCCTGTGAAATGATTGGTCATATATCTCACACTTGCACTATTTATATTAAATCATATCTAGTGTGGAGACTAAAGATACATAAAACAAAGCATATCAAATATGCATCTAGTTTATTTTTGCCAAAAGGAGAGCCCATACTTGTTTGAGTTCCCAAGACTATGTTTGATCATCTTATAAAAATGCTTTCATATAATACCTCATAAGAGCATTTGGTACCTGGATAGTAAATGTTCAAAGCATATGACTGGCGATACTATATAATTCATATAGTTGAAAGCCAGGAATGAAGGCAAGGTTACACTAGGAGATAATACCACTAGGATAGTGGTAGGCACATGTATGATTAGAAACTTGAATAATTTTTTCATTGACAATGTTTTACTTATAGAAGACTTAAAGTATAATCTATTAAGTATTAGTCAACTATATGATAAATATTATAGTATAAAATTTTTTTCCATCAGTTACATAATAAGCCAACATATAATTGATGCTTTGAATGGAACTTGGGTAAATAATATGTACATGCTTGATTTGAATTGTATTAAATATCCTAATGATTTTTATTTAAAAATAATTTCTGATTAATCATGTTAATGTCATAGGAGACTTTATCACTCTAGTATGAAAAGCTTTAGGAAAATTTCCCAAAAAGAACTTGTTAGAGGAATACCAAAATTAGACTTTATCAAGGATCCCCAATGTGATGCATGTCAACTAAAAAAAAAGGTGAAGTCCTCCTTTCATTCCATTAAGGATCTTAGAACTAGTCAACCATTAGAAATTATTCATATGGATATTTTTGGACCGATTAACACTAAGTCTTGGAGGTAAAGTATTTAGATACGTGATTATTGATGATTTTCAAGATTAACTGGGTTAAATTTTTATTTCATAAGAGTTAATCATTTGAGAAATTTAGAAGTTTTGAACTAGGATTCAAAGAACACTAGGATGTGAGATTTTATCAATTCAAAGTGATCATGAAGGTGAGTTTGAAAATAAAAAACTTGAAGATTTTTATAAAGAAAAAGGAATTGATCACAATTTTTCAGCACCTAGAATCCCTCAGTAAAATGAGATATTTGAGAGAAAGAATAGAATATTAATTGAAGCTGCTAGAGCCACATTGGCAGAATATTCACATCCAAAATATTTTTTGAATAGGTGAATATTAGATTCAAATTAAATAAGACACGCTATGAACTTCTTAAGGGGAGAACACCAAATTTGTCACATTTGCATGTTTTTAGATATAAGGTGTTCATTCATAATAATGGGAAAACTTCTTTGAGAAAATTTGATCCAAAATCTAATGATGAAATTTTTCTTGGATACTCTAGTATTGGAAAATCTTATAGAGTTTTTAAAATAAGAACTTTGGTAGTTGAGGAGATCACACATCTTGTGTTTGATGAATCTAACATTTTGGAAGTGCTAGGTTGAAAGAGGATCATATTAAAAATAACTCTTAAAGAATTGAAAAGATGAATTTGAAAGAGAAGGTAAAAAAAAAAACCTTTGCCTAGAGAATGGAAATTTTCTAAGAATCACTCTAAGCAATTGATTTTAGGTGAACCTAGTGAGGGTGTTAGGACTAGGAATAAACTTAGAATGGTGAACTATTCTGTCTTTATATCGATGATTAAACCCACAAATATAAATCAAGTACTTTCATATGAATTTTGAATTTTGGTCATGAAAGAAGAGTTGAATCAATTTGTAAGAAATGATATTTGTGAATTAATTAAAAGGACAAAGGATCAAAGTGTTGTTGAAACTAAGTGGATATTCAAAAATAAAATAAAGGATTCAGGAGTTGTGATAAAAAATAAGGCAATATTGGTGGCTAAGGGGGATAATCAAATAGAAGAAATTAATTTTGTACAGACTTTTTCCCTTGTAGCAAGACTTGAAGCAATTAGGATTTTGTTAACCTTTGCCTATTTTAAAGGATTTAAATTGTATCAAATGGATATCAAGAAAGTATTTTTAATGAGGTGATACAAGAAGATGTTTATGTTGAGCAAGCTCCAGGTTTTGAAATTTCTAAATTCTCTGACCATGTGTTTAAATTGAAAAAGACATTATATAGACTAAAATAGACACCTAAGGCTTAGTATGAGAGGTTAAGCACTTTCTTATTAGAGAGATCTTTTATGAAAGGAAGTGTGGTTACTACTTTCTTTTTGAAGAAAATAGGAGATGACATATTCATTGTTTAAATATATACTGATGATATCATATTTGGATCTACAAATGAAAGTCTTTGTGATGATTTTTTAAAAATAATGAGTAGTGAATTTTAGATGAGTTTAATGAGAGATTTGAGTTATTTTATTGGTTTTAGCATAAAGAAAAATTAGGAAGGAAATTTTCTTAGTTAGTCGAAGTATATTAAAAGCATCCTCAAGAAATATGAAATAGATAATGCTAAATCAGTGACTACACCTATCTGTTCCTCAATTCAATTATATAAGGACCCTAAGGAAAAATATGTTGATCAAAATAATTTTAGAGGTATAATTGGATTATTACTTTACTTGACTGCTAGCATACTAAATATAATTTTAATATTTCTTTGTGTTTTAGATTTTAATCTGATCCAAAAGAATCACATTTGATAGTAGTGAAAAGAATACTAAGATATTTTTTAAGAATTCAAAACTTAGGGATTTGGTATCTTATGCGCAGCTCTTCATTTGAAATTATTAGATATTCTAATTTCAATTTTGTAGGTTATAGGGTTGATCAAAAAAGTACATCTAGAACTTATGAATTCATAGGAAACTCTTTAGTTTTTTGGTCCAGTAGGAAATAAATTTCAGTAGCTCTATCTAGTGTTGAAGCAGAGTACATTCCCCTAGATATTTATGTGGCACTAGTTCTTTGATTGGAACAATAGTTGATAAATTTAGGATTTTTAATTTGCACAATTTCAATCTTTTGTGATAATACTAGTGCCAATCACATTTTAAAGAATCCTATTCAAAATTCTATAACCAAGCATATATAATAAGATATCACTTCATTAGAGATCATATAGCTAAGAGAGAGATTGAATTGAATCACATTACTATGAAAATATCTGCAAGAAAAATCAACTTGCAGATATTTTTACAAAATCACTGGCCTTTAACACTTTTAGCACCTTAAGAATCAGGTTAGGTGTGATTGATCTTAATGCTTAAATTGAAATTTCTACAAATTTGATGTGTTGTATATTTGTGTCTGTTTAGTTTATCGCTAGTTATTTATTTTGTTTATTGTTATGTGTTTAGTTATGTATTTTTCATTTTTGATTTAGTTTTTTTTATTGTGAAGCATGTCACTTATTGAAAAATGATTGGTTTTGAGAAGTTTTTTTTTATTATTGTACTTTTTTTTCTAAGTGTTATGATTGTACTGTATGAAATGTTTTTTTCCTATATAAATTTTATAGCTTATGCATGGTAGGTTTTGGAGTTGAGCTTGTAAAACTTAGTTTTTCATAGGGTTTGTATTATACAATGACATCTCGTACTGTATAATTTGTATAGATTCTTCTGTATGACAATGTATAGCCCATAAAAGGTTAGAAATTAAAATTTTGATGATCCAAACTTAAGTTATTTAAAATGGCTAAAAATCTTTTTAATTCCATATATAAATCATGGAATATATTAGAAAAAGAAACATTAATTTTTCAAAACTCCTTTTATAAAATATATCTAATAGAAGATTAATGCATGAATTATTGAATCAAGAATCATGTTTTTCAAAATCAAGTATCAAAAGTATCAAGGGTTTTCTTAAGCTTTTTTAAAAGTACAAGAATGGTAAGAATTAAATTTTGTGGGCTCATTTTATGCCTCTTGTCAACTTGAATGGCGCTCTTTGCGCATCTTTTGATTTTTGATACACTTTTGTGTATATTTTTCAATTTGGCGTCTTTGTGCATCTTTTATTTTTGGCATCATTGTTTAATTTTTTTAATATGCTAACTTTCTGAAATCTTAAAAACAAAAGTAAACCCATCCTATTGACAAAGCGAATTCTTGATTAAGAAAATTATGAGTTAGATTCAACAACTTGCAAAAGATCCCTATCCGATAAATAAAATGCAGGTAGATAAAAAATTTTAGTTTCAAAGACTAATTTAAAATATGAAAAAGATTTTAATCAAAAGTAAAATAACCTCTTTTAGGAAATAGAGATTGAGAGTCAAAAACATGAGTTTCCTTCCTTTGACTATTTTTAGAGAAGTCAATCACAACTTACCAAAGATTTCAAGAAAAAATAGGAAGTAGATTTTTAATGTTTAGAAAAGTGAATGTGTGTGTTGATCAGAGAAAAAATTTTACGAAAGAAGAAAAAAAATCAAAGAATAAACAAAGAAAAAAACACAAAAAAAAAAAAAAAAAATAACTAAAAACAAAACACAACACAAACACACAAACAAGGTTTTTAACCATTATCTTTCTCCTGATCCGATGCTTCAGAAACCAGGTCTGCCCAGGAGATTTTTTGCTTTTCATTATTTCTCCAATTTAAAATTTGCTTCGCTTTACCCTTTTCTTTCGCAGGAAGAATTCTTAAATTAGGGCACTGATTTTTCATATGTCCAGGCTTCCTTCGTCGAAAACAAATAACGTCAGAAGAAATATTAACATCATTACCATTTTTACCTTTCTTCCATTTTTGTTGATGCTTATGCTTTGGTGAGCTTTTTAATTTACCTGTCAAGTCGTTGCTTTTGTCACCAACTAAGCTATATTTTTCCGTATCTTCAACTTTTAGAACAATCGTTTCACCTGCATCCAAAAGTCTTTGACCCAAACTTTGCTCGTAAGCAATGAGTGAGCCAATCAAATTATCAATAGAATAATCATTCAAATTTTTTGATTCACAAATAGCAATAATTTTAGCATCAAACTTATCCAGTAGACAACGAAGAATTTTGTTAACTTTTTCAAAATTTGAAATTTTTTTTCTTAAAGCATGCAATGATGTCACAATTTGAATAAACCTAGTGTACATGTCTAAGATCGTTTCAAACGGTTTCATGGAAAATAGTTCATAATCATGTATTAATATATTCAACTTGGATTGCTTGATTTCACTAGTGCCTTCGTATATGGTGTGTAGTTTATCCCAAATTTCCTTACCAGTAGTACATGTGGATACTAACATAAAGTCTTCAGAATTTAAAGCATAGAAAAAAGCAATTTAATGATTTTGCATTCAATTGAGCATTGAGTCGTTCTTCTCTGTTCCATTTATTAAAAGGAATATCAGTTTTAATTCTATTTATAACACATGATGGTAATGTATAATCAGTTAAAATCATATGCCATATGAGAAAATCAATTGATTGCAAAAAAATAGAAATGCAAATTTTTCAAAAATGAAATTTAATATTTTCAAACAAATGTGGTCTAGTGATTGAATAACCTTCCGCAATATTATGATTTAAAAAATTAGCCATGGATCAAAATTCAAAAGCTTTCAAAAAATTTTTTTTACGAATCCCGCTCTGATACTACTTGAAAGTTTGTTAGGGATGTTAGGCCCCTTATGAACCGGCCCAAGGCTAATTAAGAGAGAGAGGTGAATCGGTATTTAAAACAAACACAATCTTAAAACCAAAAACCAAGATTAACCACAATCAAAACCAAATGCGGAAGTAATAAAGAAGAACTCACCAGATTTATAGTGGTTCGGTCAAACCTTTACCTACGTCCACTCCTTGGAGGCACCCTCCAAGTATTGCACTAAACTAAGTGTCTCTTCTTTATCCCCCTCAACTAGGCAAAGAAGCCCTTACAAAATTGCTTCCACCTTCCCTTGTGCGGCGGATTTGCCGGGTCCTTTGACACTAAAGAGATCTTCTTCTTCTATGAACTTCCCTCAAGACGATCCTTGAATCCGACGGTATTAAGGTGCAAGCCTGCCAGAGAAACTGTGTGGAATCCCCCTCCACACTCCCTTGAGTCCCCCCTCACAGGATCTTCTCCCTCTCTCAGACTTCACCCATTCCTCACTCCCTTTCAAGCTCTCTCTTCAAGTCTCCCCAAAAGAATGAAGCTACAATGGCTTCCAAAGACACTTACAAAAGTGCCTTGTCAAAACTTAAATAAAAGAGATAAAAATGAGCTAATTAATGCAAGTTGCCGACTTTATCATCCATGAAGATATTCCTATTATCCTATACGATCAGTATAAATTAAGCCAATCAGCCGGGACGATTTGAGACGATCATAAGAAATTTGTTCATATCATCCAGGATGATAATATATCATCCTGTACGATCAGTACAAATTGTGGAATATCGTCATGATCATCACCCTGAAAAAGAGTTGTACGATGTCCAATCATCCAGCATATCATCCCAAACGATCATGCGATTATCCAGGATGATTTGATCCTCCAATCAAGTCATAATTATTTTCCTTAAATGCCATATTAATTTAGGAAAAATTGTGCTGGATCATCCTGGATGATATTTTATATTCTAGGACGATCTTCTGGATGATGTCCAAAAATAAGTAATTCCAAAATAGATATGGCGGAAGATTCTTTCTATTTTGAGCCTATCATCCTGGCCGATACCAAATTGTCTAGGACAATATTTTTAGCATAATGATGGCTGCTTTAATGAGGATGCCCTAATCAGGGTTTTTGCTTTTGAACCGATCGTCCCAGACGATGTTACCAAAAATAGTAAACATTAGGGAATAGTCAGAGAATCTTCCAAGTTACAAAGCATCAAGAGCAACACCACATACAATAGACTCAAGCAAGGAAAAGGGTTACAAATTGACTCAGTCATAGTCTACCCAATCTTAAGCTGGTTCCAAAATACATTCTGATCTTGTGGACCTATAATGTCAGTAAATAAGGCAGTCATAGAGAAATAAGAGTATTTGTAATAAGAGTGTTTGCTATCATCAAAATCATAATCTATGAAAACAGATCCGCAACATCAATAAATAATATTGTTCAAAAATTTTACCCGATGATTAGATCCATAAGAAATACACTGACATTGCTAAAATCTAGAAAAGTTTAGAAAATAGAATTTTGTCAACCTTAGCTCAGGATCCTTATAGGTTAAAAAGTCCTATTAAAATAAAAATCTAATTAAGAAATACATTAGAAAGGAAGTGTAATCTTTATAAACTTCTTTTTTAGAAATATATCTAAGAGAATAACATTGTAAAGCAATCAACCAAAAATCATAATTTTCAAATTCAGGTGTAGACGATATCAATTGACACATGAATTTGTCTAAGATTTAAAAATTTGAAAGGAAGAAATGCTAAATTATGGGTTCATTTTGTGCCACTTTTATTCTTGTATGGCGCACTTTGTACATGTTTTGATTTTTGATTCACTTGGTGTGTCTTTCAATTTTTTGGCATCCATTTTGCATCTTTTCAGCTTTTGGCCTCATTTTACACCTCTTTTTCTTTTGCTTTTGTAAACTTACTTCCTTTCTAAGACTTTAAAAACTCTCAGTCGTGAGATTATCTTCCAAATATAAAAGAAGAAGAACTCACTCTCTTATATGAGGAAGAGTAAACAACAAACCAAAACCTAATTCATTTGATATAGATAGACAACTTGATTAAAAAATTGAAATAGATTCATTGATATGAAAAAATATTCAAATGAGATAGAGAACTATAGGTGAAACAAATCTCTATTTCTTAGTACACTTTTTAATTTGAAATAGATTTTTATTAAAAAATAAATTATAGCTCTAAAGGAGTTAGATGAAGGGAGATAATCTCCAATTTCTTCCCTTAAATGTTTTTAGAGGAGTCAAACACAACTTCCAAAAGTAGGTAAGTTTTTCATTTAAAAATGAGTTTAACTACTGAAATGAGTAGTAATTAGATTCTTAAATTTGAAAGAAATAAAAAACACATGCATAAGAAAAAAATCATATGATTCTAAAAAACTAAACAAACAAAATAAAATATAAAACATAGAAAAAACTTCAATTAGATTTCAAAGCATCCAATTTTACGCATGAGTATCTATTACACCTAATATGGTTCTTAAGAGATTGAAGGTTTCAAAAGCAGTGGTTTTGTTAAGATATCTACAAGCTAATTTTCAGTAGCTAATTGATGTAACTCAATATCTCCCTTGGTGATATGGTCCCTGATAAAATAGTGTTGTATGTCTATGTGTTTGGTCTTGGAGTGTTGGATTGGATTCTTTGAAATTTACATGTCACTAATTTTATCACATAAGATTATAATGGTAGCTACAGGTAGTCCTAAATCTAGGATTTATTGCTTTAACCAAAGGACCTATGCCATACAACTTCCTAAATCTATGTATTCAACTTTTGCAGTGTACATGGCTACTGAGTTTTATTTTCTACTAAACCAAGAGATTAAATATTGTCCTATAAATTGGTAGGTTCCAAAAGTGCTTTTTCTATCAACCTTACATCCATAAAATTCTGAATCAAAATGTCCTATGATTTCAAAGGAAGTGTTGTGCTTAGGTACCAGATTCCCAAGTTTTGAGTTCTTGAGAGATATCTAAGGATTCTCTTAATAACATTCATGAGTGCCTCTTTTGGATCAGCCTAAAATCTTCCACATAGACAAACACTAAATATGATATCAGGTTTGCTAGTAGTTAAGTAAATAAGTGATCTAACAATTCCTCTACATTTTTTCTGATCAACTGATTTTTCATTTGAGTCCTTATCTAACTGAACAATATAACTTATGGGAGTGTTTATTGTATTGGATTTATCCAATTCATATTTCTTAAGGATGTCCCTAATATATTTTGATTGATTAAAAAAAATTCCATTATCATTATTCCTTATACTAAATCCAAGAAAAAATATTAGTTCTCCCATCGTACTCATCTCAAACTCCTTACTCATTATTTTAAAAAATTTCTCACATAGCTTTTTTATCAAAGGATCTAAACAAAATATCATAAATATAGATCTAGATAATGAGTAGTTATTCTCCTATTTTTTTAAAAAAAAGGGTAGTGACTATACTCCCCTTAATAAAGGTTCTATTTAGTAAGAATGTGCTTAGCCTTTCATACTATGCTCTAAGTACTAGTTTAAGTTCATATAATGCCTTTTTTAATTTGAGCAAATGATTGGAAATATATGAGTATTTAAAGCCTGGGGGTTATTCAACATACACATCTTCTTTTATTACGTCATTCATAAAGGCACTTTTAACATCCATTTGATATAATTTGAATCCCTTAAAGCAGACAATAGCTAGTAGCACCCTTATGGCTTCTAGTCTAGCTACATGATAAAAAGTTTCTTTAAAGTCAATCTCTTCTATCTGATTGTACTCCTTAGATATTAGACTTACTTTGTTTCTAACCACTACACCAAAACCATTCATTTTATTTTTAAAAACCCATTTTATTCTAATAAAACTTGAGTCTTTAGGGCTTTGAACTTGCACCCAAACATAATTTCTATCAAATTGATTCAATTCTTCTTATATGGCTAGGATCCATAATTCATCATATAGTGCTTAATTTATATTTGTGGGTTTAATTGTTGAGATAAGATGTTCACTTCTTTCCTATGTCTATGCCTAGTTCTAACACTTTCAGATGGGTCTTTTGAGATATGTTTTTTAGGATGACTTAAAGAATATCTCCATTCTTTAGGCATTGAATTTTTAGCTTCTACTTTTTCTTCCATATTTACAGATTCTACTCCTTGGGTGACATCAACAACTTCTTCTTCTTTTACCCTAGACCCTCCAAATTTATCAAATTCATTAAAAACTACATGAGTGTTCTCCTCTACTACTAGTGTCCTTTTATTAAAAATTCTAAAGGATTTTCTAATATTTGAGTATCCTAGGAAGACTCCGTCAGATTTTAGGTCAAATTTTCCTAGCAGAGATTTTCCATTATTTAGAATGAACACTTTACGTCCAAAGACATGAAGGTGAGAGTGGTTAGGTGTCCTATCCTTAAGGATTTCATCAGGTGTCTTGTTCAGCTTGGATTTGACATTAACCCTATTCAGAATATAACATGTTATGTTTACCACTTCTTCCCATAAGTATTCAAAAAATGAATATTCAGTTAATATGGCTCTAGAAGCTTCTACCAAGGTCTTGTTCTTTCTTTCAGCTTACCCCATTCTTTTAATGGGTTCTAGAATCTAAAAAGTTGTGATATATCCCTTACTCCTTATAAAAAGATTCAAAATTTTTATTTTCAAACTCTCCACTATGATCACTGTAAACTGTCAAAATTTCACAACCTAACTTCATTTGAATCCAAGTGGAGAATGTCCTAAATTCCTTGAATGATTCACTTTTATGAGATAAGATTCTAACCTAAGTAAACCTCGAGTAATCATCAACAATCACATGCCCAAAGACTTTCCCTCTTAGGCTTGTAGTGTTAATGTGTCCAAAGAGATCCATGTGAAAGACTTCTAAAGGTTCGTTAGTATTAACATCCTTGATTGAGTGGAAGGAGGATTTGACTTGCTTTTCTAACTAATAGGCATCACATAGGTGGTCCTTAGTTAATTCTAGTTTAGGTATGCCTCTTACTAAGTTTTTTTAGGTGATTTTTCTAAGATTTTTCATGCTTGCATGACAAAGTCTTATGTTCCATAACCAGGATTCATCAATAATAGTTCTTAGGCAAATGAAGTTAGCATGTTTAATATAGTTTAAATTAAGCATGTAAACATTATTGATTTTTTCCATGCAGCACAATATTTGTATTTAAGGTTATCTTGCAGCTGGCAGATAAAAGTTTAATGCTGAAGCTTTTATCACAGAGTTTGCTTATGCTAAATAGGTTATGCTTTAAGTCATCCACCAGTAAAACATTTTCAATGAAAAATATTTTTTGAGTTGCCAATTATACTTGATCCCACCACTCTTCTTATGGTGTTATCTCCATCACCTTATCTCTTATACTGGCCTCAAGTTAAATAAATTGATTTGTATCTCCAATCATGTGCCTTGAACATTCATTGTCCAGATATCACATGCTCTCATGAGGCCTTATATGAGAACATCCCTATAAAATCATCAAAGGTTAGATCTAGGAACACAAACAAATCTGGGTTCCATCTTATTAACTAAAAAATGAGATGGTTGCATGTTATGCCATGTTTTATGCAATTTTTATCTTCACACCAAATGTATTCTATGGTGTATAGTTCAAGTGTGAGAGATATGCCCTACCATGCCACAAAAAAAAACATCTAACTACAGGAAAAGAGTTTACTAATTTATGTGGATTATGGTGCCTCTTCATAGGTTTGAATGCATGTTGTAAAGGAATGTTATGAAGCTGTGTAAGTGTTGGAAGTGTTTTATTTTCTTTGAAAGTTTTTAATTGAATTTGTAAAGATTTGTTTGCCCTTTCAAGAATTGAATTTTAATATTTTTTTTTTATGTATGTTCACTACCATCTAATATACATGTAAGTGTTTATAATTCATTGAATGCATTTTCTAATTCAGCATGAGATATTTTTAAGGAATCATGATCAGCAGTTAAATCAACATGCTTTTTATTTAAAGAGTCGAATTCATTGAATAAAGCCATGTGATTACTATCCAAAGTTTTCCTTAGGCATTCATGCTCTTTCTAGAATTTTGAAAAATCAAAATTCTAGCTTGCATACATTTTCTTGAGCTTCATATATGCATTATGATTTTTTTCAAAAACTTCAAATAATTTAATATAGGAAAGCTCACATGCCTCATCTTAATCAGAATGATGAAGGTGATTAACTGCCATTAAGCACAGGTTGGTTATCTCCTCTTCTACTTTTATTTTAGATGAGTCTGAGCATAATCTGCCTAGAAGGCCTTCTGAGGCCATGGCTTGCCCTTTTTATACATAGGTTTTCCTTCACCCTCCTCCTTGCTTGGGTGAGTTTTCAGATTTGGGCAATCAATCTTCATGTGCCCTGGCTTTCTGCATTCAAAACAGATGACATCATAGAAAGTTTTGGAATTTTATTGGATTTACCTTTATACCATTAGTGATGGCATTTTTGCTTTTTCTTAAGAAATCTCTTAAAGTGCCTTGTCAACAAAGCTATATCATCATAATCCTCATGAGTAGAATGGTCACTACCAGAATCGTTAGCCTTTAAGGCTACAATTTTCTCCTTTCTCTTTTTTCTTTTATCATTTGCATCAATCTGTCTTTGACTCCCTTCTTACTCGTAGGCAATGAGTGATTCAAGTAAGTTATCAATGGAGTAAACATTTAGAAATTTACATTTAGTAATAGCAATAAATTTTTGCATCGTTGGAAGTAGGCAGGAAATGAAATATTTTGTTAACTTTTTCATAGTTGGTAAGTTCTCTTCCTAAAGTATGATTGGAAGTAACAATATGAGTGAACCTAGTATGCATTTATGTGATTGGTTCAATAGGTTTAATGTGAAAGAGTTCATAATCATGGAGCAGAATATTTAACCTAAATTATTTCACTTTATTTGTTCCTTCATAGGTTATGCATAATTTATCCCAATATCTTTTTCAGTTGTGCAAGTATATACGAGCATGTAATCTTTAGATTTTAATGCACAAAAAAGCAGTTTAAATATTTAGCATTCAGTTGGGCTAAATCTCTATCTTCTATACTCTATTCAGAAGAAAACAATTTGTTTTCATGCCATTAACTAAATGTGAAGATGCAAAATATTCTTTCTAAACTAATATCCATATGTGATAATCTATAAATTACAAAAGGTAGACATGCAAATTTTCCAAAAGTCAAAAATAATATTATCAAATAAACGTGGTTATGTGATTGAATATCCTTCATCGATATTACAATTTCCAAATTTAGCAATAGATTATTTTTCAAAAGTTATTTAAAATTTATTTTTTGAATTGCGCTCTGATACTACTTGAAGGTTTATGAAGGTTGTAAACCTTTAAGAACAAGCCAGAGGCTAACCAAAAGGGGGGTAGGAGAATTGGTTGTTTAAAAAATTATTTATAGCTAACAGAAAAGTTTTTTTATCATTTATGTTTATCCCATAATAAGGAAGCAGATTAAGTTCACAATAATAAAAAAATTCAACCACACTAAAATCACAAACAAGTGCAAAAATTGAAATGCAAAAAAGTAAAAGAACAAACACATCAGATTTTATAGAGGTTTCATCAAATCTGATCTACATCCACTCCCCAGAGGCCTCCTCCAATTATTTCAATAAACCTTTTAGTGTCTCTCTATATCCCCCATAGCTAAGCATAGAAGCCCTTACAAAAATCTCTTCCATCGACCCGATGAGGCAGAGTACCTAAATATTTTTCCCCTCCTAGAGAAAGAAGAGAATCTGAATCCTTTCTTCCATCATGGAGTAGGCAGAGAACCTAAAATTTTTTACTCCCTCCTAGAGTTGGTAGAGAACCTGAATTTGATGCTAAAGAATGTCTCCCCAAAGCCACAAAGTGTTGCAGATCTATGGTTTATGATTTTGACGATAGCAAACATTCATTATTTCTCTACGATTGCCCTATGTGCTAACATTTCAGGTCCACACGAACAGACTGCAATCTGAAACCAGCTCAAGATTGGGTAGACTAGATCTATGTCTGTTTGTAATCTTTTTTCCATTCTTGAGTCTGTTGTATTTGGTGTGGCTATAACTTGGTATAAATTCTCTTGCTCCCTATATGATTTCTGTTTTTGGTAACATCGTCCAGGACGATATTAATATCGGCCTGGACGATCTGCCCAAAATCAGAAACCCTAATTAGGCATCCTCATTAAGGCAGCCGTCAACAGATCGGCCTGGACGATACTTGTATCGGCAGGACGATAATCTCAATTCAGAAAGAATCAGCCGCCATAATCAGTTTAGGAATTCTTTGTTTTAGGAAATCGGCCAGGATGATATTATTGTAGTCCAGGACGATCTAACTCAATCATGCCTAAATTGATCTGGTATCTTTGGAAAGCATTAATGGTTGATTGATACGATCACATCGTTCAAGATGATCGAATGATTGGCCATGACGATGGCCTGGACGATCTACATCGGACAGCTTGTATTCAGGGCGATGATCAGGACAATTGAAATCAGTTTTAAACTAATCGGCCAGGACGATCGTGAGATCGGCCTGGACGATGTAACCAATTTTCTTCTGATCGTCTCAAATCGTCCCGGGCTAATGACCTTAATTTGTACCGATCGGCCAGGACGATATGCCTATCGTCCTGGACGATAATGTCGGCAACTTGCATTAATGAGCTCGTTTTGAGAGCTTCTATTTAAGTTTTGGCATGACACTTTGTAAGTGTCTTTTGGAAGCCATTGGAGCTTCGTTCTTGTGGGGGAAACTTAAAGAGAGAGCTTGAAAGGGAGAGAGGAAAGGTGGAGTTTGAGAGAGGGAGAAGATCCTGTGAGGGGGGACTCAAGGGAGTGTGGAGGGGGTTCCACACGGTTGCTCCGGCAAATTTGCACCTTAGTACCATCGGATTCAAGGCTTATCTCGAGGTAAGTTCACCAAAGAAGAAGTCTCTTTGGTGTCAAAGAACCCGGCAACTCCGCCGCACCGGAGAGGTGGAAGTGATTTTGTAAGGGCTTCTCCGCCTAGCTGTGGGGGCTAAAGGAGAGACACTTGTGTTAGTGCAATACTTGGAGGGTGCCTCCAAGGAGTGGACGTAGGTCAAGGTTTTACCGAACCACTATAAATCCTGTGTGTTCTTTCTTTATTAATTCCGCACTTTAATTTCCGCATCGTTGGTTTTCTTTGTGGTGATATTGGTTTTAGTTTTATCTTTGGTTTTAAAGTTTTCCAATTCACCTCTCTCTTTTAAATTAGCTTGGGCCAGTTCTATAGGGCTTAACATCCCAAAAGAACTTTCAAGTGGTCTCAGAGCACTTTCTAGTGTCATCTGAGAACTTTCAAGTGGTATCAGAGCGGTTTTCATAAAATAAGTTTTTTAAAACTTTTGAATTTCGATCCATGCTAATATTTCTAATTGTATTTTTGCGGAAGGATATTCAATCACTAGACCACCATTGTTTGAAAATATTACATTTGATTTTTGAAAAATTTGCATGTCTATTTTTTTGCAATCGATTGATTTTCGTATGTGGCATATGCTTTTAACTGGTTATTCATCACCATCACGTATTGTTAATGGAATTAAACTGATATTCCTTTTAATCAATGGAATAGGGATGAACGAATAGATGCTCAATTAAATGCAAAGTCTTTAAATTATTTTTTCTGTGCTTTAAATTTTGATGATTTTATGTTAATATCCACGTGCACTACTGGTAAGGAAGTTTGGGATAAATTGCACACCATATACGAAGGCACTAGTGAAATCAAGCAATCCAAGTTGAATTTTAATACATGATTTTGAAATGTTTTCTATGAAACCTTTTGAAAAATTTTAGACATGTATACAAGGTTTATTCAAATTACTACATCATTGCATGCCTTAGGAAAAGATTTTTCAAATTTGAAAAAATTAACAAAATTCTTCGTTGTTTACTTGAAAAATTTGATGCTAAAGTTGTTGCTATTTGTGAATCAAAAGATTTGAATGATTATTCTATTGATAATATGATTGGCTCACTCATTGCCTACGAGCAAGGGTTAGGTCAAAGACTTTTGGATGCAGGTGAAACGATCGTTCTAAAAGCCGAAGATACGGAAAGAGGAAGCTTAGTTGGTGACGATAGCAATGAATTGTCAAGCAAAACACAAAGCTCACCAATGCATAAGCAAAAGTGGAAGAAAGGTAAAGTTGTAAGGATGTCCATATTTCCTCTGACATTGTTTGCTTTCGATGTAGGAAACCTGGACATATGAAGAATACGTGCCCTAATGTAAGATTCTTCCTACAAAAGAAAAGGGCAAGGCGAAGCAAAATTTAAACTGGGAAATAATGAAAGACAAAAAATCTCATGGGCAGATCTGGTCTCTGAAGCATCGGACTAGGAGAGAGATAATGGTTAAGAGCCTTTCGTATTTTTTGTGTTGTGTTTTTGTATTTTTTTTTCTTTTTTGTGTTTTTATGTTTTTCGTTTTGTGCTTTTTTCATTCCTTTTTGTCTCTGTGAATTTTTTTTTCTCTCATCAACACACACTCACTTTTCTAAAAATGAAAAATATACTTCCTGATTTTCTTGAAATCTTCGGTAAGTTGTGTTTGACTTCTCTAAAACAATCAAAGGAAGAAACTCATGTTTTTTACTTTCAATCTCTGTTTCCTAAAAGAGGTTTTTCTACTTTTGATTTAAAATCTTTTTCATCTTTAAAATTGGTTTTTGAAACTAAATTTTTTATCTCCATATATTTTATTTATCGCATAGGAATATTTTGCAAGTTATTGAATTTAATTCAAAATTTTCTTAATCAAGAAATTCGCTTTATCAATAGTATGGGTTTACTTTTGGTATTTAAGATTTCAAAAAGGTAGCATAATAAAAAAAAATTGTCAATGATGCCAAAAATAAAGATGCGCAAAGCGCCAAAATTGAAAAATATAGAATACACAAAGTGTATCAAAAGATGCGCAGTGCGCTAACCAATTGTCAAGAGGCATAAAATGAGCCCACTAAATTTTAATGCTTACCATTCTTATACTTCTTAAATTTTAAGAAAACACTTGATTTTTTGATGCTTGAGTTTGAAAATCTTGATTCATGATTCAACAAATCGTGCATTAATCTTCTATTAGATATATTTTATGAAAGGAGTTTTGAAAAATTATTGTTTCTTTCTCTAATTTATTCCTTGATTTCTATATTGAATTAAAAAGTTTTTGAGCCTTTTTAAAGAACTTGAGTTTGGATTATCAATTTTTGAATTTCTAACATTTACTGGGATATGCGTTGTCAATTCAATTCTACCAAAGTTTTTGATTAAAACTAAGAGGTAACTTTCTCATTTTAAGAATATTTGTTCTTTCACTAGATCAAGAAACATTTTTTTTCTTTTGTTCGTTTTATTTTTTATTTGTTCCTCCTCTCTTTTTGATAATGTCAAAGTGGGAGAACGTATTGTTGAATTTTTGTACTATTATCGTGTTTGTATCTTGTTTTCAAAAAAAATAAAAAACAAAAAAAAAAAATTTTCCCCCCTATTTTTAAAAGTGTTATTCTAGTGAGGGGGAGATTAGGAGAAATTAAAATTTTTTTTAAAATTTAAATTGAATTGTTTGCCATCATCAAAAAGGGGGAGATTTTTGCGGATCTACATTTTATAATTTTGGTGATAACAAACATTCATTATTTCTCTACGATTACCCTATGTGCTAACAATTCAGGTCCACACGAACAGACTGCAATCTGGAACCAGCTCAAGATTGGGTAGACTAGATCTATGTCTGTTTGTAATCTTTTTTCCTTTCTTGAGTCTGTTGTATTTGGTGTGGCTATAACTTGGTAGAAATTTCTCTGCTCCCTATATGATTTTTGTTTTTGGTAACATCGTCCGGGATGATATTAATATCGGCCTGGTCGATCTGCCCAAAATTAGAAACCCTAATTAGGGCATCCTCATTAAGGCAGCCGTTAACAGATCGGCCTGGACGATACTTATATCGGCCAAGACGATAATTTCAATTCAGAAAGAATCAGCCGCCATAATCAGTTTAGGAATTCTTTGTTTTAGGAAATCGGCCAGGACGATATTATTGTCGTCCAGGACGATCTAACTCAATCATGCCTAAATTGATCTGGTATCTTTGGAAAGCATTAATGGTTGATTGATACGATCACATCGTTCAGGACGATCGAATGATCAGCCAGGATGATGGCCTGGACGATCTACATCGGACAGCTTATATTCAGGGCGATGATCAGGACGATTGAAATCGATTTTAAACTAATCGGCCAGGACGATCGTGAGATCGGCCTGGATGATATAACCAATTTTCTTCTGATCATCTCAAATCGTCCCAGGCTAATGAGCTTAATTTGTACCGATCGGCCATGACGATATGCCTATCGTCCTGGACGATAATGTCGGCAACTTGCATTAATGAGCTCGTTTTGAGAGCTTCTATTTAAGTTTTGGCATGACACTTTGTAAGTGTCTTTTGGCAGCCATTGGAGCTTCGTTCTTGTGGGGGAAACTTGAAGAGAGAGCTTGAAAGGGAGAGAGGAAAGGGTGGAGTTTGAGAGAGGGAGAAGATCCTGTGAGGGGGGACTCAATGGAGTGTGGAGGGGGTTCCATACGGTTGCTCCGGCAAACTCGCACCTTAGTACCATTGGATTTAAGGCTTGTCTCGAGGTAAGTTCACCAAAGAAGAAGTCTCTTTGGTGTCAAAGGACCCGACAACTTTGCCGCACCGGGAGAGGTGGAAGTGATTTTGTAAGGGCTTCTCCGCCTAGCTGTGGGGGCTAAAGGAGAGACACTTGTGTTAGTGCAATACTTGGAGGGTGCCTCCAAGGAGTGGACGTAGGTCAAGGTTTTACCGAACCACTATAAATCCGGTGTGTTCTTTCTTTATTAATTTCGCACTTTAATTTCCGCATCGTTGGTTTTCTTTGTGGTGATATTGGTTTTAGTTTTATCTTTGGTTTAGTTTAAAGTTTCCAATTCACCTCTCTCTTTAAATTAGCTTGGGCCAATTCTATAGGGCTTAACATCCCTAACGAACTTTCAAGTGGTCTCAGAGCACTTTCTAGTGTCATCTGAGAACTTTCATAAAGGAATCAAGAATGCAGCTTGAAGAAGATATTAAAAACCTTGTTTGGAGTTACTTTTGTGAATCCCTCACAAATCCTATCATTTGAATCTCAGCCTTTCTTCTTTCTCAAAACTCTCATTTTCTTCCTCTAAGTTCCCTCCCACCACAAGATAACAACAAAAGATCTATCAACAGTCTATGTAATAGATTAAATTAAAAGCCTCCAAAGAAGCCCTAATTTTTAATTTGCCATATAATATCATCCAGTACGATCATGTAATCATTTTGTATGATTAGTACAAAATAACACTTCCAAATAGTATGAACTGCATTTTCTTGTATGATTATTTTAAAAAAGTTTGTATCGATCGTCCAACATGATTGGCAATGATTAATTATAATCCCAAGCAAAGCTCTGTTTGTATAATATGAAAATGGGGATCATCCTAAATGATTAGTTAAAAAATTATGATATATCATCTTGGATGATGGGCAATGATTAATTGTCATCCCATACATGACTCGGGTCGTATAGTATGATCATCTCTGATCTTCCTGTACGATTTGATTGAAGAATTTTATCATAATTAAACTTCTAATCATAGGATCAATTTAGGCATGATTGTCATAGATCATACAGCATGATGACTATCATCTTGTACGATTAGACACAAATTTTGAATATTAAAATATTACCTAAATTATGGTTGGCAGGAATTTTGCTGATTATAATAGATCATCATGTATGATCTAGATCATATAGTATGATGTGTTTAATCATTCTTAATTAATTGAGGTTCCCTAATCAAGGTTTTCTATTTTAATGGATAGTCCAATATGTTAGTAACATACGATTAGTTCAAAAATAGATAATTTTTCTTTGTCATCAACTTATTCCTTGAGAGTGTGTGTGAAAGATTACTTAGCTTAGTATCCACCATATACATCACTTGGCTCAAGAAAGGCAACAGTACATTAAAATTGAACTTACAAACTAACTCAACCCTAGTCTACCCAATCTTGAGCTGATTGAAGTTGCAAGTGAATGGTGGACCCGAAATGTTAGTGAGCATGGCAATGTAGCAGTAAATCAAAATCATAGTAAAAATGTCCAATAATATTTGTTATCATCAAAATCACAGGACTTGGGTCTAGATTTGCTATAGGTGTCATAATGATCCTAAAAGATTTTTTCTGCACATGTAGATTTTCTTACACATAACCCTTAAATTTTTGAACATTTAAAGATACAAAAAATGAACATGTCAACTTGTAATATCTTATTTAGCTCATAATAGGTTCCCTAATTAGTGCTACTGTGGCCTAATTATAAAAAAGAGAAGACAACATGGCAATGCTCAGAAGAGAGTGCCACAGTGCTCCTAAAGGACTTTCACACACATACAGACTTTCACACCCATAAACTTTAGGATTCTTCTAATGCAAAAATACATTATAAAACATTCTTGAAAATACAAAAATGAATATGTCAACTTACCAGCCCTGGTTCAGGTCATAATAGGTTCCCTAATCAGTGCTACAATGGTCATTAGGATCTCCACAATTAAAAAAGTATTATCTTTGACATGACACTATAACCATTAGTTAGAATAGATTGCAGTAAAGTTTCTCATCTCAAATTCCTTCACCAAAGTTACATCTGTGTTAAAATTTACTCCAATGTATCTATACCATGAAATTCTATTTGTTTCTAAATTGCTTAATATCATAAGCTGGAATAAGATCAGGTTTGTTCTCACAACTCAAATTTATTTATACTTCTATTTTATTTTAAAAATTTTTATTTCTAGCATCCATTTTCTTATAGAAGAAATATAAAATACATCATGAATATCAGATATATGATATATAAATAATAAATAAAAATAAATGCTTTTAATTATATCTATTATCTCAAATGTTCTAATATATCTTGGATTCTCTACCAAACTTAATCACACCCATCATAGGGTTAACTTCTACATGTACCAAAACAAACCTAAAACTCTACATATTGGTGCTTAAAATCATAATATATTTTTTCTATATATCTTGCGGTGATTTTGTTTGAATAGTTGCTATTTGAATGATTTATATTTGTGCAACTTATGTAGTTTGATGATTCCAAACATTATTGTTCAGATGTATAGTTATCTCCTAACAATTTAGAAGATTTGCATTTGCTCTGTGTGTACTAACATTTCAGGAAAATCAGACTCCAGACTACGAAAACTTCAAATCAAATTCAACATGAGATATTTTATTTATTTGAAGTTTGTCTTTTCTTTGAATTAATTTTGAAAGGGAGTGATTATAATTGAGTGAATAAAATCTCACACACACAAATAAGGAGATCTTGAAATTCTATACTGATCGTACAGGACGATATTTATCGTACTGGACGATCTGTCAGTTATCTCCTATAGAGCACTTGGAACGAATAGGAACTTGCTTGGAAAAATTTTTCTAAGTCCTATTCGTCCAGGACGAATTTTATTATCGTCCCGGACGATGGGTTCTCTGTAAAATTTTTGTCCAGACGAAATTTTATCATCGTACGAGGCGACCAGTCCTCTGGAAAATTTTCGTCCGACAAAAATAAAATCGTACCGGACGATCAGCTCTCTGGAAAATTTTTCGTCCAGACGAAAACGAATATCGTCCGTGGCGATTGGTCCTCTGGAAAATTTTCGTCCAGACGAAATAAATAATCGTCCAGGACAATCGGCTCTCTGGAAAATTTTCGTCCAGACAAACATATTTTCGTCCAAACGATTAATCGACTTAGAACAGTTTTCAGCAGTTTCTAGAACCGACCTTGTAATAACCGTTCCTACTGGACGAACCTAGTTCGTACAGGACGATCAGCTGTACGAAGTCATTTCGTACACATATAAAAATTGGGTCATTTCAGATCGTTTAAGTAAAATCGTCCAGGACGATCCAGGATCGTACAAGACGATCCACTGCGTACAGAATTGAAAATATGCAGTTTTTGGGCGGTTTTTCATGTCTTTTGTATAAATAGTCCAAATTAGACTGCCACCCAATATCTTTTTGTCATTTGATCTTCGTGCCTCTTGAGAGAATAGCCAAGGAGAGAGTGGAAGAGAGCATTCAAAGGAGGATTCCTACCATTGGAGCGAGAAGGCTTCACTTGGATTACTAAGGTAAGAGTCTCTACTTGTGAAATTGGATTTCTTCACTCTTTTCTTTCTTCCTTCTAGATTCTAGTGAGAAGATCAGTCAAGGAGATCCGGTTCTCTGCCGACACTTGGAGAGTGTGAACAGACGAAGGGTTCTCTGCCCACACTAGGAGAGTGTAAAAGGACGAAGGTTCTCTGCCTACACTTGGAGAGTGTGAACAACCATAGGGTTCTCTGCCCACACTAGGAGAGTGTAAAAGGACGACGGTTCTCTGCCAGCACTGTGGATTGTATAAAAGGATGACGGTTCTCTGCCGCACTGGGTAGTGGTGAAAAGAGTGTTTTGTACAGGCTTCTCCGCCTTGCTGTGGGTGCTAAAGGAGAGTCACTTTGTGGTATTAGTGCAATACTCAGAGGGGCCTCTGAGGAGTGGATGTAGGTCTGGTTATAGACCGAACCACTATAAATCTGGTGTCATTTACTTTTATTGCTTTTACGTTTCCGCACTTTAAATTTCAGTTTTAACAACTCTGTGGTTGAAAAATATTTTTCTACAAACTTTAAAAGAATATTTTATTTCGGTTCAACTTTATCATTAAGAGGGTTTAAAATTTTAAAACTACCAATTCACCTCCTTGGTAGCCGTGGGACATTTACTTAGGCTTAACAACCTAATTACTGGACTCAACAAGTGGTATCAGAGCTTAGTTTCAAAATCATAAGTTTGAACTACTTTTTGATTAATGTAGATGGCTACATTTGGAAACCGAAACACACCTGAGGGTTACTCTATCACTAGACCTCCACTGTTTGACAATATTCCTTTTGATTTTTGGAAAACACGCATGTCAACTTTCTTACAGTCACTTGATTATCGCATGTGGATGCTAGTCCAGAAAGGTTACACAAAACCAACTAGATTAGTTGATGGAATTAGGGTAGAAACACCCTATGCAGATTGGACTATAGAAGAACGTGACTTAGCACAATTAAATACGAAATATTTAAATAGTTTCTTTGTGCTTTAAAATCTGAAGACTACATGCGAGTTTCCACTTGTAAAAGCGGAAAAGACATATGGGATAGACTTAATGAAATATTAAATACTTAAAATGAAGGGACAAATGAATGGTTAAGCAATCAAGACTCAATATCTTGTTACATGACTACGAATTATTTTGCATGAAACCTAATGAATCTATATCTGACATGTACACAAGATTCACTCAAATTGTCACCTCTTTGCATGCACTTGGTAGGGAATTAACAAATGCTGAAATGGTTAATAAGATTCTTCGTTGTTTACCTACTGCATATGATGCTAAAATTACTGCAATTACAGAGTCTAAAGATCTGAACATTTATTCAATTGACAATCTTCTTGGTTCACTCATTGCTTACGAGCAAGGAGTAAGTCAAAGAAAGATTGATGCAGGTGAACCAAGAAAGGACAAGAATATTGCACTAAATGTGGAAGAGTCAGAAAGTGAACACTCACAACCTGAGGATGAAGACGATATTGCACTAATGACTAGACAATTCAGAAGCTTTTTAAAGAGGAAGCAGAAGAGACGCCAGCAATGGAATAGAGGTAAGTATAACAGAAATGGCAAGGTTTCTAATGAAGTGATTTGTTATGAATGCAGGAAACCAGGTCATATAAAGACTGATTGTCCAAAACTCAAAGCCACTCCTAGCAAGGAGAAGGTAGAGGAGAAACCAATGGTGAAGAAGGGCAAGAAGAAGTTTCAAAAGGCTTTTTGGGCGGACTCAGCTTCAGACTCATCTGAGACTGAAAAAGAAGAAGAAGTCACCAACCTTTGCTTGATGGCAGATAAGCTGAACAATCAGATCAAGAAGAGGTATGTGATTTAACCTATAATGAATTGTTTGAAGTTTCTGAACACATGCATGATGCATATAGGAAAATGAAAAAGATGCATGCTAGTGTAGTTTTAGAATTGGAAGAGCTTAATAAGGAACATGAAATCCTTAGGAAAGATCATGCTTTAATTGATAACAACCACATGAAACTACTTGATGAATATGATGACTTGAATAAAAATTTTGAGAATTTAAAATCATCCCATGCTGAACTTGAAAAAGAATTTAAGAAATTTAAGGATGAATCTGAGAGCAAGACATATAGAATCAATTATACCAATCGAATCTTGGAGGATATGAATTCATTTTATAAACTCACTATAAGAGCTCTCGAGGATAATAGGAACCCCCCTAAACTTGAAGATTTTACAAATCCTAAATATTATCCTAAATTCATGAAATCCCTTAGAAGACAATCATATGAAAGAAAACATAGGAATATTTTTCCTAATGTTAAATGTAACAATTGTGGATTTTTGGGACATATATCTCACACCTGCACTTTAAAGATGAAACCTAATTTGGTGTGGAGAACTAAGATGCATAAACCTAGACATATCATACATGCATCTGATTATAAATTTCATAAAGGTGAACCCAAACTAGTTTGGGTTCCCAGGTCTAACATTTGAGAATTTTGCAGGTATACTCTCACACAAGACCTCGTGAGAGTATATGGTATCTGGACAGCGGATGTTCTAAACACATGACTGGAGATACTGCTCAATTCATAACGCTGGAAGCCAGGAGTGGAGGCAAGGTTACACTTGGAGATAATACCACAAAGAAAGTGGTTGGATCAGGTATGATTGGAAATTTGAAAAACTTTTTCATAGATAATGTTTTATTAGTTGAAGGCTTAAAACATAATTTGCTTAGCATAAGTCAGCTATGTGATAAGGCTATAATGTAAAATTTTTACCTACTAGCTGCATAATTAGCCTAAATGGGAAAATTGTTTTAAATGGAAAAAGGGTGAACAATGTCTACATGCTAGATTTAAATTGTATTCAATCTCCTGCTGCTTTTTGTTTGAAAACTGTTTCTGATGAATCATGGCTTTGGCATAGGAGACTTTGTCATTCTAGTATGAAAAATCTTAGAAGAATTATCCAAAAGAATTTGGTGAGAGGAATACCTAAACTAGACTTTACTAAGGACCATCTATGTGATGCATGTCAATTAGGAAAATAAGTCAAGTCCTCTTTTAAGTCCAATAAAGATCTTAGGACCAGTAAACCTTTAGAAATTCTACACATGGATCTTTTTGGACCTGTAAGCACTGTTAGTCTAGGAGGAAAGGTATATGGATTTGTTATAGTAGATGATTTTTCAAGATTCACCTGGGTTAAATTTCTTTTTCATAAGAGTGAATCATTTGAGGAATTCAGAAATTTTTCAACTTGGATACAAAGAAAACTAGGATGTGAAATAATTTCTATACAAAATGATCATGGAGGAGAATTTGAAAATGAAAGATTTGAAGATTTCTGTAAAGAAAAGGGGATTGATCACAATTTTTCTGCACCTAGAACTCCTCAACAAAATAGAGTAGTTGAAAGAAAGAATAGAACATTAATAGAAGCCGCCCGAGCAATGTTAGCAGAATACTCACTTCCTAGATATTTTTGGGCTGAGGCGGTTAGCACTGCATGCTATGTTCTGAATAGGGTGAATGTGAGATCAAATTTGAATAAAACACTCTATGAGTTGCTAAAAGGTAGAACACCAAATTTGTCTCATTTACATGTATTTGGTTGCACGGTTTTCATACATAATAATGGAAAATCTGCCTTAGGAAAATTTGATCCAAAATCAGATGAAGGAATTTTTGTTGGATATTCAAGTGTTGGAAAATCTTATAGAGTATTCAACAAAAGAACTTTAGTCATTGAGGAAACCACACATGTTGTTTTTGATGAAAATGGAAATATGGAAGAGCCAAAAGTTGTTGAAGAAGAAATTGAAGAAAACTCCAAAAGATTGATAGATTAAATTTGGAAGAAAATGTGGAAGAAAATTTAGAAAGAGAAGACCCTTTGCCTAGAGATTTGAGATTTTCTAAAAACCACCCAAAGTAATTAATCATAGGTGAACCAAGTGAGGGTGTTAAAACTAGGCATGGATTAAACAAGGAAGTCAATCATTCAGCCTTTATTTCAACTATTAAACCCATTAAAATTGATCAAGCACTTTCAGATGAATTTTGGATATTGACCATGCAAGAAGAGTTGAATCAATTTGTAAGAAATAAAGTTTGGGAACTGACTACAAGGCCAAAAGATCAAAGTGTTGTTGGAACCAAGTGGGTGTTCAAAAATAAAATGAATGACTCAGGAGTAGTCATTAGAAATAAGGCTAGATTAGTAGCTAAGGGGTATAATCAAATTGAAGGAATTGATTTTGAGGAAACTTTTGCCCCTGTAGCTAGACTTGAAGCAATTAGGGTTTTACTAGCCTTTGCCTGTTTTAAAGGTTTTAAATTGTTTCAAATGGATGTCAAAAGTGCCTTTTTAAATGGGGTAATTGAAGAAGATGTTTTTGTAGAACAACCTCCAGGTTTTGAAAATTCTAAATTTCCAAATCATGTTTTCAAATTAAAAAAGGCATTATATGGATTGAAACAGGCACCTAGGGCTTGGTATGAGAGGTTGAGCACCTTCCTACTTGAAAGATCTTTTGAAAAAGGAAGTGTGGATACAACTCTCTTTTTGAGGAAAATTGGAAAGGATATACTTATTGTTCAAATTTATGTGGATGACATCATCTTTGGATCTTCAAATAAACATCTTTGTGATGATTTTTCTAAAACAATGAGTAGTGAATTTGAAATGAGTCTAATGGGAGATTTAAATTACTTTCTAGGATTTAGCATTAAGCAACTTGAGGAAGGTACTTTTCTTAGTCAAACCAAATATATTAAGGACATCCTCAAAAAATATGAAATGGACAATGCTAAACCTGTTAGTACACCAATGAGTTCTTCAGTTCAGTTGGATAAAGACCTTAAGGGAAAATCTGTTAATCAAAAGAAATTTAGAGGGATAATTGGATCTTTACTTTACTTGACTGCTAGCCGACCAGATATTATGTTTAGTATTTGCTTATGTGCTAGATTTCAATCAGATCCAAAAGAATCACATTTGACAGCAGTGAAAAGGATTTTAAGATATCTACTATGAACTCAAAACTTAGGAATTTGGTATCTTAAGTTTAGTTCTTCATTTGAAATTATTGGTTACTCAGATTCTGACTTTGCAGGCTGTAGAGTGGATAAGAAAAGCACTTCTGGAACATGTCAATTCATTGGAAATTCATTAGTTTCATGGTCTAGTAGAAAACAAAATTCAATGGCACTATCTACTGCAGAAGCAGAATACATTGCATTAGGAAGTTGTGTGGCACAAGTACTTTGGTTAAAACAATAGTTGATTGATTTAGGATTAACTATCGGCACTATTCCAATTTATTGTGACAATACTAGTGCTATTTGCATTTCCAAAAATCCTATTCAACATTCTAGAACCAAACATATTGATATAAGGCATCATTTCATAAGGGATCATGTATCCAAAGGAGAAATTGAACTCATACATGTTTCAACTGAAAATTAACTTGCAGACATTTTTACAAAACCTTTAGCCTTTGATACCTTCAGTACTTTAAGAACAAGGCTTGGTGTTATTGATTTGAATGCTTAACCAAAATGTCTTTGCAACATTGATACTTGTTGTGTTTTGTTTTTGTGATTTTGTGAATTTTGTGTGTTTTTGAATGAATTGTTTTTGGATTTATGATTTTGTTTTATGTTTTATGTGTTTTTTGAATGTTTTTGTTGATTTTCTTAATTTAAAAAATCAAAATTAAATTTTTTTTGGAGGACATCGTCCAGGACGAAATTGTTTTCGTACGGGACGATGTGTGAAGGAATAATTTGCGCGAATTTAAACCGTTTTGAGAGCAGTTTTTAATTAGATCGTCTGTACGATATGTAATCGTCCAGGACGAATTTTTTCTCTCTCAAACGTCTCTAACTTTTTTAATCATGCAAAGACATCCTATTGATGAAGCCCAACTCATCATAGATCATATCTATGGGCTTTCAGAAATAGGACATCCTGATCAGAAGAGGAAGAAGAACATTTCATTAGTGCACTTAATTACTTATATTTTGGAAAAGAAGTACAATATAGTGCATCCTGATGAAGAATATGAAGAGCCAGTTTACTATAACGATGCATCATTCAGATTGCTCTTCAAGGAGGAAAAAGAAAAAGAAAAAGCACATGCCAGTGCTTCAGAAGAAGAAGAAGAAGAAGGAGTGCAAGCTTCTGCTTCTCAATCAGATTACCAGAATCTGATTGAGAGATTTGATAGACTAGAGACTCACATTGATCAAAGGTTTGATCAATTTGATGCTCAACTTACGCAGCAACAACATGACATTGGTAATATTAAAGATGAAGTTCATGAAATAAATACCAATGTAATGTTGATGGCCTCCTACTTCAACCTCTTTGGCGGCATTCCTCCTCCTCCTCCAGAACAGTGAAATTGTTTTTATGTCTGTGTCTGTTGTATTTTTTTTGTTTTTGTTTGTTTTGTTTTTATCTTATCTATTTTAGTGTAATGTGTTTGTTTTTATCTTTTTAAGTTCAATGTATTTTTTTTTGTAATATGTTTCTTTAATATCAATGAAAGTTTGTTTCTATTAGATTTGTTTTGAAATGTGGTTAATGTGTGTGAATTTCATTAGTATTATTTAATCTACATAGTGCTTAAATTTGAATGTAATTTGAGATTATCTATATTAGAAAATCTAGACTTTCTAAATTTATAATTTGTTTATAACTTATTGTAATTAGAACTTTTAAATTCATGTCTATTCATTTAGACTACATAAAAGTTAATATTATTATTGCAATTTTGATGTTTTCTTATTTTGTATTTCTATGCTCAAATGATATTTATGCACCTAGAAATATTTGAAATTTTAGATTATAGATTTTGGAAAGAATTGGTCAAATTACTCTTGAACATTGAACAAATGTACAAAAATCAAAAGGAATTCGCAAAAATTTGCAAAGTGAAAAAGAGGCACAAAATAAGCCCAACCAAAGAAAAATGCACAAAAATGTGCTCCAAAACTTTGAAAAGATGCGCAAAGCGCCACATGAGGTAATTCTCTTCTTTCCAAATTCATTCAATCTCTTAATTCAAATTGATCTTATGTTCATTTATATTCTATTGAACTTTGAAATATAGAATTTTTTATACATCTCTCTTGTAATGATTTTCAATAGTAAAATGTCTAAATTGAATCATGTCTTTGATAAATTCTTCTTACTTACAATGTTATATCACCTCTTAAATTTTATGAATTTCTATGATTGATCTAATATCCTTAGTTTAAAATTGCATACCCTATGTCAAATCACAATTTAGATTAAATTTTAAAAATGAATTTCATATAATTATTTACATTTCTTGTCTTTTTCTTCTTCACTTTTTGTTGCTGTCAAAAAGGGGGAGAAATTATTATGTTTTATGTTTTTGTGGTTTGTGTTTTCTATTTTTGATTGTTCTGTTTACAAGTTTTTTTGTTTGTGTTAAAAAATTTGAAAAACAAAAATATTGTTCTTTAATGCCTCATTATTTTAATGTACTCATAAATTCAGGGGGAGTTTAGGAGATAAGAGATTTGTTTTAACTTGAAACCATACTAATAATAATTGTTTTGCCATCATCAAAAAGGGGGAGATTATTTGAATAGTTGCTATTTGAATGATTTATATTTGTGCAACTTATGTAGTTTTGATGATTCCAAACATTATTGTTCAGATGTATAGTTATCTCCTAACAATTTTAGAAGATTTGCATTTGCTCTTGTGTGTACTAACATTTCAGGAAAATCAGACTCCAGACTACGAAAACTTCAAATCAAATTCAACATGAGATATTTTGTTTATTTGAAGTTTGTCTTTTCTTTGAATTAATTTTAAAAGGGAGTGATTGTAATTGAGTGAATAAAATCTCACACACACAAATAAGGAGATCTTGAAATTCTATACTGATCGTACAGGACGATATTTATCGTACTGGACGATCTGTCAGTTATCTCCTATAGAGCACTTGGAACGAATAGGAACTTGCTTGGAAAAATTTTTCTAAGTCCTATTCGTCCAGGACGAATTTTATTATCGTTCCGGACGATGGGTTCTCTGTAAAATTTTCGTCCAGACAAATTTTATCATCGTACGAGGCGACCAGTCCTCTGGAAAATTTTCGTCCCGACGAAAATAAATATCGTACCGGACGATCAGCTCTCTGGAAAATTTTCGTCCATACGAAAACGAATTATCGTCCGCGGCGATTGGTCCTCTGGAAAATTTTCGTCCAGACGAAATAAATAATCGTCCAGGACGATCGGCTCTCTGGAAAATTTTCGTCCAGACGAACATATTTTCGTCCAAACGATTAACCGACTTAGAACCGTTTTCAGCAGTTTCTAGAACCGACCTTGTAATAACCGTTCGTACTGGACGAACCTAGTTCGTACAGGACGATCAGCTGTACGAAGTCATTTCGTACACAAATACAAATTGGGTCATTTCAGTTCGTTTAAGTAAAATCGTCCAGGACGATCCAGGATCGTATAGGACGATCCACTGCGTACATAATTGAAAATATGCAGTTTTTGGGCGGTTTTTCATGTCTTTTGTATAAATAGTCCAAATTAGACTGCCACCCAATATCTTTTTGTCATTTGATCTTCGTGCCTCTTGAGAGAATAGCCAAGGAGAGTGTGGAAGAGAGCATTCAAAGGAGGATTCCTACCATTGGAGCTAGAAGGCTTCACTTGGATTACTAAGGTAAGAGTCTCTACTTGTGAAATTGGATTTCTTCACTCTTTTCTTTCTTCCTTCTAGATTCTAGTGAGAAGATCAGTCAAGGAGATCCGGTTCTCTGCCGATACTTGGAGAGTGTGAACAGACGAAGGGTTCTCTGCCCACACTAGGAGAGTGTAAAAGGACGAAGGTTCTCTGCCTACACTTGGAGAGTGTGAACAGCCGTAGGGTTCTCTGCCCACACTAGGAGAGTGTAAAAGGATGACGGTTCTCTGCCAGCACTGTGGATTGTGTAAAAGGACGACGGTTCTTTGCCGCACCGGGTAGTGGTGAAAAGAGTGTTTTGTACAGGCTTCTCCGCCTTGCTGTGGGTGCTAAAGGAGAGTCACTTTGTGGTATTAGTGCAATACTCAGAGGGTGCATCTGAGGAGTGGATGTAGGTCTGGTTATAGACCGAACCACTATAAATCTGGTGTCATTTACTTTTATTGCTTTTACGTTTCCGCACTTTAAATTTCAGTTTTAACAACTCTGTGGTTGAAAAACATTTTTCTACAAACTTTAAAAGAATATTTTATTTCGGTTCAACTTTATCATTAAGAGGGTTTAAAATTTTAAAACTACCAATTCACCCCCCTCTTGGTAGCCGTGGGACATTTACTTAGGCTTAACAACCTAATTACTGGACTCAACAATTATAATCTATATAGGATCAATTTAATATTTTCAGAAGCAATATATATCAGAGCTGGCCCTAATTAATTTCTTTCTCCCACATTTATTCAGGACAAAGGTGTCTTCTACCTACCATTATATAAAGCCTCATACGGTGACATTCTAATGTAGATTAAAAGTTTTTGTTATAAGAAAATTTAATCAATTGAATTTAATCTTCATAGCTTCCACCAAAATTAAGTACACACAGTCTCAATAGACCTTCAAGTACTTGAATAATTTATTCAACGGATTATCTATTTGTGAATGAAAAAAAGAACTTAAATTTAATTTAGTTCCTTAACATATCTGAATGCTTCTCCGTAATCTATAAGTAAATTGATCACCATAATTAGAAATAATCACATTAGGTACCTCATAAAATCATTAAAACTCATGCATATATATATATATATATAACTTTTATACAAAACTATTCTATCTTACTAGAAGAAAATGAGCACATTTTTTTAGTTAGTCAACTATAACCAAAATAGCATCATGACATTATCTAAATCTAAGAAATCCTATAATAAAATCTATAGAAATCTCTTTTCACTTTCACTCAAGAATGGGTAAGGGTTGTAGTAATCTTCCAAGTCAATGATATTGTACTTTCACCATTTGACAAGTTTCACTTTTAGACACAAAATTAGCTACCTTTCTTTTCAATTTGATCCAATAAAATAGTTATTTTAGATCATGGTACATTTTACTGCTTTCAGTGTGAATTATATATTACGAATAATGAGCTTTATGTAGAATTTCTTGCCTTAAATTTGCACCTCTAGGAACCCATAAATAACCTTTACATTTTAGTACTCCTTGGCTACTTACTTGAAGCTATGGTTTCAGTCTAGAATGAATATAATCAATCAATTACACATATTCCTCAATAGAATTTTGATATTCCAGAATTCCTTCATGCAGAGTAGGTCGTACAATCATCTAAGAAAGCATGCCAAAATTCACATAAACTAATTTAATTACTTTTTGATTTAAATTTTCCATATTATGGATTAGAGAAGCATCATATGTAATCATATAATAAATTATTGTAGACTTCCTACTTACAGAAACTACTACCACATTTTTCTTTCCAAGTTAATACAGAGGTTATAGTCCTCAGATAATTTTAACCACCTCCTTTATTTTAGATTTACTTCCTTATGAGTTAGAATATACGTCAAACTTTGGTGATATGTGAAAATCTCATACCTAATACCATATAGACAGTGCCATAAATTGTATGCAAAATTGAGCAACCATGCACACATAGGGGGGGAGGGTTTTAAAAAATGAAGAAATTTTTTTCTCTATTGATCATACTATTCGAGTTTAAATCATACTATATGATCATCTCTGGCTCAATGACTATTTGTGAACAAATCATCTATACGATATGTGTCATACTGTATGATGTGTTTCAAATAAAAAACTCTAGCCGTAAGATTAATTTAAGTAAGTTCTTAATTCATAATTTTTGAACTGGTCGTATTGTACGATCCTATTGTATAGTATGGGTTTTTGAATACTTACTTAAATTAACCCAGCAATTAATAAATCAAATCAAGGAATAATTACTGATGGGTAATCATACTATACGATATGGTCATACAATACGAGGTACCGAGATTATTTTTGATCATCCCAAACATTGTACCGGATGATCCCTTGATTTTAGCATATTGTACTGTACGAAGTCGATCATACCATACGATGAATAGAGACAAGTTCTCATCATCCCAGCATTCATCCTATATGAACAAAAGGATTCTTTCATTTTGTACTTGATGATGTTATATCATAATGTATGATATTATTCAGAATTATTGCTTGTTCATAATTCGTTGGATGAAGGCTATTTTGAATTGTTTGTACTGTACGACATTGGATCGTACTGTACGATCATAATAACTAAATTAAAATTTTTAGGGTTTCTTGGAGCCTGATTTAAATATATAAATTTTTATCTTTTTAAATACATTTGTTAGAGAGGAATGTGATTAGAGGTGGATTCCTTGAGAGAGAGCTCTTGAGAAGATTTTGGGGCTTTTGAGAGGAAGGAGAAGGTGGGCTTTGTGAGGGAGGAGTGTGAGGGAGACCACACGGTTGCTCCTAGCTTGCTGCATGTTGCTCCTCCTGTGGCCTGAGAAGATATGGTGGGAGGCTCTCTAAGGGGGAGATTCTTCTACTTTTGTGTCCTCTAAGGTACTCTGCCTTCTCTAGGAGGGGGAAAAACAAGAAGGTTCGTTGCCGTCACCGGGAGGGTGATATAGTGCTTGACACTTCGCCACGCTAAGTTGGTGAAAGTGAGGTTTGTAAAGGCTTCTCCGCCTTACTGTGGGGGCAAAAGGAGAATTACTATTTAGTAGAAAAATTCTCAGAGTGGAGGACTTCGGGGAGTGGATGTAAGTCAAGTGATCGAACCACTATAAATTCTCTGGTGTGATTTTTACCATACTACACTTTATTTACATTTTGCATTTTATAATATCTTATTTAGCTCATAATGGGTTCCCTAATCAGTGCTACAATGATCATTAGGATCTCCACTATTAAAAAATATTATCTTTGACATGTCAGTATAACCATTGGTCAGAATAGATTGTGATAAAGTTTCTCATCTCAAATTCCTTCACCAAAGTTACATATGTGTTAAAATTTTTACTCCATTGTATCTCTACCATGAAATTCTATTTGCTTCTAAATTGCTTAACATCATAAGCTGGAATAAGATCAGGTTTGTTCTCACAACTCAAATTTAATTATACTTCTATTTCATTTTAAAAAATTTTATTTCAATGACTATCTGTGGACAAATCATACTATATGATATGTGTTGTACGGTATGATGTATTTCAAATTAAAAACTCTAATTGCCAGATTATTTTAAGTAAGTTCTTAATTCATAAATTTTGAACTGATCGTACTGTACGATACTATTATATAGTACGAGTTTTTGAATACTTACTTAAATTAACCCCTTGATTAGTAAATCAAATCAAAGATTAATTACTGATTGGTAATCGCACTATACGATATGGTCATACAATACAAGGTACCAAGATTATTTTTTATCATCCCAAATATTGTACCAGACGATCCCTTAATTTTAGCATATCATACTGTATGATGTCGATCGTACCAGATAATTAACAGAAATGATTTCTCATCATCCCAGCATTCATCCTATATGAATTGGATGATTTTATATTATACTGTATGATATTATTCAGAATTATTGCCTTTTCGTAATTCATCATACCAGAACGAAGGCTGTTTTGAACTGTTCGTACTATATGATATTGGATCATACTATATGATCATAAAAACTAAATTGAAAATTTTAGTGTTTCTTGGAGCATGATTTAAATATCTAAATTTCTATCTTTTGAAATGAATCTATGAGAGATGAATGTGATTAGAGGTGGATTACTTGAGAGAGAGCTCTTGAGAAGATTTTAGGGCTTGTAAGAGGAAGGAGAAGGTGGGCTTTGTGAGGGAGAAGGAGTATGAGGGAGATCACACGGTTGCTCCTAGCTTACTGCACGTTGCTCGTCCTGTTGCTTGAGAAGATTTGGAGGGAGGCTCTCTAAGGGGGAGATTCTTCTATGTCTGTCCTCTAAGGTACTCTACCTTCTCCAGGAGGGGGAAAAACAAGAAGGTTCGCTGCCGTCACTGGGAGCGTGACTTAGCGCTTGACACTCTGCTACACCGGGTTGGTGAAAGTGAGGTTTGTAAAGGCTTTTCCGCCTTACTGTTGGGGAAAAAGGAGAATTACTGTTTAGTAGAAAAATTCTCGAAGTGGAGGACTTTGGGGAGTGGACTTAGGGCAAGTGATCGAACCACTATAAATTCTCTGGTGTGATTTTTTCTTTACTGCACTTCATTTATGATTTGCATTTTATTTTCGTTAAAATTGCATGGTGAAAAACATAGTAAAATTCTTTGTTGAGCAAGTTAAATTTTTTCTACCTATTGTTGCAATTGTGTTTTAAGCATTCACTTCCATATCAATTAGTTTTCTCTTTTAAAATTTAAAAACACAAAGCAATTTAGAACTCCTATTTAGGCTTGTCTATTTATTGCAACAAATTTCTAATTCACCCCCACTCTTGGCACATCTCGTACTTTCAAAAAGTTTTTAATTTTAAAAGCTAATTTCATAAGCACTTGTACACTCAAATGACATTGCTTTTTGAGTTCATCTAGTTAGAAGGATTTTATGGAGAATATTCTTTTATAACTTTTTATATATGACCCTAAAATCAAAATTGAAAAATTTATATTTTTTCTATCACCTTAGTTTTTACCAGGGCTACTAATTATTCATTAATTTTAATAATTCCAACAAAATACATGATAAATAAATTTCATCAAAACATATTTTTTTATTTATTCATTCAAAATTCAATTTAAAATAGTAAGGAGATTCTTCAATATATTTATTTATATTTTAAATCATGATTATAAATGAATAGAATAAAATATAATAAAACCTAAAAAATAAAACTCTGATCAACCTCACAGCACTAGATCATTATCCTAGTCTGAAAAGTTAATTAAATACATATAATGAGCTATAATGCCTTATACGTAACTGAGAGCCATAACGGCACTCAAAGCATGAAAAGGATATATCATGCATGTAATCATCCAAACTATAGTAATAACACTAAATATAATCACAAATCAATGCAAAATTATGAATATGATAATCATAAAGCTTAAAAATAGTGTACAAATAATGAAACAATAAAATAAAAAATCTTAAAATTATTCATGAACCAAAAAATTCATTATGTATTATCAAATTAGTAAGAGAACTATATGAATAAATAAAACAACATACCATATAAATTTACCCATGTAGTTAGACTTCATTAGTAGTATTGTATCAGTTATCTGAATCACATGAATTTTTTAATCTTAATTGCATCTAAGTCTTAAAATCAATATCATATGAATAATAATGCATGCATGTAAGTATAAAAGTAATTATGCAAAAATATGTAAGGATTTTTGGCTTGTTCGATGTTTTTCTAGCAATTATATCTATATCATATTTATTTTAATATCTCAATCCTAATTTAATATTCAGGAGGATGCTTGAAGAGTCATCACTCCTACCAGTCGACATCTTAAACTCCTTATAACTCCCAATCTTAATCTGATCTTGTTCTGGAATATCACCATAAAACGTATTTTAAGGAAAGTCCATCATCCAACCATCCTATATAAGGTAGAATCAAGCTCTAGCAAACTTATCTTAATAACCAACCTTTCTTAGTTACACATAATTTAGGAATATATATAATTATTAACAAATAAAAATTACTCATTCACAGTGCAATTATTCATTCATAATGCTTGTTTCATCAGTATGCTCGTTACGGATGTCAAAATCACTATATCTCTTATTTCAACTTAAATTATATTAACTACAATAAATAATGTTTCAACCGATAAAAATACATTATCATCAAGTCAAAATAACTAAAATAATCAGTATTATAATATATAAAATGTCATGAGGTAGAAGTTCACTAAATTAAGAAATAATATAAGAAATATTAATTTAGACAGAATAATAAATATTGGAATCAAAATATTTAAAAAAACATAGGTAGGATTGAAGTAACTGACAAGTCTAAATTATGTAGTGTTATACATATTTTATTTTCTATGAAAATGTGTTATTTTAGTTATGTTTATTCAGGAAAAACTAAAAAATGATAGAGAATTCTAAGGTGCTTACAGCATTGTGGCATCCGATGAAACAACATTGCAGCGTCACCTTCAATATCTTCGAGGTGCCACAAATCGTATAATGTAGTGTCACATTTTCTTTTTTTTTCAGCGCTGCACTATCAACAAAGCTAGCAAAATAACATTATTAACATCATGGCATCAATAAGTCAGCTTGGTAGAGCCAGATTCTTTATTTTTAAATACCACGACGCCATAATTTCTCATGCTTTGGTGCCATTTTTTGCACTCAGGCACCACAACACTCGAAGGTCTACAACATTGTAGCATTATAGTTATAACTTCTAAGGGCCACATTGTATCAATAAAGAGTTGTGATTGTACACTAAGTAATTGATCCACATCAGCAAGTGCCATGGGGATGCAAAAGTTTTAGCACTAAGACATTCGTTCACTTCAAGGGTGCCAAGACGCCACTCTTTTGAGCACCGTAGTGCTAGATTTCATTTTTGTTGTCCTATAAATAGTTGTGTGTTATATTTGTAAGGGTGTTTAGGCACTTATATAAAATTCAATATTTCTTAGAGTACATCTCTTGTTCCTACTTAGAGTAAAATCTAAGGGAGGCTAGGGAAGTTTAAGATACAATCAGTTGGAGTATTTAGCCTATATTTCTTGAAGCAACTCTGTAAGTTAAGGGACAAGGAGTATAGAGGAGATATTTTGTTCCTTTCTAGTGATATCACTCTCTTATATTTTCATTGTTCCCTAAATTTAATGACAATGAGTTTACTTATTATTTATTCTATGTCTGGTGAATTCTCTTATTTTGGAATGAAGCTGTAAAGTGCATGGTAAATACTAATGAAGACTTTTCTTTTATAAATGATAAATGTTATTTTCAATATTATCTTGTTCCCAATTTAATGCATATAGTGGCTATATGTGTAGTTAAAATATTGTGTGATGTATAGCCTCGCTGGAGGAATATAATAATGGCATGGAATATTTAGATAGAAAGTTTGAGCCTAGACATAAGATGTAAAATATTCAAGATTTTTTAAGGAGATACTATAACTATAGAAGGTTAATAAATTTTCTTTTTACTCTTATAAGCTCGATAGAGATATAGGGATGTATACGCTCTAAATCACATCTATAATTAAGAGTTTCATAAGGAAAGATATGAAATTTATACTCATCAATCCAAAACACTTTAATTTAATATTGTATCTAATATTTGTACTATTTTATTTAATTATAGAATCTCCATAATTATCATTTTTATTTTATTATGATAATTATTATAATTAAAGAAAACAATAATAGTTTTTGTAAGTAAACATACTTCCTCGTGGGTTCAACATTTTACCCTATTACTTTATTACTTGTTTCGGCATGTATACTTACATATATTAAGTGGGGTTTTATTAAATTTATATCAAATAAAACCTAAGCATTATTTAGGGGTGATGGAGCCCTAGACTTTTATTCAATTCAAAAGTTCACTTCATAGCCCTCATCAATCACCTACAATGATGATAACAATTTTTATAATAGGAGCGATGGACAAAAGAAATCTTGAAAATCTTCTTTATTTTTCCTCTCTCCTCCTTCTCTTACCTTCTCCCTTTCTCCTGTCCTTCTTCTTTCCTTCCTTTCCCAATAAGCTAAATGAGAGAGAGAGAGGGGAGGAATGGCTAAGTGGATAAATTTTATATTAAAAAATACTTTTGAGTGCCTAGTATCACGGTGCTCCAAACCCAGTGCCACAGCCTGTTATTCAGAAATTTTAGATTTGTCAAAATAAATCCATTTTAAGAACTTTGGGTTATTTTATTATAGTACCATGTCACAGCTAGAAAGTTACACACGTCAGATAGAATCATTACCCTTAGTCATTTTGTAATAGTATGCACCTTATGTGGAACTATAAATATCCCTTCACTACTCATAAAATGCCCCATAAATGGCACACTCAACTAAAATTAACACAGTTAAAGTTTTGTGTACAATCAATGTTGCCTTAATGTTTCCAACATAATTCCTAAAAGGCTTGTATAATCTTCCTTAGTATTTGAATACACCAGAATATCATCAATAAAAATAAATACTAAAAGTTCGTAAGGGTTGTTAAACCTTTATGAACTAGCCCGAGGATAACCAAGAGGGGGGTGAATTGGTCATTTAAAAAACTTCTTAAGACAAAAAGGAAATCTTTGAAATCTTTTTGAATATTTTAAAACAAATTATTAATGTGGAAGCAATACTAATTTTACAATAACAAAAATAAAAATTTTACCATAGAACAAATCACAGAATAATTCAAAAATTAAATACATAAAAATAAATAGAAAGAACACATCAAATTTATAGTAGTTCAGTCAACTTGACCAACATCCACTCCTTGAAAACCTTTTTTCCAGGTATTGCATTAAAAGTAGTGTCTCTCCTTTTGCCCCCACAATAAGATAGAGAAGCTCTTACAAAATCTTTCCATCAAACTGGTGAGGAAGAGTACCTTGAATCCTTTTACTCCCTCTTGGAGTAGACACAGAACTTGGAAATCCTTTTACTCCCTCTTGGAGTAAACAGAGAAACCTGAAATCCTTTTACTCCCTCATAGAGTAGGTAGAGAACCTTGAACCTTATGCTGATGAAAATCTCCCTAGAGCCACCAAAGAACTGACGAAGAATCTTGAAGAAGATGGTGAAAACCTTACCTAGAGCAACCTTTGTGAATCCCTCATAATTCCCCTTTCACAATGATCACTCTCTCTCTCTCTCTCTCTCTCTCTCTCTCTCTCTCTCTCTCTCTCTCTCTCTCTCTCTCTCTCCTCTCTCTCTCTCTCTCTCTCTCTCTCTCTCTCTCTCTCTCTCTCTCTCTCTCTCTCTCTCTCTCTCTCTCTCTCTCTCTCTCTCTCTCTCTCTTATATATTCCTTTTTTGAGCTCTCTCTCAGGTCAACCCAACAACAAAAGATGTCTAATAAGTGTATTAGAAATCCTTATATAGTGGGCTTTAAAAAACCCTAACCTATTTACATGCTAAAATCTTTTGTTTAAACAAAAATCTAATTCAAAAATTATAATTAGACATGAACACTCAAACTTTTCAGACTACTAGCATGAAATATATAGAATAGAATATTACTATAAAAGTGATTAATGAAGAACCAAGATTTTCTAAAATCAAGTAGTAAACATATATGAAACACAAGTATTTTTTAAAATTTAAAGATTTACCAAAAAGAGAAGCTAATTTAAGTGCGGCTCATTTTGTGCATCTTTTATCAATTTTTGGCGTATTGAACATCTTTTATTTTTGATACACTTAGTGCATCTTTTTCATTTGGCCTCATTGCATATCTTCTAATTTTGGGCTAATTTTGCACCTCTTTTCAATTTTTTGCAAATTGCTTCCTTTCTAAATCTTTAGGAATCTCAATTGTAAAGACTATCTTCCAAATAAAAGAGAAAAGTACATCACTCTCTTATATAGGGAGGAATATTCTATAAAGAAAACCTAGTATTTCTAATAGGAATAAATTTCCTAATTTATAAAAAATATTGAATCTTCTTTATCAAATTATACAAAATATTCATGATAAAAAATGCACTAGAATGAAAGTGTTTTCATTTCAACCATCTCAACTTCAATTTGATTTAGATTCCAAGTTCACACTAGGAATTATTATGCGAAGGAAATAATAAGGGATATGAAAACCTCTAAGTTTCATTTGTGCTTTGAGTTTTAATCATGCTAGCAATTACTTATTAAACTTTTTAAGTCAAAATAGAAATATGCTTATTACAAACATCAAAGAACATTGTAGAGAGTTTCATACAATCTGATTGTCAATTATAGATTAAATGCAGTTCATCCATTGAGTCAAGGGTTGTAATCAAAGCAGTGCTTGGTAGATTGTACAATATGAATGTGGTTCATACAGTATGATCGAAGAATAAATTTTTTATTTGCAAGAAAAGACGGTGAAGTTTAGTGAAGTGGTTGTGAGATGACAATGACACAAACATAAAATAAGATTACAACAAAATCATAATAACAAAAATAAAAATAAAATAATATAAATAACATAAACAAATTAAGGACTAAATAAGCAAAATAAAATGACAAAAATTATAAGACAACATAAACAAAAAAGCATAAAGCATGCAAATAAAAATAAGTATAACAAAAATAGAAATTATCAATTTCAAGCAAGAATATCTATTACACCTAATCTGGTTATTAAGATGCTAAAAGTTTCAAAGGCTAGTAATTTTGTAAAGATATCAGTAAGTTGATTTTCAGTGACTACATGGTGTAGCTCTATGTCTCCTTCGATAATGTGGTCCCAAATGAAGTAGTGCCTTAATTCAATGTGTTTGGTCCTAGAGTGTTGGAATGGATTCTTTGAAATATATATGGCAGAACTATTATCACATTAGATTGAAATTTTGCCTACAGGTAATCTTAAATCTAGAATTTGTTATTTTAACTAGAGGAGCTGGGCCACACAATTTTCTAAGGCTATGTACTCAACTATAATAGTGAACAGAGCAACTAAGTTATATTTTCTACTGGACTAGGAGACTAAGTATTATCCTATAAATTGACATGTTCTTGAAGTGCTTTTTTATCAGCTCAGATTCCTACAAATTTTGAATAAGAATATCTTATGAATTCAAAGGAAGTGTTATGCCTAGGATACTAGATTCCTAAGTCTTAAGTTCCTAAGAGATTTCTAAGAATTCTTGAGTAGTTAAGTGAGACTCTTTTGGATCAGCCTAAAATCTAGCATAGAGACAAATACTAAATATAATATCAGATTCACTAACAGTTAAGTAAATAGGTGATCCAATTATTCCTCAATATTTCTTTTGATCAATAAATTTTCTATTTGAATCCTTATCTAATTGAATAGTGGAACTTTTGGGAGTGTTGATTGGCTTGGTCTTATCTATTTCATATTTCTTTAATATATTTTATTGACTGAGAAAAGTTCCATCATCCTTTTGCCTTATGCTAAATCCTAAAAAGTAGGATAGTTCTCCAATTATACTCATCTTAAATTTCTTATTCAATATTTCAAAAACTCATCACAAAGGCTTTTATTAGAGGATCCAAATAAAATATCATCAACATAAATTTAGACAATCAGTAGTTCATCTCCTATCTTTTTTAGAAATTGTGTGGTATTTATGCTCTATTTAATAAAGGTTCTATATAGAAGGAATGTGCTTAGATTTTTATACTATACCCTATGTGCTTATATTAATCCATACAATACCTTTTTTAATTTGAACACATGATTAAAAAATTATGAACTTTTAAAACTTGGGGGTTGTTCAACATACACAACTTCTTTTATCACCCAATTTAGAAATGCACTTTTCATATCCCATTGGTATTGTTTGAATCCCTTAAAATAAGCAAAGGATAGTAGCACCTTAATGGCTTCAAATCTAGATTTAGGGGAAATTTTCTATTCAAAATCATTTTATTATATTTGATTGCACCGTTAGCCACTAATCTTGCTTTGTTTCTAACCACTATACCAGAATTATTCATTTTGTTTTTGAAAACCCATTTAGTTCCAACCATACTCTAGTCCTTAGATATTTCAACAAGCTCCCAATTATCATTCCTCACAAATTGATTTAACTCTTCTTGAATGGCTAGGATCCAGAATTCATCAAAAATGCCTTAATTTATGTTGGCGGGTTTAGTCATTAAAATGAAGGTATAGTGGTTTACTTCTTTTCAAAGTCCATGCCTACTTCTAACACCTTCAGATGGGTCACCTAAGATCAATTCTTTAGGATAACTTGAAGAATATCTCCATTCTTTATGCAGTGTGTTTTTAAGTTCTACCCTTTCATCCAGATTTGCAGATTCTAATCCTTGCGTAATTTTTAAAACCTCTTCTTCTTCTATCCTAAGCCCTCCTTAATTATAAGATTCATCAAATGCAACATGAGTGGTCTCTTCTACTATAAGTTTTCTTTTAGTGAAAACTATATAGGATTTCCACACATTTGTGTAAACTAGGACCACTCCTTCATCAGATATGGGATCAAATTTTCCTATTAGAGATTTTCCATTATTTAAAATGAACACTTTACATCCAAAGACATGAAGGTGAGAAAGATTGGGTGTCCTATCCTTAAGAATTTCATGGGGTATTTTATTTAGCCTAGATCTAATATTTACCCTATTCAAAACATAACAGGATGTATTCACCACTTATTTCTAAAAATATTTAGGAAGTGAGTATTCAGCTAATATGGGTCTACCAGCTTCTACCTTAGTCATATTCTTTCTTTCAGCAACCTCATTCTACTGAGAGTTTTTAGGAGCTAAAAAAATGTGATCTATCTCATACTCCTTACAGCATGATTCAAAATTCTCATTCTCAAATTCTTCACCATAGTCACTATAAATGATTAAAATTTCACAATATAGTTTCATCTGAATCCAAGTGGAAAAAGACCTAAACTCCATGAATGGATCACTTTTATGAGATATGAATCTAACCCAAGTAAACCTCAAATAATCATCAAAAATTACAAACCCAAAGACTTTCCCTCCTAAGCTTATAGTGCTGAAAGGTCCAAAGGGATCCATGTGTAGGACTTCTAAGGGTTTTGCTTGTGTTAATATCTTTGATTGAGTGAAGGAGGATTTGACTTATTTTTCTAATTGACAGGCATCACACAGCTAGTCCTAAATGAATGCTAGTTTGAGAATTCCTCTCATTAAGACTTTTTGGGTGATTTTCCTAAGGTTTTTCATGATTGCATGATATAATCTCCTAAGTCATAACTAGGATTCATCATTAATAACTTTTAGCAAAAAGAATAAGCAATTCAACACAGTTTAAATCAAGTATGTAAACATTATTAATTATATTTTCTTGTAGCACAATATTTCTATTTAAGCTAATCATTAAGTTGGTAGACAAAAAATTAATTATAATTTATCACAAAGCTGGTTTATACTAAGCAGGTTATGGTTTAAGCCATCTGCTAGTAAAACATTTTTAATAATGAAATTTTTAGAGTTACCAATTATACCTGATCCCACCTCTCTTCTGGTGGTGTTGTCTCCAAGTTTCACCTTTCCTCCTACTATGGCCTCCAGTGAAATAAATTAATTTGCATCTCCATTCATGTCCCTTGAACATCCGCTATCCAGGTACCACATGCTCTCATGAGGCCTTTTATTAGAGCATCCGTATAAAATCATCAAATGTTATATTTGGGAAACACCTTTAGGTCCCATCTTATGGAAAGAAGAATGAAATGCACACATGTTATGCTACAAATTTTAAGGGTTTAGTCTCCACACCAAATGTGTTTTATGGTGAACGATGCTAGTGGGGGAGATTTTTCATAGCATGGCATAAGAAAAACAACTAACACCAGGGAAAGGATTAACTAATCTATTTGGGTTATTGTGCCTCTTCCTTGGTTTGAATGATGCATGCTGAGGTGGTTAATTATAAAACTCTTCAAGTAAAGGTGGTTTTTTATTTTCCTTAAAAGCAGTTAATTCTTCTTATAAAAACTTATTTGCACTTTCAACAATTAAATTTTCTACTTTCAATGCATTCTCCCTATTATCTAATTTAGATGGAAAAATTTATAATATCATGTATGCTTTTTCTAATTCAACTTGTGATATTTTAAAGGAGTCATACTCATTAGTTAATTTAGAATGCTTCTTGTTTAAAATTTTAAATTAATGTAGCAAAGCCATTTGATTACTATCCAGAGTGGAATGATCTTTCCTCAAGTATTCAAGCTCTTTTTGTAGAATTAAAAAATACGTTTTAAGGCTTGCATGTGATTTTTTAAGCTTCCTATATGCATTATGAATTTTTTCAGAAACATCAAATAATTGATCATAGGTTTGCTCTCGTATTTCCTCTTGATCAGAGTGATCAAGATGATCATCAGTCATTAAGCATATGTTGGTTATGTCCTCTTCTACTTTAGTTTTAGAAGGGTCTTATGTTGAATTTGCCCAGAAAGCTTTTTGAGTCCCTTGCTTTCCCTTCTTGAATTTTTTCTTTTTTCTTCACCCTTCTTCTTTCTTGGGTGAGCTTAAAGAGTTGGACAATCAAACTTCAGGTGCCCTAGCTTATTGCATTCAAAGGATATAACATCAAAAGAAATTTTAGAACTCTAACCATTCTTACCTTTTTTTCCATTGTTGATGATGTTTTGCTTTTTCTTTAAAAATCTCTTAAAATATATAGTCATCAGGGAAATGTTATCATCATCTTATCCATAAGAGTCGCTATCATAATCATTAGTCTTTAAGGCTATAGTTTTCTCTTTTCTCCTTTACCTGGATCAAGCTACCTTTGACTCACTCCTTACTTGTAGGCAATGAGTGACATAAGTAAGTTATAATTAGGATAAACATTCAAATCATTAGTTTCCATAATGATAGTGATTTTTGCATCATAGGAAGAAGGTAAACAATGAAGAATTTTGTTAACTTTTTCATAATTTGTAAGCTCTCTTCCTAAGGCATATAGGAAAGTAACACTCTATATAAATTTAGTATACATTTTAGAAATATATTCACTAGATTTCATACGAAAAAGTTTGAAATCATGAAGAAAAATATTTACCTGCATTGTTTCACTTCCTTTGTTCTTTCATATGTTATGCAGATGTTTATCCCAAATCTCCTTACAAGTAGTGCAAGTGGAAACACCCATGTAATCTTTGAATTTTGAAGCACATAAAAAATAGTTCAAACATTTGGCATTCAGTTGGGCTAAATATGTATCATATGCAGTCCATTCTAAAAAAGGTGTTTTGAAATTTAACGCCATTTATTAAACTAAAAGGTACAAAATAACAATCATGTACTAGCATCTACATGCAAAAATTAATTGATTATAAAAAATTGGACATACGAGTTTTTTCAAAAATTGAAAGGAATATTATCAAATAGAGGTAGTTTAGTGATTGAATATACTTCCGTAGTATTATGATTACCTAAGTTAGCCAAATATCTTTTCTCAAAAGTTTTTAAGACTTAATTTATGAATACCACTCTTATACCACTTAAAAGGTTGTTAGGGTTGTTAAGCCTTTATGAATTAGCCCAAGGCTAACCAAGAGTGGGGGAGTGAATAGATTATTTAAAATTTTTCTTAAGATAAAAAGGAAATCTTTTTGAATCTTTTAAAATAAATGATTTATGTGAAAGCAACACTAATTTCACAATAACAAAAATCAAAGATTTTGACCACAAAATAAATCTCAGAATAATGCAAAAATTAAATGCAAACAAGTAAATAGAAAGAACACACCAAATTTATAGTGGTTTGGTCAACTTGACCTACATCTACTCCCCAGAAACCTCCTTTCCAGGTATTGCACTAAAAGTAGTATCTCTCCTTTTACCCCCACAGCAAGGTGAAGAAGCCCTTACAAAATCTTTCCACCGACCTAGTGAGGTAGAGTACCTTGAATCCTTTTACTCTCTCCTAGAGTAGACAGATAACCTAAAAATCCTTTTACTCCCTCTTGGAGTAGGCAGAGAATCTTGGACCTTATAATGATGAAAGTCTCCCTATAGCCACCAAGGAATTAAGGAAGAAGCTTGACGAATATGGTGAAAACCTTACCTAGAGAACCTTTTGTGAATCCCTTATAACTCCCCCTCATAAGGATCTCTCTCTCTCAAAGCTCATCTCTTCCTTCTTTAAGCTCTCTCTTTGGTCAACCCAATAATAAAAGATATCTCATAAGAGTATTAAAAATCTTTAAAAAGTGGGATTAAAAAATTCCTAAATGTTTAGAGTTTCGTCTTCTATTCATACAAATAATACACATATCATACAATATAATAAGTTCAATTAAGACTTGTCCAATAAGATCATTTAGAAGAACTATTCAACTTTTATAACATTTCATATAGTATGATTAAAACATCGTACGGTATGAACTGTAGAAATTTCTTCTGTTTGTTTGGGATGATCCATAGGACAACCAACTTTGTACATGGGTGACGGTCTAATTCTGGGGATATCATATGGTATGATCAGTTTAAAAATCATGGAATTAATTCGATACAACCTATGGAATGTCCAATTTTGTACACGGGTTACCGTATAGTATGAACTATATCATATAACATGATCAATTACAATAATTGTCTATGATTTGATTGCCTAATATTAAGAGATTAATTAAGAAATAGTTTAATTAACAGTATGAACCAAATCAAATTGTATGATCAATATATTTTTTAACCTTTAGTGGCTAGGGTTTTGAAAGAGCACAATATTTTGTATAGTACGAAGTAAAATCATACAGTACAAATTACTTCGTACAGTACAAAACCAATATCATACAATATGAATTACTGAAGAAAAATAACTCTCTAAAAAATATTTTTTATCTCTCCCCTTGTGTGTGTGCAAGGTTTCTCAGTAATGGTATCCACCCAATTACATGATATAACTCAAGAAAGGAGAAAATACATAATAAAATGAAAATTGATTGTAACCCTAATCTACCCAGTCTTGAGCTGATCATAATAACAAGTGAACATCGAATTGATTTCTTAAAATGTTAATACAAACAATAATGTTACAAAGAAAAGAGAAAGCATTTATAGTAACAATAATGTTTGTTATCATAAAATTCACAATGTTTGAATCAGGTTTGTAACAAATGCCAACTAATTTAATATGCTTTAAATATCTTATTCATTAAATGCATAAATATGGTAGGTGCATTAATTATCTGAAAAGGCATGACTAAAAATTTATGTTGGTCGTACTAGGTGCTAAAATCCATTTTTTCCATATTCTCCTCTTTCACTTTCAACAGATGGTACCCATACCTTATGTTTATTATTAAAAACAAAAATACCCCTTCTAGCTTGTCAAATAGATCATCAATCCTAGGCAACACATATTTATTCTTAACAATTTCCTTATTCAATTCCCTATAGTAAATACACATTCTCGATCAAACCTCTTCCACTATAAGTTAAAGCCATCAAGTGATACTCTAACATATACCCTTGCACAGGTTAAAAATTCTTAGTAGATTCTCTTCAGCCTCCCCAAACATAAGTTCATATTTGATGGAAACACACCAAATATACAAGCTATGGCGTGCTATTCTAAAAAAATTTCTTGCAGCCCTCCTCCATTGTATTACAAAGTTTTTAGGCTACTTTTTTTAGAACCTTAGTTAAATTATAAGTTATTTTTAACCTCATGGAAAATTCAAAATTATTATTTGTGTCATTTAGGAAAGATTACATACCCAAGTTAACATTTGAGTACATGAAGGGAAATAAGGCCTATGCATCAATGCATGAAAATATGGAATTTATATGTGTATGTGTGTGTATTTCTATGCATGCACACACACACATGTGTGTGTGTGCATGTGCATATGTGTGTAGAAGGAACTTTAAAAAATAGGCTAAATTTTTAAAAGAATAACTGATTAAAAAAACTTAGAAATTTGCCAATTATGAGAATTTATTTATATTTTGGCTATTAGGCGTATATCATAACTCAGATAAAGCGGAATCGTTTATGAAAGTATGAGCTATAAATAATAGAAGAAAAAATTTCATAATTATATAGGATGAATTAATATGAATATGATAATAAAAGAGTAGCACTACTAATGGCATTGCATTGCTAATCCAATAATTATGCTTGGTTAATATGATGTACTTGTTTACTATGATTGCAGTAATTGGGACAACGTCTTACAAGTGCTTTGAAATAGTAATAATATCTTTTGAACAGTTTGAAGAGATCTAGGGCAGAGAAGAGCATTATAAAGTTGCCCTACTAGCATTGAATTCTTTGTTTGTTGTCTGGTTATTGATTGAAGTGGTTTATTTGGTACTATTTCTAGCAACATCCTATGACAATATGTGAGCTGTAAAGTAATGTTCTCAATAGGTAAGCTTGCAGCAATATATCATATCACATGAAATATAACAATGTATGGTCAAATCAAGAAATTTTGTAATTTTAACCTGCTCGTGAAGGTGGGATCTATATAACATGTGCTATTTAAGGGGTCCATATGCATATGAAGTTGTGTTTTGAAGATTTTGGGTTATGCATTCAAAATGCATTAGCCATGTATGGAAAGGATTCACAACATCACCAAAAAAGAAAGGTTTGATGGTGCAAGCAGAATAATGCATGAATGTATATCACGGGCCCATGATAGTCCATTGGTACAAAAGATGAATGTGAATGAGATATTTTATTATTGCATTTATAAATTGTTATAAAATGAGGATGTTTCTCTTTGGAGGACGCATGTTGAGATAATGAGGGTAAAACTATATATGACGAGAGATTTTCTAAATGCCTCCGGTTGGAAATATCTTTAGATGAGGTTTAGGGAAGAAAATTGTCGTCTTTTCAGTCCTCATTTTCTTACATATGTGATATCATAAGATGCAACGTGAGTGAGAAGGTGGTCATTTGCCAGATGTTGACTCTATCAACCTTGAAATTAAGCATGTGATTTTGTATCATTATTGGTATCTTAGCTTGTATGAATTCATTTTGGATTTTTATAATAATATGATGAAGGAGTTATTAGCTGATGGAAAGACAAGAAAGTTTTTTAATGGTGAGGACTTGCTACACCTTCAATTTGGGTTTGATTTTAAGTTTCACTATTGCCCAACGCAAACCCAACTCCCAGCACGTTTATATATGTTGCTTAGAAAATAGTAAATCTATAAAGTAGTGTGTTTTTTTTTTCTTTTGTTCAGTCTTCTTCACCAGGCTTATTAACGTTAACGTTATGTTTGGAATTTGTAAGATCTTAGTATTTTTTTGTAGATTTGAATGAACTTAACTTTATTTTTTAGTTATTTTTTATTTTTTTCATGGAATTATATTTATTCAGTTTTGTTGTATTTACAAAATGCTAACGAGTACTATAATGAATGATTGAAACAAATGCACACAAAAAGAGTCATCTCATTATAATAAAGATAATATAGAATATTACATGTACATAATGGAAACCTCATATATATTATAACATTCATGTGCAACTACACTCTCCTCTTTATGTGTCGGATAGAAACTATTATAGTGGTGTATCTTGAGGGTTCATGTCTATTCCTCTTATAGAACTATAGTTCTTTTTCTTAGTCACCCCCTTCCTCTTGTATAGTACATATATTTGGTTGTAATTATTTAATAAGCAAGTCCTAATGGGTTGGAGATGTGGGCTTTCCAAAAAGAGTCATCCAATTCCAACCTCCTACACCTTCCCTTGCTAGAGTTGAACTCTCTTCCCCTCATGTCATAGATTTGAAAGTTTGTCAAGGGTGTTAAGCCCTTACGAACTAGTCTTGAGGCTAACTAAAGGGGGGTGAATTGGATATTTAAAAACTTCTTTAACTAAAAGAAAAATCTTCTTATAACTTACTACATAAACAAATTAAATCAATAATAAAAGGATTAATTAGAAATTTCACCCAAGCACTTAATTATAACCAAAAAAATTATAAAAAATAATAAAAAGAAAACACCAGATTTATAGTTGTTCGATCCAACCTGACATACGTCCACTCCATGGAGGGACCCTCCAAGTATTGCACTAAATATTTAGTGTCTCTCCTTTAGCCTCCACAGCTAGGTGGAGAAGCCCTTACAAAATCACTTCCACCAACCCCGGTACGACAGAGTAGCATGGTTCTTTGACACCAAAGAGATCTTCTTTACAAAACTTCCCTCAAGATGAACCTTGAATCCAATGGTACTAAGGTGCAAGCTTGTAGGAGCAATCATGTGAAACCCCCTCCACACTCCCTTGACACCCCCTCCAAGGATCTTATCCCTCTCAAACTATACCCTTTTTTCTCTTCCTTTCAAGTTCTCTCTTCAAGTTTTCTCTAGAAGAACAAAGAAACAATGGCAACCAAAGACACTAACCAAATGCCTTGATAAAGCTTAAATAGAAGACTTTGAAACTAAAAATCAATTCTAGCGACAATTATGATCAATACAAAAATAGCTCTTCTAGCCAGGATGATCTATGTGTGCTATACAATTAGAACATAATGTTTGTTCTGATCATCTAAGACAATTTAGTCATCGTTCCATTCGATTAGTTCAAAATTATACTATATCATCCAGTAGATAGTTTGGGACATCTAAGAGATAAATCAGGATAATATAAAAATATAACTGATCATACAAGATGATTCTTGGATTGTCCTGTACGATTAGTTTAAAATCAGTGATTATCTTATAACAGATAGTTCGGGATGTCTAATAGATTCAGGAGAGAACTAAGGGTTTTTATACAAATTGTCCATGATGATCATGCTATCGGTTAAGATGATATGATCGATCAATATAGCCTTAATTATGTTTTTAATCACCTAACTAATTTAGGCATGATTGAAATGAATCGTCCTGGAAGATATGGGATTATTAAAATAAAATTCTAAAATTAAAATCTTGCCTCAATGAGTTTGGCTGTGAGTATTTTTTAAGATCAAAATGAATTATCCTGGATGATGATTAGTTCACTAAGCTGATCATCCTAGATGATATAAATCATCCATTACGATTAGTTCAAAATATGAACTTCTGGTTTTAACTAGATTTCACTACCCCTGAGTGTGTGTGTATGATGACAAAGCAAGCATACACCCATACAAGACTTGATTAAAGAAATAAGAAATAATGAATATTACATGTTATTTACATCATAATCTATTTTACCTAATCTGGAGCCCTGAATCTTTGTTGGATGTTGTATATAATTCTTAAAAGTTAGTATGCACACAAACAATAATATATTACAAATAGAAGTTGACAATAGAAAGTGAGCCACAATATTTATTATCATCAAAATTATAAACTCATGAGCTCGAGTTGCAACAATCTCCCCCTTTTTTATGAATGCAAACATTACTAGTTGAATTTGCAAATTTTAAAAAATTATTTCTCCTAATCCCCCCCTCACTAAGATAATTATATAAAGGAAGGGAAATTAAAAAAGTTTTTTTTTAAATACAAAAAAATTAAAAACTAAAAAACATATAAACTAAAGAAAATACATGATGAACATATATAACCTAAACACAAAGACAATCATTTCTCCCCCTTTAACATTATCAAAAAAAGAGAAACATAGAAAAAGAAACAAATAATAAAAAATGAAACAAACACAAAAGATCAAACCAACACTTGATCAGTTGGGGGTAATGTTAATGTTTAAGAAGAATCAATTAATTTCAACAAATGTTTTTGAAATGAGAAAGTTATCTCTTGAATTTATTAAAAAATATAGTAAAAAATGAATTGACCGCACTAAGATCCAGAAAGGTTAGAAATTTGAATTTTATTAACTTTAGCTCAGGTTTCTTATAGGTAAAAGTCCTTTTTAAATAAAAATATATATTTAAAAATAAATTAGAAAGGAAATGTGAACTTTTCAAACTTCATTTAAGATAAATTTCTGATAGAATAACATTTCAAAGCAATTAAACAAAATCATGATTTGAAAATTCAAGTGTTTGAAGATATCAAGTGGCACATAGATTCTTCTAAGATTTAAAGATTTTAAAGAGAATGAAGTTTATTTCTTTATGGGCTTATTTTGTACCTCTTTTTAGTTATTTGTTGCACTTTACTCATCTTTGTTGCGGATCTATGGTTTATGATTTTGATGATAGCAAACATTCCTTATTTCTCTACGATTGCCTTATGTGCTAACGTTTCAGGTTCCCACGATCGGACTGCAATTTGGAATCAGCTCAAGATTGGGTAGACTAGGTCTGAGTCAGTTTGTAATCTTTTTCCTTTCTTGAGTCTGTTATATTTGGTGTGGGACCAGTTGGATTGTAATTTAGAAGATTTCCTGTTGTTCCCTATAAGATTTCTATTTTTGGTAATATCGGCCGGGATGATATTTATATCGTACTGGACGATATGTCCAAAATCAGAAACCCTCATTAGGGCATCCTCATTAGGCAGCCGTCAACTAATCCGCCTGGACGATACTTGTATTGGCCAGGACGATAATCTCAATTCAGAAAGAATCAACCGCCATAATCAGTTTAGGAATTCTTTGTTTTAGGAAATCGGCCAGGACGATATTATTATCGTCCAGGACGATCTAACTCAATCATGCCTAAATTGATCTGATATCTTTGGAAAGAATTAATGGTTGATTAATAAGATCACATCGTCCGGGACGATCACTTGATCGGCCAGGACGATGACCTGGACGATCTACATCGGACAACTTGTATTCAGGGCGATGATCAGGACGATTGAAATCCATTTTAAACTAATCGGCCTGGACGATCGTGATATCATCCAGGACGATTTAACCAATTTTCTTCTGATCGTCCCAAATCGTCCAAGGTCGTTTAGCTGAATTTGAACTAATCGGCCAAGACGATATGCCTATCGTCCTGGACGATATTGTCAGCAACTTGCATTAATGAGCTTGTTTTGAGAGCTTCTATTTAAGCTTTGGCAAGGCACTTTGTAAGTGTCTTTGGCAGACATTGTAGCTTCGTTCTTGTGGGGGAAACTTGAAAAGAGAGCTTGAAAGGGAGAGAGGAAAGGGTGGAGTTTGAGAGAGGGAGAAGATCCTATGAGGGGGGACTCAAGGGAGTGTGGAGGGGGTTCCACACGGTTGCTCCGGTGAACTCGCACCTTAGTACCATCGGATTCAAGGCTTGTTTCGAGGTAAGTTCACCAAAGAAGAAGTCTCTTTGGTGTCAAAGGACCCGGCAACTCCGCCGCACCGGGAGAGGTGGAAGTGATTTTGTAAGGGCTTCTCCGCCTAGCTGTGGGGGCTAAAGGAGAGACACTTGTGTTAGTACAATACTTGGAGGGTGCCTCCAAGGAGTGGACGTAGGTCAAGGTTTGACCGAACCACTATAAATCCGGTGTGTTCTTTTCTTATTATTGCTTCCGCACTTTTAAATTCCGCATTTAGTTCTGTAGTGATTTGGTTTATGCAATTTTCTTTCTTTGTGAAAAGAGTTTTTAAAATACCAATTCACCCCCCCCCCCCTCTTGGTTAGCTTTGGGACTAAGTTCATAGGGCTTAACATCCCATCGAACTTTAAAGTGGTATCAGAGCGGTTTTCATAAAATAAGTTTTTAAAAGCTTTTGAATTTCGATCCAAAGCTAATTGTACTTTTGCGGAAGGATATTCAATCACTAGACCACCATTGTTTGAAAATATTACATTTGATTTTTGGAAAATTCGCATGTCTACGTTTTTTGCAATCGATTGATTTTCGTATGTGGCATATGATTTTAACTGGTTATTCATCACCATCACGTATTGTTAATGGAATTAAAACTGATATTCCTTTTAATCAATGGAATATGGATGAAAGAATTGATGCTCAATTAAATGCAAAGTCTTTAAATTGTTTTTTCTGTGCTTTAAATTCTGATGATTTTATGTTAATATCCACGTGCACTACCGGCAAGGAAGTTTGGGATAAATTGCACACCATATACAAAGGCACTAGTGAAATCAAGCAATCCAAGTTGAATTTTTTAATGCATGATTTTGAAATGTTTTCTATGAAACCTTTTGAAACGATTTTAGACATGTATACAAGGTTTATTCAAATTACTACATCATTGCATGCATTAAGAAAAGATTTTTCAAATTTTGAAAAAGTTAACAAAATTCTTCGTTGTTTACTTGAAAAATTTGATGCTAAAGTTGTTGCTATTTGTGAATCAAAAGATTTGAATGATTATTCTATTGATAATTTGATTGGCTCACTCATTGCCTACGAGCAAGGGTTGAGTCAAAGACTTTTGGATGCAGGTGAGACGATCGTTCTAAAAGCCGAAGATACGGAAAGAGGAAGCTTAGTTGGTGACGATAGCAATGAATTGTCAAGCAAATCACAAAGCTCACCAATGCATAAGCAAAAGAGGAAGAAAGGTAAAAGTGGTAAGGATGTCCATATTTCCTCTAACATTGTTTGCTTTCGATGTAGGAAACCTGGACATATGAAGAATGAGTGCCCTAATTTAAGAATTCTCCCTGCAAAAGAAAGGGTAAGGCGAAGTTAAATTTAAACTGAGGAAATAATGAAAAGCAAAAAATCTCATGGGCAGATCTGGTTTCTAAAGCATCAGACCAAGAAAGAGATAATGGATAAAAGCCTTATTTGAGTTTTTCTTTGCTACTTTTTATTTATTTTTTATTTTTTTTATTTTTATTGTTTATTAGATTTTTTAATTTTACTTGTTTTGTTTCATTTTTTTTTTCTCTGATCAACACACATCCATTTTTCAAGAAATGAAAATTTTACTTCCTAATTTTTCTTGAAATCTTTAGTAAGTTGTGATTGACTTCTCTAAAAAAAACAATCAAAGGAAGGAAACTCATGTTTTTGACTTTCAATCTCTGTTTCCTAAAAGAGGTTTTTTCTACTTTTGATTTAAAATCTTTTTCATCTTTTAAATTGGTTTTTGAAACTAATTTTTTTATCTCCCTATAGTTTATTTATCGCATAGGAATCTTTTGCAAGTTGTTGAATTTAATTCAAAATTTTCTTAATCAAGAAATTCGCTCTATCAATAGTATGAGTTTACTTTTTGTCTTTAAGATTTCAGAAAGGTAGCATAATCAAAAAAAAAATTGACCAATGATGCCAAAAATAAAAGAAGCGCAAAGCGCCAAAATTGGAAAATATAGAATACACAAAGTGTATCAAAAGATGCGCAGTGCCCCAACCAATTGGTCAAGAGGCATAAAATGAGCCCACTAAATTTCAATGCTTATCATTCTTATACTTCTTAAAGCTTAAGAAAATCCTTGATTTTTCGATGCTTGAGTTTGAAAATCTTGATTCATGATTCAACAAATCGTGCATTAATCTTCTATTAGATATATTTTAATAAAGGAGTTTTGAAAAATTACTGTTTCTTTCTCTAATTTATTCCTTGATTTAGATATTGAATTAAAAAGTTTTTGAGCCTTTTTATAGAACTTGAGTTTGGATTATCAATTCTTGATTTTCTAACCTTTGCTGGGCTATGTGTTGTCAATCCAATTCTACTAAGTTTTTTGATTAAAACCCAGAGGTAACTTTCTCATTTTAAGAACATTTGTTTTTTCACTTGATCAGGGAATATTTTTTTATTCGTTTTATTTTTTTTTTTGTGCCTCCTCTCTTTTTGATAATGTCAAAGGGGGAGAACGTTGTATCTTTTTTTTTCAAAAATTTTAAAATAACAAAAATATTTTCATCTTCCCTATTTTTAAAATGTTATTCTAGTGAGGGGGAGATTAGGAGAAATTGTTTTCTTTTACAAATTCAAATTGAAATGTTTTGCCATCATCAAAAAGGGGGAGATTGTTGCGGATCTATGGTTTATGATTTTGATGATAGCAAACATTCCTTATTTATCTACGATTGTTTTATGTGCTAAGATTTCAGGTTCCCACGATCGGACTGTAATTTGGAATCAGCTCAAGATTGGGTAGACTAGGTCTGAGTCAGTTTGTAATCTTTTTCCTTTCTTGAGTCTGTTGTATTTAGTGTGGGACCGATTGGATTGTAATTTAGAAGATTTTCTATTTTTCCCTATAAGATTTCTATTTTTGGTAATATCGGCCGGGACGATATTTATATCGTCCTGGATGATATGTCCAAAATCAGAAACCCTCAATAGGGCATCCTCATTAAGGCAGCCGTCAACTGATCGGCCTGGACGATACTTGTATCGACCAGGATGATAATCTCAATTCAGAAAGAATCAACCGCCATAATCAGATTAGGAATTCTTTGTTTTAGGAAATCGGCCAGGACGATATTATTATCATCCAGGACGATCTAACTCAATCATGCCTAAATTGATCTGGTATCTTTGGAAGGCATTAATGGTTGATTAATATGATCACATCGTCCGGAACGATCACATGATCGTTTAGGACGATGACCTGGACGATCTACAACGGACAGCTTGTATTCAGGGTGATGATCAGGACGATTGAAATCGGTTTTAAACTAATCGGCCTGGAAGATCGTGATATCGTCCAGGACGATGTAACCAATTTTCTTCTGATCGTCCCAAATCGTCCCAGGTCGTTGAGCTGAATTTGAACTAATCGGCCAGGACGATATGCCTATCGTCCTGGACGATATTGTCGGCAACTTGCATTAATGAGCTTGTTTTGAGAGCTTCTATTTAAGCTTTGGCAAGACACTTTGTAAGTGTCTTTGGCAGTCATTGTAGCTTCGTTCTTCTGGGGGAAACTTGAAGAGAGAGCTTGAAAGGGAGAGAGGAAAGGGTAAAGTTTGAGAGAGGGAGAAGATCCTGTGAGGGGGGACTCAAGGGAGTGTGGAGGGGGTTCCACATGCTTGCTCCGGCGAACTCGCACCTTAGTACCATCGGATTCAAGGCTTGTCTCGAGGTAAGTTCACCAAAGAAGAAGTTTCTTTGGTGTCAAAGGACCCGACAACTCCGCCGCACCGGGAGAGGTGGAAGTGATTTTGTAAGGTCTTCTCCGCCTAGCTGTGGGGGCTAAAGGAGAGACACTTGTGTTAGTGCAATACTTGGAGGGTGCCTCCAAGGAGTGGACGTAGGTCAAGGTTTGACCGAACCACTATAAATCCGGTGTGTTCTTTCTTTATTAATTCCGCACTTTAATTTCCGCATCGTTGGTTTTCTTTGTGGTGATATTGGTTTTAGTTTTATCTTTGGTTTTAAAGTTTTCCAATTCACCTCTCTCTTTTAAATTAGCTTGGGCCAGTTCTATAGGGCTTAACATCCATAAGGAACTTTCAAGTGGTCTCAGAGCACTTTCTAGTGTCATCTGAGAACTTTTAAGTGGTATCAGAGCGATTTTCATAAAATAAGTTTTCAAAAACTTTTGAATTTCGATCCATGGCTAATATTTCTAATCGTATTTTTGCGGAAGGATATTCAATCACTAGACCACCATTGTTTGAAAATATTACATTTGATTTTTGGAAAATTTGCATGTCTACTTTTTTGCAATCGATTGAATTTCGTATGTGGCATATGATTTTAACTGGTTATTTATCACCATCACGTATTGCTAATTGAATTAAAACTGATATTCCTTTTAATCAATGGGATAGGGATGAACGAATTGATGCTCAATTAAATGCAAAGTCTTTAAATTGTTTTTTCTGTGCTTTAAATTCTGATAATTTTATGTTAATATCCACGTGCACTACCGATAAGGAAGTTTGGGATAAATTGCACACCATATACGAAGGCACTAGTGAAAATCAAGCAATCCAAGTTGAATTTTTTAATGCATGATTTTGAAATGTTTTCTATGAAACCTTTTGAAACGATTTTAGACATGTATACAAGGTTTATTCAAATAACTACATCATTGCATGCTTTAGGAAAAGATTTTTCAAATTTTGAAAAAATTAACAAAATTCTTCGTTTTTTACTTGAAAAATTTGATGCTAAAGTTGTTGCTATTTGTGAATCAAAAGATTTGAATGATTATTCTATTGATAATTTGATTGTCTCACTCATTGCCTACGAGCAAGGGTTGGGTCAAAGACTTTTGGATGCAGGTAAAACGATCGTTCTAAAAGCCGAAGATACGGAAAGAGGAAGCTTAGTTGGTGACGATAGCAATGAATTGTCAAGCAAAACACAAAGCTCACCAATGCATAAGCAAAAGTGGAAGAAAGGTAAAAGTGGTAAGGATGTCCATATTTCCTCTGACATTATTTGCTTTCGATGTAGGAAACCTGGACATATGAAGAATACGTGCCCTAATGTAAGAATTCTTCCTACAAAAGAAAAGGGCAAGGCGAAGCAAAATTTAAAGTGGGAAATAATGAAAGGCAAAAAATCTCATGGGTAGATCTGGTCTCTGAAGCATCGGACCAGGAGAGAGATAATGGTTAAGAGCCTTTCGTATTTTTTTTGTTGTGTTTTTGTATTTTTTTTTCTTTTTTTGTGTTTTTATGTTTTTTCGTTTTGTGCTTTTTTTCATTCCTTTTTGTCTCTATGAAATTTTTTTCTCTCATCAACACACACACTCACTTTTCTAAAAATGAAAAATATACATCCTGATTTTTCTTGAAATCTTCGGTAAGTTGTGTTTGACTTCTCTAAAACAATCAAAGGAAGGAAACTCATGTTTCTGACTTTCAATCTCTGTTTCCTAAAAGAGGTTTTTCTACTTTTGATTTAAAATCTTTTTCATCTTTTAAATTGGTTTTTGAAACTAAATTTTTTATCTCCCTATATTTTATTTATCGCATAGGAATCTTTTGCAAGTTGTTGAATTTAATTCAAAATTTTCTTAATCAAGAAATTCGCTTTATCAATAGTATGGATTTACTTTTGGTATTTAAGATTTCAAAAAGGTAGCATAATCAAAAAAATTGTCAATGATGCCAAAAATAAAAGATGCGCAAAGCGCCAAAATTGATAAATATAGAATACACAAAGTGTATCAAAAGATGCGCAGTGCGCCAACCAATTGTCAAGAGGCATAAAATGAGCCCACTAAATTTTAATGCTTACCATTCTTATACTTCTTAAATCTTAAGAAAACCTTTGATTTTTTGATGCTTGAGTTTGAAAATCTTGATTCATGATTCAATAAATTGTGCATTAATCTTCTATTAGATATATTTTATGAAAGGAGTTTTGAAAAATTATTGTTTCTTTCTCTAATTTATTCCATGATTTAGATATTGAATTAAAAAGTTTTTGAGCCTTTTTAAAGAACTTGAGTTTGGATTATCAATTTTTGAATTTCTAACCTTTACTGGGATATGCGTTGACAATTCAATTCTACCAAAGTTTTTGATTAAAACTAAGAGGTAACTTTCTCGTTTTAAGAATATTTGTTCTTTCACTAGATCAGGAAACATTTTTTTTCTTTTGTTCGTTTTATTTTTTGTTTGTTCCTCCTCTGTTTTTGATATTGTCAAAGGGGGAGAACGTATTGTTGAATTTTTGTACTGTTATCGTGTTTGTATCTTGTTTTCAAAAAAAATAAAAAACAAAAAAAAAAAAAATTTTCCCCCGTATTTTTAAAAGTGTTATTCTAGTGAGGGGGAGATTAGGAGAAATTAATTTTTTTTTGAAAATTCAAATTGAATTGTTTGCCATCATCAAAATGGGGGAGATTGTTGCGGATCTATGGTTTATGATTTTGGTGATAGCAAACATTCATTATTTCTCTACGATTACCCAATGTGCTAACATTTCAGGTCCACACGAACAGACTGCAATCTGGAACCAGCTCAAGATTGGGTAGACTAGATCTATGTCTGTTTGTAATCTTTTTTCCTTTCTTGAGTCTGTTGTATTTGGTGTGGCTATAACTTGGTAGAAATTCTCTTACTCCCTATATGATTTTTGTTTTTGGTAACATCGTCCGGGATGATATTAATATCGGCCAGGACGATCTGCCCAAAATCAGAAACCCTAATTAGGGCATCCTCATTAAGGCAGCCGTCAATAGACCGGCCTGGACGATACTTGTATCGGCCAGGATGATAATTTCAATTCAGAAAGAATCAACCGCCATAATCAGTTTAAGAATTCTTTGTTTTAGGAAATCGGACAGGACGATATTATTGTCGTCCAAGACGATCTAACTCAATCATGCCTAAATTGATCTGGTATCTTTGGAAAGCATTAATGGTTGATTGATACGATCACATCGTTCAGGACGATCGAATGATCAGCCAGAACGATGGCCTGGACGATCTACATCGGACATCTTGTATTAAGGGCGATGATCAGGACGATTGAAATCGGTTTTAAACTAATCGGCCAGGACGATCGTGAGATCGGCCTGGACGATGTGACCAATTTTCTTCTGATCGTCTCAAATCGTCCCGGGCTAACGAGCTTAATTTGTACTGATCGGCCAGGACGACATGCATATCGTCCTGGATGATAATGTTAGCAACTTGCATTAATGAGCTCATTTTGAGCTTCTATTTAAGTTTTGTCATGACACTTTGTAAGTGTCTTTTGGCAGCCATTGGAGCTTCGTTCTTGTGGGGGAAACTTGAAGAGAGAGCTTGAAAGGGAGAGAGGAAAGGGTGGAGTTTGAGAGAGGGAGAAGATCCTGTGAGGGGGGACTCAAGGGAGTGAGGAGGGGGTTCCACACGGTTTCTCCGGCAAACTCGCACCTTAGTACCATCGTATTAAAGGCTTGTCTCGAGGTAAGTTCACCAAAGAAGAAGTCTCTTTGGTGTCAAAGGACCCGGCAACTCCGCCGCATCGGGAGAGGTGGAAGTAATTTTGTAAGGGCTTCTCCGCCTAGCTGTGGGGGCTAAAGGAGAGACACTTGTGTTAGTGCAATACTTGGAGGGTGCCTCCAAGGAGTGGACGTAGGTCAAGGTTTGACCGAACCACTATAAATCCGGTGTGTTCTTTCTTTATTAATTCCGTACTTTAATTTCCGCATCGTTGGTTTTCTTTGTGGTGATATTGATAGTATGGGTTTACTTTTTGTTAATCAAGAAATTCAAATTGAAATGTTTTGTCATCATCAAAAAGGGGGAGATTGTTGCGGATCTATGGTTTATGATTTTGATGATAGCAAACATTCCTTATTTCTCTACGATTGCCTTATGTGCTAACGTTTCAGGTTTCCACGATCGGACTGTAATTTGGAATCAGCTCAAGATTGGGTAGACTAGGTCTGAGTCAGTTTGTAATCTTTTTCCTTTCTTGAGTCAGTTGTATTTAGTGTGGGACCAGTTGGATTGTAATTTAAAAGATTTCCTATTGTTCTCTATAAGATTTTTATTTTTGGTAATATCGGTCGGGATGATATTTATATCGTCCTGGACGATATGTCCAAAATCAGAAACCCTCATTAGGGCATCCTCATTAAGACATCCGTCAACTGATCGGCTTGGACGATACTTGTATCGGCCAGGATTATAATCTCAATTCAGAAAGAATCAACTGCCATAATCAATTTAGGAATTCTTTGTTTTAGGAAATTGGCCAGGACGATATTAATATCGTCCAGGACGATCTAACTCAATCATGCCTAAATTGATCTGGTATCTTTGGAAGGCATTAATGGTTGATTAATACGATCACATCGTCCGGGACGATCACATGATCGTCCAGGACGATGACCTGGACGATCTACATCGGACAGCTTGTATTCAGGGCGATGATCAGGACGATTGAAATCGGTTTTAAACTAATCGGCTTGGACGATCGTGATATCGTCCAGGACGATGTAACCAATTTTCTTCTGATCGTCCCAAATCATCTCAGGTCGTTGAGCTGAATTTGAACTAATCGGCCAGGACGATATGCCTATCGTCCTGGACGATATTGTTGGCAACTTGCATTAATGAGCTTGTTTTGAGAGCTTCTATTTAAGCTTTGGCAAGGCACTTTGTAAGTGTCTTTGGCAGCCATTGTAGCTTCGTTCTTGTGGGGGAAACTTGAAGAGAGAGCTTGAAAGGGAGAGAGGAAAGGGTGGAGTTTGAGAGAGGGAGAAGATCCTGTGAGGGGGACTCAAGGGAGTGTGGAGGGGGTTCCACACGGTTGCTCCGGCGAACTCGCACCTTAGTACCATCGGATTCAAGGCTTGTCTCGAGGTAAGTTCACCAAAGAAGAAGTCTCTTTGGTGTCAAAGGACCCGGCAACTCCGCCGCACCGGGAGAGGTGGAAGTGATTTTGTAAGGGCTTCTCCGCCTAGCTGTGGGGGCTAAAGGAGAGACACTTGTGTTAGCACAATACTTGGAGGGTGCCTCCAAGGAGTGGACGTAGGTCAAGGTTTGACCGAACCACTATAAATCCGGTGTGTTCTTTTCTTATTATTGCTTCCGCACTTTTAAATTCCGCATTTAGTTCTGTAGTGTGATTTGGTTTATGTAATCTTCTTTCTTTGTGAAAAGAGTTTTTAAAATATCAATTCACCCCCCCTCTTGGTTAGCTTTGGGACTAAGTTCATAGGGCTTAACATCCCATCGAACTTTCATTCTTTTAATTTTTTATGCACTTTGTATATCTTGCAATTATTTTGCGAACATTACATATATGTTCAGTTTTTTATTTGTCTCATTTTACATCTCTTATTATTTTTGCGAGCAGACTTCTTTTTAAAACCCTTAAAAACTCTTAGTGGTGGGATTATCTTCCAGATACAAGCGAAAAAAAGCTCACTCTCTAATATAAGGAAGAGTAAACCACAAACCATAATTATATACATATCATAAATATAACAACTTGATTAAGAAATCTTGAAAGTGAATAAATTACTTTGAGCATTATTCATATGAGATAGATTACTTTTTTTTTTTTTTTGAAGAACTGCTCAATACATTAAAAAGAAATAAAACCAAGAACAACAATCTAAGTGATAGATATCCTATCACTTTCCTCCTTTAACAAAGAATAAAAAGTAGGAGGAACCTTATTGACTTCTAGAACATCCCAAAAGAAATCACCTTTTAAAGCATGGTTAGCACACCAATGAGCTAACTTATTACACCTTCTATTAACAAAATGAAAAAGGATTGCCTCAAACTTCTTTAGAAAATTCAAGTCCTCTTTATAAGCTTTGTCCACCACTCGGTTGTAAATAAGTAATAACATTGACATTGTCTCCTTCCACAATTATGCCTTTAGCATTGAATATCCAGTCTTCAATAACTCTTCTCAATGATGAACAGCCAACAACTCTAATGCTCCAATGTCCCAATGCATTAATGAGAAACCGAATGATAAAAGCATTCTACCTTTATGGTCTTTAAAGATTCCTCCAATCCCTGCTTCATTAGAGCTTTGAAGTGAAGCATCTATGTTTATTTTAATCCATCCGGGTGGAGGGGGATGACAAGATGAAGAAATCAGTTCAAATTGCTGGTTAGCACCCCAGTGGTCCGAATGAATATTAGAAGATGAACTAGATGCATATGTAATGGCATTTGTCACAATAATACCGTCTCCCATCTCTTGGCCTTCATGAATTAATAAATATCTACTTTTACAAGAGTTAAATACTAAGGAACAATAGAGTTTTGCTATAAAAGGATTATCCTCTCCTTGCTTTCTCAAATAAAAAATGCAATCTTTTAAGTTGTTCAAAACAGGTAAATTAAAACCCCAACAGTCGGCCTTTTTAATTACCTGTTTTAATTTCAAACAATTCACTGCCACATGCTCTCCATCTTCTTTCATAATACAACCTCTTGGGAAAAGGTTACACCCAATCAATCTTCTATGCAATAAGAAATCCATAGTAGGGATGGCATTCTTTAAAAGTCTCCACCAAAAGTGAGAAACATGAGGATTAAGTTTAAGATTTTTGATGCAGCTCCATTCTTGTAGAAACACAGTATCAACCTCTTCTCTGTTAAATTTAGCAGTTTTAACCATAGTTGAAATTGTTTTTTCCGGAATGTACCTTCAATATTTCCATATTGTCTTCATGATTTTCCACTTCAATCTTCAATTTGTAAATAAGCTTCACCAATTCTTCTCCAAAGAATTTATGAAGTTCCTCTATGATCCAGGCTCCCTCCGAAATGAAGCTAGACAGATTTGTAAGGTTATCAATCTCATTTGAAATGAAAGTTGGCCAACTTTCCAATCTTCTATCAAGTATCCAAATGTCCTTCATGATATTTACTGAAACCGCATCTTTAATGCTCCACCTTACTATATGTTTTAAATCCTTAGCACACTAAGGATCAATTTCCATGCTGAAGAAGGGCCTTCTTTCCTCATCCAATACACTTTTTACATATTTTGCTAATAAAGATTTACTGAGTAAGGAACTTGGCTTCTTAAAGAATTTACATACCAATTTTTCTCTAAGTGGTTCCACCAAGTCTACAGCAGAATGGATGCCAAGGCCTCCTTGATTCTCAGGCTTACACACTTCTTTCCAAGCCACATAATGCAAACCATTATCTCCATTGTTTTTATTCCATAAAAATTCCCTGCATATTATGTCTAGCTTCTTGAGAATAGATAATGGAACCAATGATAATGAAGTGTAGAAGACGTGGATAGCTTGTATCACAGATTTGATGAGGGTAATTCTACCAGCCGAAGAGATGAGCTTCTTGCCCCAAATATCCAATTTAAAAGCTACTTTTTCTAGAATATTAGAGAATTCTGAAGCCATAAGCCGCCTCAATGCGATTTTACTGCCCAATTTACTGAGCTCTTTGACCTCCTTGATCCCCATGAGCTTAGAGATACTCCTCCTCCTCCTTTACATATTCTTGCTATAAATAATAGAAGATTTACTAGCATTAATTTACTACCCTGTCTAGCTGCAGTAATCCATAGTGATCTTTTTAATCTTCTTCATATTCTCCTCTTTTGCATTTGAGAAAATCAAGATTTCATCAGCATATAATAAATGCGAGATACTAGGAGCCATAGGAACACTTTTTAAACCCAAAATTCTATCTTTGGAAAGAAAAGCTTTAGTGAGCAATTGAGAATAAAGAATGAATAAATATGGGGATAACGGGCAACCCTGTCTAAAGCCGCTTCTTCCTACAATTCTTTCCAAAACCACTCCATTAATTTGAACCAAGAAAATCGGATTAGTAACACAATCCATTATTAGATTAGAAAATCTATCAGGAAAGCCAAAGTAATTTAATATTTGTTTAAGTGTGTCCCAAGCCATACTATCGTATGCTTGCTCCATATCAAGTTTGATTGCCACCAAGCCATTTTTAGACTTAGAAAATCTGAACTTATAAAAAAGTTCTTGAGCTAGAAGCATATGATCAGATAACGCCCTTCCTTTTATAAATGCCACTTGCTCTTATGTTACTAGGCAATGAATAACTTTCATTAACATGTTCAATAGAATCTTCTCCACAATTTTGTAGATTGACATACATAGGCTTATAGGTTTGAAATTAGAGGGAGATAGAGGGTAACTTACTTTGGGTAAGAGTACCACCAATGTCTCCTTCCATTTAGAAGACATCTTACCTGAATTAAAGCATAGTTGAATGGCTTTCCACACATCCATCCCAATTATCTTCCCATATGCTTTGAAAAAAGAATATGTAATCCCGTCCACTCCAGGGGAAATATTGTTGCCAAGTTCCCTAATCACCTTCTCCACTTCCTCCAAAGAAAAAGCAGCCTCTAGGAATTCACATTCTCCTTGATTCAGGGTGTTCTCATTAACAGGCCAATTGCAAAATTGCAGTCTCTATGCTTCCACTTATTGCCAAAAAACTGAAAGAAATAGTTTCTTATACTAGCCGGGTCTTCAATCAATTCACCATCCTCATTCTTCAGTTGCTTTATTGAATTGGCATTCCTCCTTCCATTAGCAAAGGCTTGAAAGAAAGAAGAGCTCAAATCCCCCTCTTTCATCCATTTTGCTTTAGCCCTTTGTCTCCACCAAGTACTTAACCTTGCAAGAGTAGAATTGAATTCCTTGATTTTGGTTCTAAGGATCAGATTTTTGTTGTCCAAAAAATCCTGATCTGATGCTTCTTCCAGCTGTAATTCTTCAATCTCCCTCTTCAAATTCTCCTTTAAATCTTCCAGTTTTTGATGTTTAGCCTTACTCCAAAAAACAAGGCTTTTAAGACTCTATTCATCCTCTTATTTAGAGCTTCCATATCATCACCTCTAACTGGTTTAGCCCAGGAATTTCTGACCATCGAAGTAGCTGCTAAATAAGAGAGCCATATGTCTTCAAATTTGCGTAATCTACTTCCATGAAATTGTTGATGAAACAGCTTTAAAACAATGGGACGGTGGTTAGACGCAACTCTATTCAAATGCCTTACTGTTGCTTGATTGATCCGTTCCAATGCATTTGAGTTCAGCATGCATCTATCCAGCCTTTCTAAAATCTGGGCACTTCCACTTTTATTATTACACCATGTGAATTTTGAACCAAGAATACCTACATCATGTAAGTCATTCCTATTTATAAAAGATATCATCTCCATTGGCCCATTTGAGAATGTAAATTTCTTCCCACCTTTCTTCTCCTCTTGAGAAAGAATACAGTTGAAGTCACCACTAGCTACAAAAAGTACTTCCTGCTTAACATTTCCATCAAAAAAATTCCACAATTCTCTTCTACCTTGAACTTCTCTGCTACCATAATTAGTAGCAACCATCCACTTGCCTTTGTTATAGATCTCCAGCTCCCCTAGTATACATTGATCTAAGGACTTTATCAAGGAAAAATCAGCTACATTTGTATTCCAAATCACCATAATCCCACAAGAATTTCCTCTAGAAAGCTGAAGAAAGAATTCCCAGTCATTACCCATCAACTTACCAAATTCTTCTATAGAGAGAGAAACCATTTTTGTTTCAACAATACCAATAAAAAACACATCCCATTCTTTTATAAACTCCTTAAGATATAAGGAGGCCACTTTCTTGTTATCCCCCCTACAATTCCAAAAGCTAATGGAACTCATTTGGATTTGAATGGGGAGATACCCCCACCCTTATTCTTGTTTACACTGTTTCTTGTTTGTCTGGAAGCCAAATTTAATGGGCCCAAGTACCTTACTTCCTTAGCAAGTTTATTTTTCTGAGAAGAAGCCTTCCCAATGTTCATATCAGAATTTTCCTTATACATAATAGCATTGTTCTTCTCAACACTGCTTTGAGCAGTAACCACTATGTCTTCATTCTGACATTTCTCCAATTTTTCTGTATCTTCACCTTCTTCTAATTCCTCTTCAAAGGAATCCATATGAATATCTACATCAATTCCTTCTTCACATAAAGAGTTCAGAAGCTCAAATTTGTTATTTGGAGATACAAAAACCTTCTGGGTTGAATCAACCTCTAAGTTCCCTTCAGGATTTCTATGTTTTGTTATTATTGTTGCTTGGAAGTATTTGTTTCTTCAGCTTCATCCGAATTCACTGCAGCTTCACCTAATTCATGGACTTCAACATGATTATCTGCCATTTTCAGCAACTTTGTATTATCTTTTTTCAGTTTCCCATCTCCATTCTTGCATAGATTAAGACCTTTGCCTTCCAGATTCATCATTGCATTACCTTTATTAATCACTTTATTTGGCTGCACAACCATACCAGATTTCAGAGCTTCTACTTTCTTTGGAACAAATTTCATCTTTCGTATTCCAACGTTCTTCTTCTTATTTCTTCTTTAATTAACTAACGACCAAGAGTTCACATCTGGAATGATTTTTGAATTAATGTCGTATTCTGAGCTTTCACATACCTGTTTATTGATCTTTTTTGGTTATGCATTCTTTTGAACCACATTGCAAGATTCCTTCAAGTGACCAATGCATCCACATTCATAACAAAAGTTAGAAATCTTCTCATATTCCACTTTTTTGGAAAAATTTGCCATTCACACCTTCCACCCAAACACCTGTAGGAAGCTGTTGATCAAGTTGAATTCGGACACATACCCTGGCAAATTCTCTCCTCCCCTATTGAAACATGTCCCCATCAATCAGAATGGGTTCTCCCATAGAAGATGCTTATTCTTGAGACATTGATCTCATCCCAGCAATTTAATGGCAAACTAGGCATTCTAATCCATATGGGAGAAGATAGGCCTTTGAGGGAATTCTGATTAAAGGTTGAGCTCCATTTATCAAGTCCAACTATATGCCCGTTGAAAAACCACAGACCTCCTGAAAGCACACCATCCATGGCCTCCATAGAGAAGAAAGAACACAAAACCCAGTCATAACCGAGACTTGCTAGATGGAATTTTCCAAATTTCGACCATTGATGTCTCAGTTCTGCTGCAACCATATCAAGTGGAATACGCCTCCCAAAAACTTTCACAACAATGGAGAATTATAATTTCTCTGAATTAGCCTTCACATTAGGCTCTAATAATCTAACTGCAGATCCATCATCCATTAGGAATGAATCACTAGCTGGCAGATTGACTTTGATGTATGGACGTTTACTCCATGGATTAGCTTGCACTTGTTCAGATGATGAAATTCTGGTATCGCTTTCTATAACAGGTTTAGGATTATTACCTTCTTCTCCAATTTTTCACAAATAATTGGTTTGCATACCTGTGAATTTTCCGGTAATTGACCGACCTCCATTCCAAGCAATTGTTTAACATTGGCAAACCTGCTGACAATCAATTTCTTCCAGATGAAGCTGAGCCGTCATGATGGAGAGGAGATTTATCTTCTTCGATCACTATCTGTTTCCCTTTCCCAACCACTGGAGCTACCACATGAACCTTCTCCATTATAGGTTCTCATATCACCAAAGCAGAATTGTTATTTCTCTGAACATTCTCTAAAACAGCTTTATCTAAAATTGCTGATAGGATTCCATTCCACGGCGGCACATTCCGATCATCGGAGGTGGTCGGAAAACTGACGATCCATCGTCTGTGTGAATCCCACCAACTGGCAGATTCAAAGGAATTTTGAAAAAAAAACAAACAGAAAACCCATGGAAGTTATAGTATTGAGACTAAACTTCCTTCTGATAGATTACTATTACAAGATAAAATATATCTCAATTTCAAACTCCAACTTTTAATTAGAAATAGATTTTTCTTCAAAAAGAAAAATACAGTAGTAAAGGAGTTAGAGGAAGAGAGATAATCATTAATTTTTCTCCTTTAACTGTTTAGAGAAGTCAATCACTGCTTACACATTTTTTAAGATAAAAAGGAGATAAAATTTTCATTTTGAAAAGAATGAGAGAAGTGAATTGATTCTCTTAAGAAAATATAATGTGAAAAGTTATTTATGTGTATAGATCCAAAATAAATCACAAAAACATACAAGAAAAATAAAATAGAATGATTATAAAAAAAACATCAAAAATAGAAGAAAATATTTTAAATGAACAAAACAAAAAAAAGAACATATATGTATGCATTAACTATAAAATATAAACACACGAACAAAACTTTATACCTCATTACCTTATTCCTAGTCAGATGAATCAGAAATTAGGTCTGCCTAAGAGATTTTTTGCTTTTTATTATTTTCCCTTTTTACAATTTGCTTAGCTTTACCCTTTTCCTTTGTAGGAAGAATTTTTAAATTAGAGCACTGATTTTTCATATGTCCAAATTTTCTACACTCAAAATAAATAACATCAAAGAAAATCTGAACATTCTTACCATGTTTACCTTTGTTCCACTTTTGTTGATATTGATGCTTGTGATGTAGTAGATTTTTAAATTTTCTTGTAAACTCATCACTTTCATCATATACTAAGCCGCCTTTCTCCGTATCTTTTGATTTTAACACTATTATTTCACTTGTATCCAAAAGTTTTTTACCCAAACTTGGCTCATAGGCAATGAGTGAGCTAATATAATTATCAACAGAATATTCAATCAAATTTTTTTGATTTATAAATAGTAACAACTTGTGCATCAAACTTATCAAGTACATAATGTAGAATTTTAATAACATTTTTAAAGTTTGAAAATTCTTTATCTAAAGCATGTAATGATGTCATAATTTAAGTAAACCTAGTATACATGTTTAAGATCATCTCATAAGATTTGAAGCAAAATAATATTTAATCATGAATTAAAATATTCAACCTAGATTACATGACTTCACTAGTACCTTCATATATAGTATTTAATTTATCATAAATTTTCTTGCCAGTAATGCATGTGGATACTAATATACATTCTTCAGAATTTAAAGCACATAAAAAAAGTTTAAAGATTTAGCATTCAATTGAGCATTGATTTGATCTATTTTACTCCATTCAGTAAAATGAATATTAATTTTGTCTCCATCTACAATACGTGATGTTACAGAATAACTAGCTTGAATCATATTCCATAGTTGATAATTACTAGATTGTAAGAAAGTAGGCATACAAATTTTCCAAAAATTAAAAGAAATATTTTCAAATAAAGGTGGTCACATTATTGCTTTAGTAATATTATGATTTCCAAAGTTAGCCATGGAACAAAATTTAAAAGTTTTTAAAAACTTGATTTTATGAATCTCACTCTAATACCACTTGAAAGTTCTTAAGGGGTGTTAAGACCTTATAAACTAGTCCCGAGGCTAACCAAGAGGGGGGATGAATTAAAATTTTTAAAACTTCTTTAACTAAAAGAAATATATTTCTATATCTTGCATCAAAAATAAATTAAATCAATAACAAAAAGATTAATAAAAAAATTCACCCAAGCAGTTAATTATAATAAAAAATAAATTACAAAAAATAATCAGAAAGAACACACCAGATTTATAGTGGTTTGGTCCAACCTGACCTACATCCACTCCTCGGAGGCACCCTCTGAGTATTTCACTAAATCTTTAGTGACTCTCCTTTAGTTCCCACAGCTAGGTGGAGAAGCCATTATTAAATCACTTGCACCTTCCCTAGTGTGGCAGAGTAGCTGAGTCCTTTGACACCAAAGATGTCTTCTTCTTTCCAAAACTTCTCTCATGATAATCCTTGAATCAGATGGTACTAAGGTGCAAGCTTACTGGAGAAACTATATGAAATCCTCTCCACACACCCTTGAAACCCCCTCCAAGGATCTTCTCCCTCACAAACTCCACCCTTTTCTCATTCCCTTTCAAATTCTCTCTTTAAGATTTCTCCAAAATAACGAAGAAATAATGGCTGCCAAAGACACTTTCCAAGTGCCTTGAAAAAGCATAATTAGAGGGCTTTAAAAACCCCTAAAAATCAATTTCGATGGCAAAGATCGTTCAAGAGGATCCTGAGATCATCATATAAGATCAATACAAAAATAGCTCTTCTAACCAAGACGATCTAGGTGTGTTGTATAATTAGAACACAATGTTTATTCTGATCATCCAGGTTGATTTGGTCATCGTCCCATACAATTAGTTTAAAATAATATAATATCATCCAGTAGATAGTTTGGGACATCAAAGTGATAAATTAGGATGATATAAAAATATAATTGATTGTCTATGATGATTCGTGGATCATCATATACGATTAGTTCAAAATTAGTTATTAACATCCAATAGATAGTTCGGGACATCTGAGAGATTTAGGAGAGAATTAAGATTTTTTCATACAGATCGTCTAGGATGATCATGTGATTGGCTAGGACGATATGATCGATCAATCTAACCTTAATTACTTGACTAATTTAGGCATGATTGTAATGAATCATCCAGGATGATATGAGATTATTATGTATAATTAGAACAAAATTCTAAAAATAAAATTTTCCTAAGGAGTTCTGTGACTAAGTATTTTTCAAGATCAAAATGAATCGTCCTGGATGATCAAATTGTCTAGTACGATTAGTTCAATGAGTTGATCATCTTGGATGATATAAATTATCCAATATGATTAGTTTAGAACATGAACATCTAGTTTTGACTAGATCTCACTCCCCCTGAGTGTGTGTGTGCATGATCACCAAGCAAGCATACACTCTTATAGAACTTGACTAAAGAAATAAGAAATACATCAATGAATATTACATGTTAATTATAGCATAATCTATTCTACCCAATCTTGAGTCATGAATCTTTGTGGGATGTTGCATAGTATTCCTTAAAAATTAATACACACATAAAAAATAATATATTACAAATAGAAGTAGAAAATAGGATGTGAGCCATAATATTTATTATCATAAAAAATATAAACTCGTGAGCTCGAGTTGCAACAAGATCGCCCTCCTTCCATGGTTCCATAAGCTCTAACAAAATTAGCTGATCCTAGGTACGTACATAGACAGTCTCGAAGGATCAACGTCAAGCGTCTGTAATTTTGAAGCATTAGATGTTGATCCATGGTAGAATTTTGCATTTGATCATGACTATTGGCTAGTAGTGCATATAAACTCTGATTGTTTCACTTCTCTTGCCATGTCAACATTATCAATATATCCTTGTTATTTGATTGTCTACTCTTCAGTCTGCCTTACAACACATGACTTGGTAATGTCTTTACTATGAATGAAATAATCGACCTGCATATTGAAGCATATTAATTAATAAATTTCATATACTATTACAATTTTCTTTTTTTAATACATGTATAATGGCGTAACATTATCCTCTCCCTAGTGATCGTGGATATATAATATATGTAGTAGTAGTTAGCACTTTCAAAAAGTAAAGGGATGCCCATGATTTGTACCACCATAAAGATATTACTAAATCTCCTTTACTATATCCCAGTAGCTGTGTGATGGGAGTCAGAAGTGCCCCTCTATTATTCCACACCTCAATATATCCTCGATGGTACTGAAGCTAGTCAACCTTGGCATGACCTTTACCACCTACATGGTGAAATGATCTCTCTATGGGCTCAATCAATCCAATATTGTACGCCACCAAATTGCCACATCACCCTATCTAGAAAATGCCACTCCACACACTTCTAGCTTATCATTGGAATACGAGTAGTCTAAAAGTCATTATCTTCATGGTAGATTGGAGGCATCCATCGCATTATTGAATCAGTATATAACAAAAAACGGCCTGTCATAAGAGTTATAGAACATTATGGTAAAAATAAATTTATAACTCTAAACATCACTCATATGCTACTAATTTTATATTTTTGTACCTAGCTTTATTGAAGTCCATCCAACTCATCTTGATATGTCTTTATATTTCCAACCAATACTTCCCTTACTCTATCCTCTGCCCACCTATAATATTTTTGCATTATTTATAAAGTTTATAAATTTTAAGTAATTATAAGTTACTCAAATGACTAAATACTTATAACTAAGATACTTCAGGATGATATCACACATAAAGGGAACATGAAGGTTTAGTCTTCCAATATGTAGTTGCTCCCAAGCCCAGACCTATATGAGTGGTAGGCATCAGCTATATACATTCTAGATGGTTTAGTCAAAATGTTTAACTCTCTGTACATATGTGCCAAGACAGAGAACCGAAGGAGTACTGAGAGAAATCCTTAAAGTGCTCAAGTAATGGTAGATAATGCAAGTGAACGTGTGAGCTCAAAGTATTGGGCAATAAAAAATAACCAAACATTTATATAATATATGCCATAACATGTTTGAAGAATATGTCTTGAGGAAGATCATTATATTATTTCATTTAGAAACTCTATCTAAGCAAATGAAGCAACAATATAGAGTAGGCCTGCGAATGGCCCATCCTGAATGTAGCCTTCACATCATGGTTCTCTAACTCATGGTACATCGTATTTGGTTATGGATGAGAACCTAAAAGTATATTACAGCATTCTATCAATGATGACCATCATAAAACTTCTTCGATCAACATACCACCAACCATGGGAGCACTATCAAACCTGGTGCCCAAGATAACTTTGATGCCAACAACGTGATCCTTATCTCCCCAATCGGTAGATAGAAAGTGTTCATTATAAGACATCACCTTTCTACCAATGCAATAATCAACGAGTGGTCCAACTGTATAAAGTGCAAGTGACAAACATAATCTATGCCCTCAATCTTAAGTGCATGGAGTAATCAAGGGCAACGAACTGGTCACTTGCATGTCATCCATAAGTGGGATGAGGCTACAAGCAGCATAAATGTTTATGACTCATCGTAACTCCTAAAAATAAATTGTATGATTTTCCTTCGAGCCCCCTAAGCTTTAATATATGATACTTGCAAGTAAAATTTTGAGTTGATTCGGGTAATAATCTCTCTCAGCTTCAAATCAAGTTATTGTCTCAACAGTACCATTATGTGTTTGCAAATGATCTTCAACATACAATTTTGATGGCTAGTAGACATAAACTTGATGTGTGTATGTATGTCATCCAATTATTTGATGAAATCTTCTAGATCCATTTGTGATGCTTACTCTTCGTTACATGAAGATTCCACATACATGGCCGGGTTTGGTGATCTTACTAGGCACATATAATGGTAATGGGTTGTTGCTTATTAGAGCATAATTTCTTATACTCAATGTTAATTATTATTGACCAACCTGTCACAGCATATTGTGTTACAAATCTGAATTTAGGAATTTTAATTTTGATGATGGTAAACATTTCTGATACTTCTGCTTCTCTATGTCTGTCTTGCCTACTAACATTTCAGGTCCACAATATTGAGTGAAACTCAAGCCAGCTCAAGATTGGGTAGACTAGGACTGAGTTAATTTTTAATCTTTTACCTTTTCTTGAGTTAATTGTAAATAATGTGGTTTTTGATGCTAAGTAACCTTGCACACAGACACTTGAAGGAAAAATTTCTGCTGTTTTTAGAGTTTACTATTTTTGGTCCCATCATCCATGACAATCCATAAATCGGCCTAGACGATCAGTTAAAAATAGAAACCCTAATTAGGGCATCCTGGTTAAGGTAGCCGTCATTAAGCACATCTTCCTGGATGATATTTATATCGGTCAGGATGATAGGCTCAAATAAGAAAGAATCAGTTGTCAGATCTATTTAGGTATCTTTAATTTTTAATCATCATCAAGGACATAGGTCTGGATGATGTTCTTCAAATATACCTAAATTAATATGGTAATTAAGTAAAGCAATTAAGATTTTGTTGCTCGATCATATCATCCAAGATGTTCACAAGATTGGCCGAGATGATCAGTTTAAAAACCTTAGTTGTTCCTAGATGATAAAGCATCGGTCGGGTTCTATTTAGGGTGATGTTTTGGATGATATGTGCTAAATTGAACTAATCATTCGGGAAGATCGTGAGATCGACCAGGATGATCAAGTTATTTTTATATTATCCAGACAAGCATTCGGCCGATGCTCTGGACAATATTCTTCAATTTCTACTAATCATACAGGACGATATATTATCATCTTAGATGATATAAACAAAAAACCTTCTAATCATCCCAAACCGTCCGGGCTGGTTGAGCAAAATTTGTGTTGATCATCCGGGTCGATAAAGTTAGTTTGTTGCAATTAAGATCTATTCTAATGCTCTTTTATATAAGACCACTTGTTCTACCCAAGAGAGTATCTTTTGCTACTATCTTGACCTGAGAGAGCCTAGAGGAGAGGGAGAGAAAGGGAGAGAGAGAGAGAGAGAGAGAGAGAGAGAGAGAGAGAGAGAGAGAGAGAGAGAGAGAGAGAGAGAGAGAGAGAGAGAGAGAGAGAGAGAGAGGATCTTGTGAGGGGGAGTTTGTGAGGGGTTTTACAAAGGTTCCTCCAAGCAAGGATCCAAGTAATCTTCTCTTATTATCGTACCTTATTCTTGGAGGTTTGATAGAGTTCCACTTCAGCAATCGATCAAGGTTCTTTGCCTGCTTTAGAAGGAAGCAAAAGGAGTTGAGTTCTCTACCTCACTGGTGTTGGTGGAAAGGAGGTTTTGTAAAGGCTTCTCCGACTTGCTGTGGGAGCAAAAGGAGAGTCACTAAGTTTAGTGCAATACTCAGAGGGCGCCTCCAGACAGTGGATGCAGGTCGAGTTGATCGAACCACTATAAATTTCTATGTTCTTAACTACTACTTTTTTCGTATTTAATCTCTGCACTTTAAATTTCTTTGTGGTGAATTTTTGTTTGGTTTGAGTTTGTATTTTTGATTGAAAGATTTTTAAAATACTAATTCCCCCCCCCCCCCCCTCTTTTTTAACATGGGCTAGTTCATAAGGGCTTAACATCCCAAATGAAATTTCAAGTGGTATCAGAGCGGGATTCATAAAATCAAGTTTTTGAAAACTTTTGAATTTTGATCCATGGCCAATTTCGGTAATCGTAATACCATGGAAAGGTATTCTATTACCCGACCACCTTTGTTTAACAATATTCCTTTGATTTTTGGAAAACTCGCATGACTACATTTTCATAATCGATTGATTATCGCATGTGGATGCTTGCTAAGGATGGTTATACACCTCCAACTTGTAAACTTAATGGCATTACTATTCCACTTCCTTTCACTGAATGGACTCATAATGATAGGGATTTAACACAACTTAATATGAAATGTTTAAACTTTTTTTTATGCTTTAAAATCTGAAGATTACATACATATTTCAACTTGTGCTACTAGTAAAGAAATTTGGGATAAATTGTATATAACTTATGAAGTAACTAAAGAAGTCAAACAATCATGGATGAATATTTTATTGCATGACTATGGACTTTTTTGTATGAAACCTAATGAATCATTTTTTGACATGTATACTAGATTTACTCAAATTATCACCTCACTGCATGCTTTAGGAAGAGAACTCGCAAATTATGAAAAGGTTAATAAAATTTTGAGAAGTTTGCCTTCTTCCTTTGAAGCTAAAATTTCTGCAATTTCTAAATCTAAAGATTTAAATACCTATTCAATTGATAAATTACTTGGATCACTCATTGCTTATGAGCAAGGGGTGAATAAAACAAACCTTGATGTAGGTGAGAAAAAGAACGATAAAACTGTGGCGCTAAAGGCCAACGATACGGACACTGACTCTTCCGGGTCTGAAAGTGATGATGTTTCCTTAATCACGAGACAATTCAAAAGCTTTCTAAGGAAAAAGCAGAAGAATCATCATAAGTAGAATAAAGGTAAGGATAGCAAAAATTTTAAGAATTCTAATGATATGATATACTTTGAATGCATAAAGCTAGGACACATTAAAGCTGATTGTCCTACACTTAAAGCTCACTCAAGCAAGGAGAAGGGTGAGGAGAAACCCAAGTTCAAAAAAGATAAGAAGAGGTTTCAAAAGGCGTTCTAGGCAGATTCAGCTTCGAACTCCTCTAAGACTGAAACTAAAGAGGAGACTATAAACTTGTGCTTGATGGAGGACAATCATCTTGGTCAGTCTGACCAAGAAGAGGTATGTGAACTAACCTATGAATAATTATTTAAAGTTTCTAAACAAATTCATGCAACATATAGAAAACTTAAGAAACCACATGCTAGTTTAAAATTGGAGTTTTTAAATTTATAAAAGGAGCATGAAATTTTACTTAAAGATCATTCTAATATCGATAGCAATCACATGTCATTACTTGATGAGTTTGATACATTAAACAAAAAGCATATTGAATTACCTGATGCACATGATTCCTTGAAGTCATCTCATATTAAGTTAAAAAAGTTTATAAAATTAGAAAATCTCAAAGCTTTTAAAAATCACAAACCAACATTGCATGCATCACATAACTTTAAAAGGAAGCAACTACCCGAATAGATTAGTAAATCCTTTTCCTAGTGTTAGATATTTTTCATGTGGAATGTTAGGATATATTTTACACACTTGCATTATTCAACATCATACACATTGGTTGTGGAGATCCAAATTGCATGATTCACAGCATAACATACATGCATTGTATTCTTCTTTCCATAAGAAGGGACCCAAGCATGTTTGGATTCCTAAATCTAACGTTTGATGATTTTACAGGCTTGCTCTCACAAAAGGCCTCATGAGAGTATGTGGTACTTAGATAGCAGATGCTCACGACATATGATTGGAGATGCTAATCAATTCATTTTTTTAGAGGCCAGGACTAGAGGCATGGTTACTCTTGGAGACAACACCACCAGAAAAGTGGTGGGCATATGTATAGTTAAAAACTCCAAAAACCTTTTGATCAAATTTTTTTTACTTGTAGATGGATTGAAACATAATTTACTCAGCATCAGTTAGCTTTGTGATAAAGGCTTCATCATAAAATTCTTGGCAAATACTTGAATTATAAGCTTAAATAATAACACTATTTTATAGGAAAAGTGGATCAATAATATTTATATGCTTGACTTAAATAATATTCAATATACTGCTTTATTTTGCTTAAAAACTACTACTAATGATTCATGGTTGTGGCACAGGAGGTTATGTCATGCTAGTATTAAAATTCTTAGGAGAGTGACCCAGAAAGACCTAGTTAGAGGTATCCCCAAGCTTAAATTCTCTAAATACCACCTTTGTGATGCCTACCAACTAGGGAAGCAAGTCCAATCCTCTTTTCACTCTATTAAGAACATTAGCGCCTCTAGACCTTAGAAGTCCTTCACATGGATTTATTTCGACCAATTAGCACTGCCATCTTAGGGGAAAAATCTATGGATTTGAGATTGTCGATGACTACTCGAGGTTTACTTGAATTAGATTTCTGTCACATAAGAATGAGTTTTTTGTTGAGTTTAGATCCTTCTTCACTAGAATTCAGAAAAAGCCAGGTTGTGAGATTTTGACCATCCATAGTGACATGGGGGAGAGTTTGAAAATGAGAGATTTGGAGATTTCTGTGAGGAAAAAGGGATTAGTCATAACTTCTCAGCTCCTAGGACCCCTCAACAAAACGGGGTAGCTAAAAGAAAGATCTAGACCTTAGTTGAAGTCGCTAGAGCCATACTTGCTGAGTATTCACTTCCAAAATACTTTTGACTAAAGCAGTAAACATAGCTTGGTATGTGTTAAATAGGGTGAATGTTAGAGCCAAAATTGATAAGACATCCTATGAGATCCTTAAGGATAGGACACCCAACCTTTCCCACCTCTACATCTTTGGCTGCAAGGTTTTCATTCTTAATAATGGGAAGTCACACTTAGGAAAATTTGACCCAAAATCTGATGAAGGAGTATTCTTAGGATATTCAAGTATGTAGAAATTCTTTAGGGTGTTTAATAAGAGGTCTTTGGTGGTGGAGAAAACTACTCATATAGTGTTTGATGAATCTGATCCTAAGAAGTTTAAAGTTGAGGATGAAGATGAAGTTGGAGAGAATACCACAGAAGTTGAAAATTTGGAGAAGAGGGTAGAACCCCAAAACATTGAAGGAGTAGATGAGATCACCTAAGGAGTAGAAAATACAAATTTGGAGAAAAGGGTTAAACCTACACACACCTTGCTTAGAGATTGAAGATATTCTTTGAGTCATTCTAAAGAATTAATCATAGGAGACCCTTCTGAAGGTGTTAAGACTAGGCATGGACTTAAGAAAGAAGTGAATCACTCTGCCTTTATCTCAATGACTAAACCCACCAACATCAATTAAGCCCTTTCTGATGAGTTTTGGATCTTAGCCATGCAAGAGGAATTAAACTAATTTGGTAGGAATGATGTTTGGGAGTTTGTAGAAATACTAAAGGGATAAAGTGTAGAAGGAACCAAATGGGTCTTTAAAAATAAAATGAATGATTTTGGTGTGGTGGTTCATAATAAAGCAAGATTGGTGGCTAAGGGGTACAGCCAAATAGAATGACTTGATTTTGAGGAGACCTTTGCTCTTGTAGCTAGATTGGAAGTCATTAGAGTGCTACTAGCCTTTGTCTGTTATAAAGGATTTAAGCTTTTCCAAATGGACATTAAGAGTGCCTTTATAAATGGGGTAAAAAAAAGAGGATGTGTTTGTAGAATAACCCCTCAGTTTTGAGAGTTCTCAATTTCTAAATCATATTTTCAAATTAAAAAAGGTCTTATATGGATTAAAGTAGGCACCCAAAGCTTAGTATGAGAGGCTTAGCACATTCTTACAAGAGAGGGAGTTTGTTAAAGGGAGCATAGACACCACCCTTTTTTTTAGGAAAGTGGGAGATGAATTACTCATTGTTCAAATATATGTCGATGATATATTTTTTGGATCTTTTGATAAAAGACTATGTGATGATTTTTCTAAAATAATGAGTAGAGAATTTGAGATGAGTATGATGGGAGAGTTGTCCTACTTTTTGGATTTTAGCATAAGATAACTAGATGATTGAACCTTTTTAAATCAATCAAACTATATAAAGGACATCTTAAAGAAATATAAAATGGATAAAGTTAAGCCAATTAATACTCCCATTATCTCTAGTGTTTAGTTAGATAAGGACCTAAATAGAAAATCAGTTGATCAAAAGAAGTACAGAGGGATGAATGGATCTTTACTTTACCTGACTACTAGCCAACCTGATAAATGTTTAGTGTTTATCTACGTACTAGATTTCAAGCTGATCCTAAAGAATCCCACCTGACTGCAGTTAATAAAATTCTTAGATACCTCTTCGGGACCCAAAACTTAAGAATCTGATATCCTAGACACAACACTTCTTTTGAGATTATTGGATGTTCTGATTCTAATTTTATAGGATGTGAGATGGATAGAAAGAGCACTTCTGGAACTTTCTAATTTATAGGGCAGTCTTTAGCCTCCTGGTCTAGTAGAAAATAAAACTTTATTGCACTTTCCATTGCTGAAGCTGAGTACATTGCTTTAGGGAGTTGTCCGGTCCAAATCCTTTAGTTAAAGCAACGAGTTCTAGATTTAAGATTACCTGTAAGCATAATTTTAATCCGTTGTGATAATACTAGTGTCATCTGTATTTCCAAGAATTCTATCCAACATTCAAGGACCAAGCACATAAACATAAATCAACACTTTATTAGAGAGCATGTGACCAATGGAGACATTGAGTTATACCATGTGGCAACTGAGAATCAACTAGCTGACATCGTTACTAAACTACTAGCCTTCGACACTTTTAGCAATTTAAGGACCAGATTGGGTGTGATTGACATAAATGCATGAACTTGATTTTTATCGATTTCTGATCTTTTATCTATTGTTTGTTGTTTTCTTTTTGTAGTTTTTTCCTTGCTTATTTTTATACTTTTCATCAATTTCATTTTTGTTTTTTTTTATTTTTTTTTTTAATCACTGCTGAATTAATATCTTATGTCGTGTCTTTTTTTTTTTTTTTTAATTCGTAGTTAATGTTGACATCTCTAAATCAGTTAAAGGGGAAAACATCATTGATTATTTTCTTCTCTCTAACTTTTTTTAGTGCTGTAATTTTTTTTTCTAAACAAATATCTATCTCACATTAGCAACTGGACTTTGAAATTAAGATCTTTTCAATCTTGCTACAGTAATCTATCTTATATATATAATATTCAAAGTTTTTATTTTACCTTCAAATTTTTGAAATCTTGTTATTGAATTTATTATATAATTTTTTATTCTGTTTTATGACTCATTCTTCCTTATATTAGAGAGTGAGTTTTTCTTCTTTAATATCTGAAAGATATAATCACAACTAAGAATATTTAAGAATTTTGAAAAAGGGATCTAGAGTGCAAAAAATAAATGAAAACAAAGTGGTCAATAATACCAAAATCAAAAGATATGCAATAATGCCAAATTAAAAAAAAATATACAAAGTGTAATAAAAATCAAAAGATGCACAAAGAGCGCCAATCAAATTGACAAGAGGCATAAAATGAGCCCACCAAAAGCAAGCTTCTTCTCTTTCAAAATTTTTAAATCATAGAAGAATTCATGTGTCACTTGATATTTTTCAAAGGCTTGATTTTGGAATTCATGTTCGTAACTAATTATTTTGATATATTATTCTATAAAATATTTTTCTAAAACCACGTCTTGAATGAATCTCTTTTTCTTATCCAATTGATTTTTCTAATTTAGATCCTTATTTTCAAAAGACGGTTTCCTCTAGGAGAAGTTCGAGTTAGTGCTCATAGGATTGATTGTTCTACCATTTTTTCAGATTTCAACGACGTTAACTCATTGATTCTTATAACTTTTTTAATTTAATCACATGGAGAATTTATCATATTCAATCTTTGATTAAAAAAAATTATATATTTTTTTTGTTCTTTTTTATGTTGTTGTCTTTTTTGTATTTTATTTTTATCATTTTAAGTTAATTTTCATATGTTTGAGCCTTTTCTAATCATCTCCATCCATTCTCTATTTTGAAACTTTTCATCACATCATCCTGAACAATATTCATATCATCCTGGATGATCTATTCAATTCACTCTTGAAATTCCATCTAATGGTTATTTTGACTCTTATGCTTATGATCATCCTGGACAATTCATTATCATCTTGGATGATTCATTATCATCCTAAACGATTAATTATCATCCTAAACGATTCATTATTATCCTAGACGATTCATTATCATCCTGGACGATCTGATCGTCTTCTGTTTCAATTATTTGTGATTATCTTGGATGATCCTCCTTATTCCAAACAATCTTCACAATTTCTACTCAATTAATGGTGATAGTCCCTGACAATACACCTGTTCGGCCTAGACGATCTACGTGGCAAATTTTTGGCACTCAACTTTAATTTGGCTGGTATGATTAATTATTATTAATCATCCTAAATGATCCACTTAATCATCCTGGATGAACTGCTTTTTTAATGGTCATCCGGAATGACTCCTCGGGATGATCGCCTGTGTCTTATTGTCCCAGAGGATATCTAATCGTCCTGGATGATATAACCACCTTTTTGACCAATTGTCCTGGAAGCAATTATTGCACCCGATCATCTTGGACGATTTTGCGATCATCCTGGATGATCGATTTGATTCTTTTTAAACTGAGGCTCTCAAATGTTTTCTCACAAAAATCTTCTTAAACCCTCTTATGCTTTGTTTTCCTGATTATGGCCAGCGTAAAGAGGGCAAATATATATTCTCTTCTATCATGTCCTCGCTTAACTAAGGTGTGAAGGCTCTCAAAAATCAGCTGATCGAGGGCAAATATATATTCTCGATTAACTATGGTGACTAATCAAGCCGCCTATGAGAGGTACAAGACGGTCGGGATCACTGTTTCTTGAACTATCAACCCTTGAATTCTCTTCTATCATGTCCTCGATTTATTTGCACACACTTCCTTATGTTTTCTTTTTACTCTTACTATTTCATTTAATTTAGAGTTACTGTTTGAGTTTTTCTCTAGCCTTCGCATCAATTCCTCTTTTACTGCTCTTGGGTCCTATATGAATAGACGACCTGTCAAAATCACTTTTCAGGACTATCAAGAGCTCCTGCAATTGTCTACCATAGGAGACAAACTCCATACCCTATGTTCTGATCCTGACTACGACTATGCTCTGACCAACCTTTTTTTAAGGAACACTAATGCTTCCTTTCATGTTGGAGAGTCTAGCACCTTACTCAAAGATGCTAGGATAATCCAATATGTCCTTCACACCTCTATTCATCCAAAAGTTAGTGATCACATTCATATTACTCCACTCCTTTCAATCACCGCTTTCTACATTTTGGTCCATCATGAATTTAATGCCACTGATCTGATTTTTCATTACATTGAGCATCTGACTATTATTTGAGATCCAGGATATAGGAGGAAGCCCAATCTTGCCCTAGGACATATCATTGATTATGTCCTATAATCCAAATACAACCTCCAATATTCTACCCCACCAAACTATCAGCATGCCTTCTACTCGAATAACTCCTTCCACATTCTTCACAGTACTCATCTCCACCCAAGGGATGAGGAAGTTGAGGGAGCAGAGGATGAGACGGCTCTTGCACCTATTCCTGCAACTATTCCAATCTACTAGCACTCATAGTTGGATCAGCTGGTAGAGCGGATTGACCAGTGAGAGACTCACTTCGAGATCTACGTTGCTGCATAGGAGCAGCAACATGTGGAGGACGTTGCTCGCTTTAACTCTTACGTGGCTCACCAGCAGCATCAGCACGACCATGATATGGCTTGGTTTGGAGAGTAGTTTGCGACTCTTTTCAGTCAATTTAGCCACCACCACCACCTTCTCCTTCGGATGATTAGGATCTGTCCTTCTTTTAGTTTGTTTTTCTTGTGATGATTTTCTATGTTTTACACTGTCCTTTTTAATAGCTTCTATTTATGATGTCAAAAGGGGGAGTAGTTGTACTATTTTTATGCTCTATGATAGCTATATTATTTTCATGAACTGTGTTAGTTTTATAGTACAATTTGAACTTCATGATTCACTATTATTGGTTTTTTTATGATACTTTAATTGAACTTATGTTTGTGTTTTCCAACATCAAAAAGGGGAGATTGTTGCGAATCTAATTTTATAAATTTTAAGATGATAACAAACATTTCTGATACTTCTGCTTCTCTACGACTTCCTTGCCTACTAACATTTCAGGTCCACAAGATTGAGTACAACTAAAGCCAGCTCAAGATTGGGTAGACTAGGTCTGAGTTAGTTTATAATCTTTTACCTTTTCTTGAGTTAATTGTAAACAATATGGTTCCTGATGCTAAGTAACCTTGCACACACACATTTAGAGGGAAATTTTTTGACTATTTTTTGAGTTTATTATTTTTGGTCCCATCATTCAGGACGATCCATAAATCGGTTTGGACGATCAGTATTTTTGGTCCCATCATTCAGGATGATCCATAAATTGGTTTGGACGATTAGTTAAAATAGATACACTAATTACGGCATCCTGGTTAATGTAGCCATCATTAAGCACATCGTCTTGGACAATATTTATATCTGTCTGGATGATATGCTCAAATTAGAAATAATCAGCTGCTAGATCTATTTAGGTATCTTTAATTTTTAATCATCATCTAGGACATCGGCCTGGATGATGTCCTTCAAATATGCCTAAATTAATCTGGTTATTAAGAAAAGAAATTAAGGTTTGATTACTCGAACATATCATCCTGGACAATCTCAGGATCGGCCGGGATGATTAGTTCAAAAATCTTAGTTGTCCTGGAAAATAAAAACATCGGTCGGGTTCCATTCAGGGTGTTGTTCTAGATGATATGTGCTGAATTAAACTAATCATCTAGGACGATTGTGAGATTGGCCAGAACGATCGTGAGATCAGCCTAGATGATCAAGTTATTTTATATCATCCAGACACCCATTCAGGGCAATGTTCTGGACGATATTCTTCAATTTGTACTAATCGTACAGGATGATATATTATCGTCATGGATGAAATGAACAAAAACTTTCTGATCGTCCCAAACCATCTGAGCTGATTGAGTGAAATTTGCACTGATTGTCCAGGATATCATCCTGGATGATAATGTCGGTTTGTTGTAATTAAGAGCTATTTCGAAGCTCTTCTATATAAGACCTCTTATTATACCAAAGATAATATCTTTTGTTGTTTTCTTGACCTAAGAGAGCCTAGAGGAGAGGGAGAGAAAGAGAGAGAGAGAGAGAGAGAGAGAGAGAGAGAGAGAGAGAGAGAGAGAGAGAGAGAGAGAGAGAGAGAGAGAGAGAGAGAGAGAGAGAGAGGATCTTATAAGGGGGAGTTTGTGAGGAGTTTCGCAAAGGTTTCTTCAAGCAAGGATCTAAGTCATCTTCTCTGATCGTTGTCCCTTATTCTTGGAGGTTCGAGAGAGGTCCACTTAAACAATCGATTAAGATTCTCTACCTTATTCAGGAGGAAGCAAAAGGAGTTGGGTTCTCTGCCTCACCGATGTCGGTGTGAAGGAGGTTTCATAAAGGTTTCTCCACCTTGCTATGGGAGCAAAAGGTGAGTCACTGAGTTCAGTGCAATACTCAGAGGGCGCCTCCAGGGAGTGAACATAGGTCGAGTTGACTAAACCACTATAAATTTATGTGTTCTTTACTACTTCTTTTTTCGAATTTAATTTTTGCACTTTAAATTTCTTTGTGGTGAATTTTGATTTGGTTTGAGTTTGTTTTTTTTATTGAAAGATTTTTAAAATACAAATTCACCCCCCCCCCCCTCCACTCTTGGTTAGCTTGGGCTAGTTCATAAGGGCTTAACATCCCTAATGAACTTTCACATTGTAGTGCTTCCTTGCTCCCAAATATCATACCCTCATACAAATGATTTGAGATTACAACACAAGTTCTACTTATAAGGATTTATGATACCATCAATTACAACAGATGTATCTCACTCCTCAGTGATACATATATGTTGGAAGAATTCATTATTGCCAAACATGTTATCTATATTTTCCATATTTTGTGTGGTATAATTATGTATAATCTAATGTGCAAGCAATGTGACCTCCACATTATCTATAGGTATTGGACCTAGCAGTGCTTCGTGCTCCCCTCTCACGTTCTCACTTGTCCCACTATCCAAAATCTCAAAAGCTAGCATTATCGGTTCTACTTTGTGATGGATTGGATGTGGTTCACAAGCAACCTCATTTTATCCAACGCTGTTCATTAAAGAAGGTTAGGCTTGGGTATAGGTTGGCAAGTTGAGGTCGATTGTGGGTCGCGAGCTCACGCTTATGCGATGCAATGATGGGGGATCAGAGAGTTTAGGTGTGGACCTACAACAAAGTTTGTATGAACATTGATGAATTAACTCATAAATACAAGAGCAAGTGTGGTGTTACTATGAAATCAAGTTTGAGAATAACCTGGATATATAGGTGGAGTTTCGGGGATTATCGAACATCCCAAGTGGTGGGCACTCGCGTCGTGCCACTTTCATGGGAAACTCTTCAACAACATACACAGCTGCATTCCTCTATCTAGCTTAGACTAGTACAAACTCATAGTCATCATTATCTGTAATACAAACTGCAGTGTGACTACCATTATTGCCCAATTGACATGCAAGGTTCACCGTGTACATGGTGTAATCACAATGTACTGCACTACGGATCCTAAATTTAAGTTGTTTAAGTGTTAATATGTCGTTAATCTCCAGAGGTCTATTCCTTCCACTAACATATGTTTGTGTGAAATCATCTTCTAGTTGTAGCTCTTCGTAAACAAATATTAGCAGGCGTAACATAATTTATGATGGTCAATGACAAGGTGAACAAATCATTTAGCTGATAAATGAAATTCTAACATTAAAAGTATTACCAAAAATTTATTGCTATATATTCTCGTGTGAAATCTTCTGCGTCGTATGTACTGACATTCCTTACCTCACTATGCTTATATGTTACTATTATTATTATTATTATTATTATTATTATTATTCTTTTGATAATGTTACTCTTCTTTTTTTGAAGAAAATGCTAAATGCATTAAAGGAAAAAAAATAACCACCAACAATCAAGTCCTACCTAAAGCATCACATTCCTTCTTCAAGCAATACAAGAAAGAAGAAGGATTGGAATCAAGCAGAATGTTCTCCCAACAGAAAGAGTTTACAAGAGCCAAATTAGCACAAATGTCAACTAATTTGTTACCCTCTCTAAGTGAAAAAGAAAAGACAACCTGATTAAAATCTAACAAAAAGGATAAATTCTCATCAATTACTCTACTAACCTTCCAAGCTTTAATCGAATTTTGAAGCATCTTGATGATATTGAAATTATTTCCTTCAATGATAACCCCTTGAGCATCGAACATCCAATCTTTCACCACCTTCTTCAAGTAGACCACAGCCAAAAGTTCTAATTGAGAGATGTCCCAATGCCAACACTTCTCACCGAAAGCTACCAGAAATCTTCCTTGATCGTCTCTAGCCACTCCACCTATACTAGCCATATTATTGATTTTGAGAGTAGCATCCACATTTATCTTGATCCACCCGGGAGTAGGAGGATGCCAAGTAGATAACAGACCAAGCTGATTAGCATTCCAGGAGCCCGTTTGAATATTCAAGAAGTAATTACTAACAACCGACGAAATGACATTTGCTGCTATTGAATTATCCGAATCTTCTCTAATCCCGTGCTTCAATTTACATCTGTTTTTCCAAGCCAGAAAAACTGCAGTACAAAGCAAGTTAGCACCAAGATAGTTCCTCCCTTTCACATGGAATGAATTCCAGGTAAAGCTGAAAACTATCAAATTTGGGAATCATAAATCCCCAATTATTGATAACGGAAATCACATTCTGGATTTTGTAACAGCCACCAACTAAATGGTTCTCATCTTCATCAACACCACATCCTCTTGGGCAATGAGAATCAATACCAATTTTCCTTGTAACTAAGAACGGATTGGATGGGATACAATTATTGCAAAGCCTCCACCAAAAAAGCTCTGTTTTTGGTTTTAATTTGATTTTCTTCAACCTATGCCAAATATCCACCTCCATACCACGATCCAGCGTTGCTTCAAAAGCAAGAGAGGTAACAGACTTACCTGAGAACTGGCAATTTAATTCTAGTTTATCTGAGTTCCAGTTTGAATATATCGGAATATTTGAAATAGTTTCCATCAGTTGTTCTCCAAAACAATCCTCCACCTTTTCCAAATTCGAATTACCATTAGAAATGAAAAAGCTAAGTTTATCAGCAAAAGCATTCTGCATATTGACAAAAGTAGGCCACTTAGCAATGCTTCTATCCAAATCCAGAAATCATTCATCCAACATATAGATTCTCCATTAGCAATTTTCCATCTAACAATTTTCTTGAGATATTTAGCACCCATACTAATCAACTTCCATGTAGAAGAACTTCCTCCCTTAATGTTGAGTCTAGTAATTAGGTTGTTAAGCCTAAGTAAATGTCCCACGGCTACCAAGAGGGGGGTGAATTGGTAGTTTTAAAAATTTTAAACCCTCTTAAAATTAAAGTTGAACCGAAATAAAATTTTCTTTTAAAGTTTGTAGAAAAATGTTTTTCAACCACAGAGTTGTTAAAACTGAAATTTAAAATGCGGAAACGTAAAAGCAATAAAGTAAATGACACCAGATTTATAGTGGTTCGGTCTATAACCAGACCTACATCCACTCCTCAGAGGCACCCTCTGAGTATTGCACTAATACCACAAAGTGACTCTCCTTTAGCACCCACAGCAAGGCGGAGAAGCCTGTACAAAACAATCTTTTCACCACTCCCCGGTGCGGCAGAGAACCGTCGTCCTTTTACACAATCCACAGTGCTGGCAGAGAACCGTCGTCCTTTCACACTCTCCTAGTGTGGGCAGAGAACCCTACGGCTGTTCACACTTTCCAAGTGTAGGCAGAGAACCTCCTTCCTTTTACACTCTCCTAGTGTAGGCAGAGAACCCACTTCCTTTTACACTCTCCTAGTGTAGGCAGAGAACCCACGTCTGTTCACACTCTCCAAGTGTCGGCAGTGAACCGGACCTTTTTTAATGATCTTCTCACAAGAATCTAGAAGGAAGAAAGAAAAGAGTGAAGAAATCCAATTTCACAAGTAGAGATTCTTACCTTAGCAATCCAAGTGAAGCCTTCTTGCTCCAATGGTAGGAATCCTCCTTTGAATGCTCTCTTCCACTCTCCCCTTGGCTATTCTCTCAATAGGCACGAAGATCAAATGACAAAAAGATTGGGTGGCAGTCTAATTTGGAGTATTTATACAAAAGACATGAAAAACCGCCCAAAAACTGCAAGTTTTCAATTCTGTACGCAGTGGATCGTCCCGTACGATCATGGATCGTCCTGGACGATTTTACTTAAACGATCTGAAACGACCCAATTTGTATATGTGTACAAAATGACTTCGTACAGCTGATCGTCCTGTACGAACTAGGTTCGTCCAGTACGAACGGTTATTACAAGGTCGGTTCTAGAAACTGCTGAAAACTGTCCTAAGTCGGTTTATCGTTTGGACGAAAATATGTTCGTCTGGACGAAAATTTTCCAGAGAGCCGATCGTCCTGGACGATTATTTATTTCGTCTGGACGAAAATTTTCCAGAGCGCCCATCGCCGGGGAAGATAATTTGGTTTCGTTTGGACGAAAATTTTCCAGAGAGCTGTTCGTCCGGTACGATAATTATTTTCGTCTGGACGAAAATTTTCCAGAGGACTGGTCGCCCAGTACGATGGTAAAATTCGTCTGGACGAAATGTTTACAGAGAACCCATCGTCCGGGACGATATTAAAATTCGTCCTGGACGAATAGGACTTAGAAAAATTTTCCAAAGCAAGTTCCTATTCGTTCCAAGTGCTCTATAGGAGATAACTGACAGATCGTCCAGTACGATAAATATCGTCCTGTACGATCAGTATAGAATTTCATGATCTCCTAATTTGTGTGTGTGAGAGTTTATTCACTCAATTACAATCACTCCCTTTCAAAATTAATTAAAGAAAAGACAAACTTCAAATAAACAAAATATCATATGTTGAATTTGATTTGAAGTTTTCGTAGTCTGGAGTCTGATTTTCCTGAAATGTTAGTACACACAAGAGCAAGTGCAAATCTTCTAAATTTGTTAGGAGATAACTATACATCTGAACAATAATGTTTGGAATCATCAAAACTACATAAGTTGCACAAATATAAATCATTCAAATAGCAACTATTCAAACAATCTCCCCCTTTTTGATGATGGCAAAACAATTATTATTAGTATGGTTTCAAGTTAAAATATAAATCTCTTATCTCCTAAACTCCCCCTGAATTTATGAGTACATTAAAATAAGGAGGCATTAAAGAACAATATTTTTGTTTTTCAAAAAATTTTAACAGAAAACACAAATCACAAAAACAAAAACACAAACACAAACATAATAATTTCTCCCCCTTTTTGACAGCAACAAAAAGTGAAGAAGAAAAAGACAAGAAATGTAAATAATAATATGAAATTCATTGTTAAAATTTAATCTAAATTGTGATTTGACATAGGGTATGCAATTTTAAACTAAAGATATTAGGTCAATCATAGAAATTCATAGAATTTATGAAATGATATAACATGTAAGTAAGAAGAATTTATCAAATACATGATTCGATTTAGACATTTTGATTATTGAAAATCATTACAAGTGAGATGTAAAAAAAAATTCTATATTTCAAAATTCAATAGAATATAAATGAACAGTAGATCAACTTGAATTAAGAGATTAAACGAATTTGGAAAGAAGAGAATTACCTCATGTGGTGCTTTGCACATCTTTTCAAAGTTTTGGAGCACATTTTTGTGCATTTTTCTTTGGTTGGGCTTATTTTGTGCCTCTTTTTCACTTTGCAAATTTTTGCGAATCCCTTTTGATTTTTGTACATTTGTACAATGTTCAAGAGTAATTTGACCAATTCTTTCCAAAATCTATAATCTAAGATTTCAAATATTTCTAGGTGCATAAATATCATTTGAGCATAGAAATATAAAATAAGAAAACATCAAAATTGCAATAACAATATTAACTTTTATGTAGTCTAAATGAATAGACATGAATTTAAAAAAAATTCTAAATACAACAAGTTATAAACAAATTATAAATTTAGAAAGTCTAGATTTTCTAATATAGATAATCTCATATTACAATTGAATTTAAGCACAATGTAGATTAAAAACAATATTAATGAAATTCATAAAAATTAGCCACATTTCAAAACAAATCTAAAACAAACAAACTTTCATTGATTAAAAAAAAATTACATTAAAACATCGAACTTAAACAAAAACATAACAACACAACAAACAAAAAAAAATACAACAGACACACATAAAAAAAAACTTCTACTGTTCTGGAGGAGGAGGAGGAGGAATCCCGCCAAAGAGGTTGAAGTAGGAGGCCATCAACATTACATTGGTATTTATTTCATGAACTTCATCTCTAATATTACCAATGTCATGTTGCTGCTGCATAAGGTGAGCATCAAATTGATCAAACCTTTGATCAATGTGAGTCTCTAGTCTATCGAATCTCTCAATCAGATTCTGGTAATCTGATTGAGAAGCAGAAGCTTGCACTCCTTCTTCTTCTTCTTCTGAAGCACTGCCATGTGCTTTTTCTTTTTCTTTTTCCTCCTTGAAGAGCAGTCTGAATGATGCATCGTTGTAGTAGACTGGCTCTTCATATTCCTCATCAGGATGTACTATATTGTACTTCTTCTCCAAAACATAAGTAATCAAGTGCCCTAAAGAAATATTCTTCTTCCTCTTCTGGTCAGGATGTCCTATTTCTGAAAGCCCATAGATATGATCTAGGATGAGTTGGGCTTCATCAATAGGTTGTCTTTTCATGATTAAAAAAGTTAGACAAGAGAGGAGAGGAGTTATGTTTATTCTATCACCAGCTTTAGGAATAATTGAGGATCTAAGGATATGCTGGATGATTCGGGCATCTTGGGTCATACCGGCCACTCTAGCAACATGATTGTCAATTCCATTTTCTCTAATTACCCTATTGATTTCATACCAATGGAAGACGTTTTCTGACATTAGGGTGTGGGCTCTATATCCTTCAGTCCTTAAGTTTAAAAATGCACCAAGGTCGTGCTTGGTGATCTCAACTTTTTTCTTAAAAACAAAAGAACTAATGATAGAGTGGTCAGGATTGAAACTCATGTTGGCTAGGAAGTAATGGTAGGTTTGCTTATTGTAGAGGTGGACAAGAGAAAGAATGAAATGAAATTGGGTTGAGGCGAAGAGGTGTAATACCCAAAATTTCAACTCCGTTTGGATAAGAATGCGAGACGGAGTGATTTTTGCAGATGCAAAACGAGGAAAAGATTCCTCATTTGCTTTGGAAAGGAAGTTGTCAGGGGCATTCCTGTTAGGTTTCTTCACCAAAACCTTTTGTCTTTTGCTAGAGGAGGCCATAGTTGATTTGATGTAGAAAGGGATTGAAAAAGATGTTTTGAAAGTGTGATTTTCAAGTTTGAAAGCCTTCATATTTAAAGAAAACGATACGTTCGTCCTGGACGAAAATATTCGTCCTGGACAAAAAATTATCGTTCGTCTGGACGAAGTAATTTCGTACAGACGATCCAATTCGTCCAAAATGTAACGGCTTTTCGTATTCAACACAACTTACGATGCGTCCCTTCGTACAGGCTTTTTGACTTGACCGATCGTACATACGAAAATATTTCGTACAGACGATCAAAAAGCGTTTCGTTTTAATGACTCTTGAAAACCGTCCCCTACAATGAATCGACACATGTTCGTACATACGAAAAAAAAATTTCGTACAGACGAAATTCGTATTAAAAACTGTCTTATCCACTCAACCGCTGCATTCAATCATCCCGACGTTTGAGAAAAAGAAAAAAATTCGTACTGGACGATCACAGATCGTACAGACGATCCAATAAAAAACTGCTCTCAAAACGGTTTAAATTCGCGCAAACTGTTTCTTAAAACATCGTCCCGTACGAAAAATTTCGTCCTGGACGATTTCCTCCAAAAAAAAATTTTTGATTTTTAAATTTTTTAATTTAACAAAATCAACAAAAATAATCAACAACACAGAAAACATAAGACAAAAAACATAAATTCAAAAACAATTCATACAAAAAACACAAAATTCACAAAATCACAAAAACAAAACACAACAAGTATCAATGTTGCAAAGACATTTTGGTTAAGCATTCAAATCAATAACACCAAGCCTTGTTCTTAAAGTACTGAAGGTATCAAAGGCTAAAGGTTTTGTAAAAATGTCTGCAAGTTGATTTTCAGTTGAAACATGTATGAGTTCAATTTCTCCTTTGGATACATGATCCCTTATGAAATGATGCCTTATATCAATGTGTTTGGTTCTAGAATGTTGAATAGGATTTTTGGAAATGCAAATAGCACTAGTATTGTCACAATAAATTGGAATAGTGCCTATAGTTAATCCTAAGTCAATCAACTGTTGTTTTAACCAAAGTACTTGTGCCACACAACTTCCTAATGCAATGTATTCTGCTTCTGCAGTAGATAGTGCCACTGAATTTTGTTTTCTACTAGACCATGAAACTAATGAATTTCCAATGAATTGACATGTTCCAGAAGTGCTTTTCCTATCCACTCTACAGCCTGCAAAGTCAGAATCTGAGTAACCAATAATTTCAAATGAAAGCTAAACTTAGGATACCAAATTCCTAAGTTTTGAGTTCCTAGTAGATATCTTAAAATCCTTTTCACTGCTGTCAAATGTGATTCTTTTGGATCTGATTGAAATCTAGCACATAAGCAAACACTAAACATAATATCTGGTCGGCTAGCAGTCAAGTAAAGTAAAGATCCAATTATCCCTCTAAATTTCTTTTGATCAACAGATTTTCCCTTAAGGTCTTTATCTAACTGAACTGAAGAACTCATTGGTGTACTAACAGGTTTAGCATTGTCCATTTCATATTTTTTGAGGATGTCCTTAATATATTTGGTTTGACTAAGAAAAGTACCTTCCTCAAGTTGCTTAATGCTAAATCCTAGAAAGTAATTTAAATCTCCCATTAGACTCATTTCAAATTCACTACTCATTGTTTTAGAAAAATCATCACAAAGATGTTTATTTGAAGATCCAAAGATGATGTCATCCACATAAATTTGAACAATAAGTATATCCTTTCCAATTTTCCTTAAAAAGAGAGTTGTATCCACACTTCCTTTTTCAAAAGATCTTTCAAGTAGGAAGGTGCTTAACCTCTCATACCAAGCCCTAGGTGCCTGTTTCAATCCATATAATGCCTTTTTTAATTTGAAAACATGATTTGGAAATTTAGAGTTTTCAAAACCTGGAGGTTGTTCTACAAAAACATCTTCTTCAATTACACCATTTAAAAAGGCACTTTTGACATCCATTTGAAACAATTTAAAACCTTTAAAACAGGCAAAGGCTAGTAAAACCCTAATTGCTTCAAGTCTAGCTACAGGGGCAAAAGTTTCCTCAAAATCAATTTCTTCAATTTGGTTATACCCCTTAGCTACTAATCTAGCCTTATTTCTAATGACTACTCCTGAGTCATTCATTTTATTCTTGAACACCCACTTGGTTCCAACAACACTTTGATCTTTTGGCCTTGTAGTTAGTTCCTAAACTTTATTTTTTACAAATTGATTCAACTCTTCTTGCATGGCCAATATCCAAAATTCATCTGAAAGTGTTTGATCAATGTTAGTGGGTTCAACATTTGAAATAAAGGCTGAATGATTGACTTCCTTGTTTAATCCACGCCTAGTTCTAACACCCTCACTTGGTTCACCTATGATTAATTCCTTTGGGTGGTTTTTAGAAAATCTCAAATCTCTAGGCAAAGGGTCTTCTCTTTCTAAATTTTCTTCCACATTTTCTTCCAAATTTAATCTATCAATATTTTGGGAGTTTTCTTCAATTTCTTCTTCAACAACTTTTGGCTCTTCCATGTTTCCATTTTCATCAAAAACAACATGTGTGGTTTCTTCAATGACTAAAGTTCTTTTGTTGAATACTCTATAAGATTTTCCAACACTTGAATATCCAACAAAAATTCCTTCATCTGATTTTGGATCAAATTTTCCTAAGGCAGATTTTCCATTATTATGTATGAACACCTTGCAACCAAATACATGCAAATGAGACAAATTTGGTGTTCTTCCTTTTAGCAACTCATAGGGTGTTTTATTCAAATTAGATCTCACATTCACCCTATTCAGAACATAGCATGCAGTGCTAACCGCCTCAGCCCAAAAATACCTAGGAAGAGAGTATTCTGCTAACATTGCTCGGGCGGCTTCTATTAATGTTCTGTTCTTTCTTTCAACTACTCCATTTTGTTGAGGAGTTCTAGGTGCAGAAAAATTGTGATCAATCCCCTTTTCTTTACAGAAATCTTCAAATCTTTCATTTTCAAATTCTCCTCCATGATCACTTTGTATAGAAATTATTTCACATCCTAGTTTTCTTTGTATCCAAGTTGAAAAATTTCTGAATTCCTCAAATGATTCACTCTTATGAAAAAGAAATTTAACCCAGGTGAATCTTGAAAAATCATCTACTATAACAAATCCATATACCTTTCCTCCTAGACTAACAGTGCTTACTGGTCCAAAAAGATCCATGTGTAGAATTTCTAAAGGTTTACTTGTCCTAAGATCTTTAATGGACTTAAATGAGGACCTCACTTGTTTTCCTAATTGACATGCATCACACAGATGGTCCTTAGTAAAGTCTAGTTTAGGTATTCCTCTCACCAAATTCTTTTGGGTAATTTTTCTAAGATTTTTCATACTAGAATGACAAAGTCTCCTATGCCAAAGCCACGATTCATCAGAAACAGTTTTCAAACAAAAAGCAGTAGGAGATTGAATACAATTTAAATCTAGCATGTAAACATTGTTCACCCTTTTTCCATTTAAAACAATTTTTCCATTTAGGCTAATTATGCAGCTAGTAGGTAAAAATTTTACATTATAGCCCTTATCACATAGCTGACTTATGCTAAGCAAATTATGTTTCAAGCCTTCAACTAATAAAACATTATCTATGAAAAAGTTTTTCAAATTTCCAATCATACCTGATCCAACCACTTTCTTTGTGGTATTATCTCCAAGTGTAACCTTGCCTCCACTCCTGGCTTCCAGCGTTATGAATTGAGCAGTATCTCCAGTCATGTGCTTAGAACATCCGCTGTCCAGGTACCATATACTCTCACGAGGTCTTGTGTGAGAGTATACCTGCAAAATTCTCAAATGTTAGATCTGGGAACCCAAACTAGTTTGGGTTCTCCTTTATGAAATTTATAATCAGATGCATGTATGATATGTCTAGGTTTATGCATCTTAGTTCTCCACACCAAATTAGGTTTCATCTTTAAAGTGCAGGTGTGAGATATATGTCCCAAAAATCCATAATTGTTACATTTAACATTAGGAAAAATATTCCTATGTTTTCTCTCATATGATTGTCTTCTAAGGGATTTCATGAATTTTGGATAATATTTAGGATTTGTAAAATCTTCATGTTTAGGGGGGTTCCTATTATCCTCAAGAGCTCTTATAGTAAGTTTGTAAAATGAATTTATTTCCTCCAAGATTCGATTTGTATAATTGACTCTATATGTCTTGTGCTCAGATTCATCCTTAAATTTCTCAAATTCTTTTTCAAGTTCAGCATAGGATGATTTTAAATTTTCAAAATTTTTATTCAAGTCATCATATTCATCAAGTAGTTTCATGTGGTTGCTATCAATTAAAGCATGATCTTTCCTAAGGATTTTGTGTTCCTTATTAAGCTCTTCCAATTCTAAAACTAAACTAGCATGCATCTTTTTAGTTTTCCTATATGCATCATGCATGTGTTCAGAAACTTCAAACAATTCATTATAAGTTAAATCACATACCTCTTCTTGATCTGATTGTTCAGCTTTATCTGCCATCAAGCAAAGGTTGGTGACTTCTTCTTCTTTTTCAGTCTCAGATGAGTCTGAAGCTGAGTCCGCCCAAAAAGCCTTTTGAAACTTCTTCTTGCCCTTCTTTACCATTGGTTTCTCCTCTACCTTCTCCTTGCTAGGAGAGGCTTTGAATTTTGGACAATCAGTCTTTATATGACCTGGTTTCCTACATTCATAACAAATCACTTCATTAGAAACCTTGCCATTTCTGTTATACTTACCTCTATTCCATTGCTGGCGTCTCTTCTGCTTCCTCTTTAAAAAGCTTTTGAATTGTCTAGTCATCAGTGCTATATCATCTTCATCCTCAGGTTGTGAGTGTTCACTTTCTGACTCTTCCACATTTAGTGCAATATTCTTGTCCTTTCTTGGTTCACCTGCATCAATCTTTCTTTGACTTACTCCTTGCTCGTAAGCAATGAGTGAACCAAGAAGATTGTCAATAGAATAAATGTTCAGATCTTTTGACTCTGTAATTGCAGTAATTTTAGCATCGTATGCAGTAGGTAAACAACGAAGAATCTTATTAACCATTTCAGCATTAGTTAATTCCCTACCAAGTGCATGCAAAGAGGTGACAATTTGAGTGAATCTTGTGTACATGTCAGATATTGATTCATTAGGTTTCATGCGAAATAATTCGTAGTCATGTAACAAGATATTGAGTCTTGATTGCTTAACCTCATTTGTTCCTTCATAAGTAATACAAAGTCTATCCCATATGTCTTTTCCGCTTTTACAAGTGGAAACTCGCATGTAGTCTTCAGATTTTAAAGCACAAAAGAAACTATTTAAACATTTTGCATTTAATTGTGCTAAGTCACGTTCTTCTATAGTCCAATCTGCATAGGGTGTATCTACCCTATTTCCATCAACTAGTCTAGTTGGTTTTGTGTAACCTTCCTGGACTAACATCCACATGCGATAATCAAGTGACTGTAAGAAAGTAGACATGCGTGTTTTCCAAAAATCAAAAGGAATAATGTCAAACAGTGGAGGTCTAGTGATAGAGTAACCCTCAGGTGTGTTTCGGTTTCCAAATGTAGCCATCTACGTTAATCAAAAAGTAGTTCAAACTTATGATTTTGAAACAATGCTCTGATACCACTTGTTGAGTCTAGTAATTAGGTTGTTAAGCCTAAGTAAATGTCCCACGGCTACCAAGAGGGGGGTGAATTGGTAGTTTTAAAAATTTTAAACCCTCTTAAAATTAAAGTTGAACCGAAATAAAATTTTCGTTTAAAGTTTGTAGAAAAATATTTTTCAACCACAGAGTTGTTAAAACTGAAATTTAAAATGCGGAAACGTAAAAGCAATAAAGTAAATGACACCAGATTTATAGTGGTTCGGTCTATAACCAGACCTACATCCACTCCTCAGAGGCACCCTTTGAGTATTGCACTAATACCACAAAGTGACTCTCCTTTAGCACCCACAGCAAGGCGGAGAAGCCTGTACAAAACACTCTTTTCACCACTCCCCGGTGCGGCAGAGAACCGTCGTCCTTTTACACAATCCACAGTGCTGGCAGAGAACCGTCGTCCTTTCACACTCTCCTAGTGTGGGCAGAGAACCCTACGGCTGTTCACACTTTCCAAGTGTAGGCAGAGAACCTCCTTCCTTTTACACTCTCCTAGTGTAGGCAGAGAACCCACTTCCTTTTACACTCTCCTAGTGTAGGCAGAGAACCCACGTCTGTTCACACTCTCCAAGTGTCGGCAGTGAACCGGACCTTTTTTAATGATCTTCTCACAAGAATCTAGAAGGATGAAAGAAAAGAGTGAAGAAATCCAATTTCACAAGTAGAGATTCTTACCTTAGCAATCCAAGTGAAGCCTTCTTGCTCCAATGGTAGGAATCCTCCTTTGAATGCTCTCTTCCACTCTCCCCTTGGCTATTCTCTCAATAGGCACGAAGATCAAATGACAAAAAGATTGGGTGGCAGTCTAATTTGGAGTATTTATACAAAAGACATGAAAAACCGCCCAAAAACTGCAAGTTTTCAATTCTGTACGCAGTGGATCGTCCCGTACGATCATGGATCGTCCTGGACGATTTTACTTAAACGATCTGAAACGACCCAATTTGTATATGTGTACGAAATGACTTCGTACAGCTGATCGTCCTGTACGAACTAGGTTCGTCCAGTACGAACGGTTATTACAAGGTCGGTTCTAGAAACTGCTGAAAACTGTCCTAAGTCGGTTTATCGTTTGGACGAAAATATGTTCGTCTGGACGAAAATTTTCCAGAGAGCCGATCGTCCTGGACGATTATTTATTTCGTCTGGACAAAAATTTTCCAGAGCGCCCATCGCCGGGGACGATAATTTGGTTTCGTCTGGACGAAAATTTTCCAGAGAGTTATTCGTCCGGTACGATATTTATTTTCGTCTGGACGAAAATTTTCCAGAGGACTGGTCGCCCAGTACGATGGTAAAATTCGTCTGGACGAAATGTTTACAGAGAACCCATCGTCCGGGACGATATTAAAATTCGTCCTGGACGAATAGGACTTAGAAAAATTTTTCAAAGCAAGTTCCTATTCGTTCCAAGTGCTCTATAGGAGATAACTGACAGATCGTCCAGTACGATAAATATCGTCCTGTACGATCAGTATAGAATTTCATGATCTCCTAATTTGTGTGTGTGAGAGTTTATTCACTCAATTACAATCACTCCCTTTCAAAATTAATTAAAGAAAAGACAAACTTCAAATAAACAAAATATCATATGTTGAATTTGATTTGAAGTTTTCGTAGTCTGGAGTCTGATTTTCCTGAAATGTTAGTACACACAAGAGCAAGTGCAAATCTTCTAAATTTGTTAGGAGATAACTATACATCTGAACAATAATGTTTGGAATCATCAAAACTACATAAGTTGCACAAATATAAATCATTCAAATAGCAACTATTCAAACACTTAACAGTTCCCCCCCAAACATCATTGCCATACCTTGCTCTAAGAATCTGATTTAGTAACGTATAAGGTTTCCAATAGAAATTCCAAGCGAATTTAGCACGGAGAGGACCAACCATAGCCACCGGTGATTTTAAGCCCCTACCACCTTCTTTCTTCGGTTTACACAGAATATCCCAAGAAGCATAATGAATACCAGCAGAACCATTGTTTTTGCTACATATAAATCCTCTACACATCTTGTCAAACTCCTTCAAGATACTCAATGGAACTAAAGAAATAGAAGATAAAAACTGAGGTAAGGAAATGAAAGCAGATCTCACCAAAACCATTTTGCCCTCTAACGAAATGAATTTCTTTCCCCAAGTATTAAGTTTGTTAGAAGCCACCTCCAAGAGTTTCTGAAAATCGGATGCCACCAGCCTCCTTAGAGTTAATTTCACACCCAAATAATCCATCTCTTTCACAACTTTGAACTTAAGTTTCTTAGTAATTCTTTTCTGGATAATACTATTAGTATGCTTTCCAAAAATGATCATTGATTTCATGGTGTTCATCTTTTTCCCCATCCAATTACAATAATTGGAAATAATGCTTTTCAATTCTTTAACATCCTCCATCTTAGCTTCCGAAAAAATCAAAACATCATCCGCAAAGAGTAAGTGAGAAACTCTAGGAGCAAGAGGAGTAATAGAGATACCCAAACCAACCCTTCTAGAGTTTAAAACATTAGACAAAATTTGTGAACAAAGAATGAAAAGATAAGGGGATAAAGGACACCCTTGTCTAAATCCACATCTTCCATCAATCCAATCAGTTTTCTTCCCATTTATTAAAATGCAAAACTTGGGATTGAGAACACAATTAAGAACCAGCTCTGAAAATTTAGAAGGGAATTTAAGTTGAATAAGAACTTGCCTTAGTGTTTGCCACCCCATACTAACATAAGCTTGCTCCATATCTAGTTTTATAGCCAACATACCACTTCTAGCTTTAGACCACATGAACTTATTGAAAACCTCTTGAGCTAAGAGAACATGATCAGAAAGAGAACGACCATTTATAAAGGCTGCTTGATCAACTGTAATAATATTTTGGATAACCTTTTCCAATCTGTTTAAGAGCATTTTGGCTATGAGTTTATAAACAGTCATGCATAAACTAATCGGTCTGTAATTTGCTGATTCTTGAGGGCTTTTAATTTTCGGTATCAATACAATTATAGTTTCCTTCCAATTATGATTCATAACTCCTAAAGCAAGGAACTGACTGATAGCACACAAAATATCCTCTTCAATAATATTCCAAAAATCTTTGACAAAACCAAAATAAATTCGATCATTACCAGGAGATACATTTCTCTCAGAATTCTTCACAACAATCAATAATTCCTCTCTAGAAAAATCAGCATCAAGCAAGTTATGTTCCCTCTCACAAATGGTTTTCAATGGTGATGGCAACCCCTCTAAAGAGCATCTCCTAAGTTGTCATTTACTTCTGAAATAATCAGAAAAAGTTTTCCGGATAACATCTTCTTCCTCCGACAAAGTCCCATCTACTGTTTTGATATGATTAATCCAGTTAGAGCTCCTTCTCGAATTTGCAAAGGCATGAAAGAAGGACAAATTACAATCCCCTTCCTCCATCCATTTGGCTTTGGCCCTTTGTCTCCACCAAGTATTAAGTCTAGCCAATGTAACATTCAGTTCATTAATTTTGAATCTCAAAACCTGTAGCTTATTCGCCGAGAGCTCACCATCAGACTCTTCTAGCTGAATTCCAGAAATTTCATCTTTCAACTTATCTCTCAATGAATTCAAATTTTTAAATTTTTCCTTTCTCCAATAATACAAGGCTTTCAAAGTTCGTTTAAACTTAACATTCAGAGCTGAAGCCGGATCTTCCCTGCATTCTCTACTCCAGATTTTTCTCACCAACGTCGTAGCACCAAAGTAAGAAGCCCACACCTCTTCGTACCTGATAATTCTATTGAATTCCACAGGTTTAAAAATATTAAGTAATAACGGACAATGGTCCGAAGCCACCCGAGATAAGTGTTTAACAACAGCCACATGAATGATGTCCAGAGCACAGGAATTAATAAGACATCTATCCAATTTTTCCAAGATACAAGCATTCCCTATTTTGTTATTACACCAAGTGAACTTGGGTCCCATAGTTTTGACTTCATGAAGATCATTCTGGATCAGGAAATTACTGAAATCCTTAGAACCTTGGGATAAAACAAACCTCTTCCCTCCTCTTTTCTCTGCTTGGGACATTACACAATTAAAGTAACCTCCTATTACCATGGGAAGAATACCTGTACAGTGCTTTTCCAAATCCAGCCAGAGTTTTCTTCTATCAAACATATTCGTGCTACCATAACATGAAGCAATCTTCCATTCACGTTTGCCAGCCACATTTAACAACCCCAAAATCATTTGAGAAGAAGACTCAATAATGGAGAACGAAGCTAAGTCATTCCTCCATAAAACCATTAAACCACCTGAGAGTCCTATAGCTGGAACCATAAAAGCATTCTAGTTAGAGCCAAGTAACTTCAAAACTTGGTTATTATCCATAGAAGAAATCTTTGTTTCCAACAACCCAATAAACAAAACTCCATTATCCTTAACAATCTCCTTGAGGTAGAGAGCAGCCTCCAATTTTTTGACTCCTCTATAATTCCAAAAAAGCAAGGAATTCATATTTTAAAAACAGGGGAAGGCCCCCCAACCTTCTTACTCTTCCCTCCATCCATCTTTCTATTATGAGGTAGAATGTTCCCAGATCCCAGAGATTTAAGCTCCTTCACAAGCTTACCTTCTTATCAACCGATTGATTTTCTGCCTTAGGTTCATCCTGAGTTGGAATAACCTTTTCAGAGAGTTTACAAACTTTAGGTTGCTGCTTATTACCCAGATCAGAGCATTTCCTGTAGGAAAGAGACATGAAAATTTCCCCTTCCTCCAAATCATTTCCAGATCCAGAATCTCCTAATTCTGATAACACCTTGAACCTTTTTAAAACTTCACAGCCATAAATAATTCCTGATAACTCTTTCTGATCAGCTAGGATAGCAACCTGGTTATTCTCAACCAGATTACTCTCTTTACCCTCCTTGTTATTTTCAACAACTGAAATAACTAAAACCTCCTCTACCACCATTTTGTCTGTCTTCACGTTATTCTCTTCAGTAATCTTCAAATTCTTTCGGATAGACAACCCAACCTTGGGGACAAACACTTTCTTCATAGGAATAGACATCTTCTTGCTGACCACATTCCTGTAGTTAGTTTTTTTATTCAATTTCTTCTTACCAAATTGAACAGGAATCCACGGGTTGCTGTCGATAATGTTACTCTTCTTACTATTATTATTATAATATTATTATTATTAGTAGTAGTATTTACCTTTTTTTATTCTTCTAATCTTATTTTTTGTACTATTAAAACTACTATCATTATTGCTAGTACTAGAATTACTATGAATATTCAGTTAGTGCTATTATTAATATTACAATTGCTATTACTATTTAGTTTTGTTATTAAAATTACTATTATCTCTAACTATTTTAATTCTTTCTATTTTTATAGCACTCTAACGATGTCTCCTATTTAAATTCTTTGAATTTTATTTTTTCTACTATTATTATTATTATTATTATTATTATTATTATTATTATTATTTATAACTAGTACTATTATGAAGATTCAGTTACTGTTATTATTAATATTTCAGAACTTAATTGAACATTTATTAATTACGTAAATGAATTTTGGTATCTTCTCATTTAAGTCTCTTCCTTTCTTATTTGAACATTTATTATTCTTCCAAACTATAAATCATTGATATAATTTAATATACGACTTCTATGATAATTATCATGGAAATTCATTACATGCTAGCAAAATTTTCGGCGGCTGCCACAACCACAACGTGAAATTTCCGGAACTTCGCTGGAAATAAGCCGCTGGTTTACATTTCTTAAGTGGCTTGTACCGGAGGAAAAAAAATCCGTCGGAAAACAGCTAGAAATCCAATTTCCACTGGAAAATTGTACATTTCCACCAGAAAAATTCGCCTATATATAACAGGCTTGGGTTGGGCTAATGTTGTCGGGTATATGTGCAATTAATTTTTATGTTCTAATAATAAAAGCTTTTTTTTTTTTTTTTTTTTTTTTTTTTTTTTTTTTGTAAACTAAAGCTATGATATCTCTAAGGCTGGTTGCAATTTTTATTTTATATCCTACTACTTTCGAATTTGCTTGGCCGATTCCTAAGCTCATGTCGGGATATCAATTCCCGGCAATCACGTGAAAACAAGAAGGCTGAGTGGGTCTGGTCGACTGTGGTGAAAAAAAAAAAAAAAAAAAGTTTTGCATTTAACATAAAACACAGAGCTCTTTTGCGTTTTCAACTGAAAACGTAGAAAAGAAATGTGTTCTCTCCCTCTCTTTTGCGTTCATCCTCTTGCTTTACGGCTAAAACATGATCCTTTTAAAAATTTCAAAAAAATTTTTATTACTTCAACACAAAAAATGTCCTTGAAAATAACTTTTAAGAGCAGTAGTGTCTAATGATGTTGCGTCAACTATTACTATTGATGGCATGGCCATCTCTCTCTCTCTCTCTCTCTCTCTCTCTCTCTCTCTCTCTCTCTCTCTCTCTCTCTCTCTCTCTCTCTCTCTCTCTATATATATATATATATATATATATAAAGGAGATGTTATTCACCAAATAATATGATGGATCTTGCTCACAGAAGCTCATGTTGGAATGTGCCCTTCCATCCAGACACATCACAACATATATATATTTATATAGTTTTTTTTATAGAAGTATGAATTAGGGGTAAATTTCAAAAGTTACAATCAACAGGTTGATAGATTTTGCCAAATAAATATTCATGAATTTTTATCCTATCAAAAAGTAACATTTTAATGTAAAAAAAAAATATTTATGATGGTATAAATAGATATCTCCTACGTCCAAAAAATTGACAATTTTTCCACGATAGCACAAATTATGGATAATTTTGCAATCGTGCAATTTATGATTTTTTTTATCATACCAGATAGCAATGTTTTGACATGAAAATATTAGTAAAAGTAGACCAACATGTAGCCTACCATAAAAAAAAAAAAGCAAAAAAATTTGTTAAGGGAGCGCATTGCAAAAAATTATCTTAATTACCTCCAATAAATTTTAAATTATTGTTGTATAATTTTTCTCATATTTTATTGGAGATAAATCGAGCATGTGAGCCTTTATAACCTCTAATAGCTTTTAAAGTCTTGTTGCACAATTCTTGGGTCTCATACAAAGAAGAAAGCCTTTATAACCTCTAATAGATTTTAAAGTCGTGTTGCACAATTTTTGTGCCTCCTACAGAGAAGAATTGGATCATGGGTAAGAGAATTGAGCCTCTCCCCAAGCATTAAAAGGTTTATTTATATATCCACATGAGGAGATGGAGGGAAAATTTTTGGTGTAATTTGGAAAAAAATGGTGCTTAAATTACTTTATTTTAAATAGAGAGAAAAAACAAAAAAAAAATCTCAATATTAACCCGAACTAAAAATTTTTGGCACGGGTTAAACCCTTTAATAAATGGGCCAAGTTCGGGTCAACCCACCAATTCGGAATTAACCCTATCTTGACTTGGATCAGACAGATTTATGGGATTTGGTTGAAGAAGCACGCACAATGGGACCATCACATCGAGCGAAATGAAAGCTATGTGGAAAACATTTGGATACCAAGGAATAGTAGGCTCATTCTCATTGTTTAGGTCGCCCCTAGCTTGTTGTTTACATGTGTGTGTTGTTTGTGTACATAGTGTGAAACATAAGTACTCTATCAATGTATAAAAACTTAAGCATTGGTGTTTTAAAGTATAAAAACAATAGAGTCTTAGGAGCCAAATGTGTGAGCCCAAGAAAAAATACATGTAACACCAAGAAACCTAGGAAAAAAAAAAAAGAAATTTCTACATCACAAATATTTACAATCAATCAATCAATCAAAGTAGGTAAATAAAAGTCAATGACAAGTGACATATAATACACAAATCTTGGTTTGTTGTAAAGTAACAATGGCCAAGCTCCACCGACTACAAGCTTGAATTTCTACACAAATACAATGACACAAGTCTATACAAAGTAAAGTTGCTTATTTAAATGTCTCCATGTTTCAGGATCTAGGCTCCAGGTATGAACATGCTCCTATAGAATTCCAAAGAAGAAATATTCTTTTGAACTTCTATACTTTATAATAAGCAATTTTACTTTAGAATTTAATATTCTTTATAATTTATAATTCTATTCAAAATTCTATTTAATATTCTCAATTAAAATATATAATTTTGTTCTACATATAGTATGATTAACAGAAAAATTAAAATATTTCTTTTTCACTTCTCCTATGTGTGTGCATGGTTGCTAAAAAAACATACAACTTTTATATTCTTTGACTCAAGAAAAATAAAATGACAAACTCCTTCAAATAAATATAACCTATAAAATCCATTCTTAAGCTCTAATTCTCTGATGGTCTTTATGTATGTTGAACCTAAAATGTTAATGATGCACATAAAATAATTTGCAGCATATAAAGTAGGAGAAACTAAATAAACATCCAATAATATTTATTACCATCAAAACATAAGCTCAGACTCCTAGATTGTATCATATTGGACTGCCATCAACTGATTAACATTTATATACTATTATTAGATAACCATGATCATTTAAACAACTTTCATCCCATGTCAATTTTGTGGTGTTTTTTGTCAGCTCTCCATATTTCACAACCCGACCTGTTATAACCCATGTGCAGGACAGGTCATACCATGTCTGATGGTGATAGAATAAAATCTCCATAATCTAATTGGAGAGAATTGTGAAAAATTCAAATAATTTAGTAACTATAGATCCATTAAGATTTTAATTAAAATGTATAAATTTAAAAAATTTAATTATAAAAAATATCTCACAACTTAACCCAACATGATAGGTCCTATCGTGTTGAGCTGTGACAGACAAATCTCAAGATCAAGATTTGGAAATGTTTTAGATTATCTTCCCTTGTACATTTTAAATAAACAACTTACTACAGAGCAACTAAAATATCCAAATTACTGAAAATAAACTTATCCATAAAATCTCTTTCATTTCATCAAAAAATATATATATGTTCTACACTACATTACATCGTTACATAACAGATAGCAGAGAAAATAATAACCAAAGTTGTCCATGAGTGTGAACATATTAAAATAACATATTAAAATAGAGAGCTATCTATAGACTCAAATTTGATACTAAACATCTAATTAATCAACAGGCTCCTTCCTTTTTTGAGATCCTTTAAATATAATGCAAAATCATACTAAGCTATAATAGCTCAGCAGGTCTTAAACACCGATCTAAAATTTTATGATTTATTTTTATTAAATATTTTTAGAATATTTAAATGCAATATAGTAAATCATCATGCAGTAAAAAGAGTATAGTTGTTATCTAAAGATTAAAATAATAATATTGAGAAGTCAAATAAATTAAAATTCATATCGCTAAACATAATATAAGAGTTTTTTTTTTAACCCATATAAAAATTCAAAGGATTTTGGCCTCCTATGATTCCATTTATGTTTATAGCACCAGAATATGCTTGTAGGCACCAGAACATGGCTTATAGCAACCATAACATGCCTTATAGACACCATATTCCTAGTAATCAAATAGAATATCAAGATATTTTTGCCCCTTATATCTCCCTACAATCATTTTTCATATCAAATAATCACATAAACATATATTTCATCTCATGATAGCAATTCAAACATAAATAGACACACTTCATAATTACATATTTTTTTTATAAAGATAGGAAACATAAAATCCTACTAAGTACAAATGCACTTTTTCAAAGCATAACTAAATTACTAGATATTATGTAAAACATAGTTTTGAGACATTAATCATATTACAATGCTATGTTTAGAGTTCATATTATTTTTTATTTAATAATAACACTATAAATCCAAATCCCCAAGTGTAAAGTTTCAAAAAATATTTAAAATATTCAGAATTTCAATGTCTAAAACATATAAAAGTTATGCTATGAAAGTTTTTTCTAGTACAAATTTATCTTTATTTTTTGGTAATAAAAAACTTTAATATGAAAAATTGGAAAAAAAAAACTTTATAATTTTTAAAATTTAGATATGAATAATGTGACATACTTTTTTAAAACAAAAATGGAGAATACATTAAAATAAAGTAAAAAAGTATACAAAAAAGTACGAACTAGGAAATAGCATAAAAAATAAGTTTTCCTCAAAAAAAAAACAAAACAAATAAGAGAGAATCTTGACCATGCTTAAATGCTCCATACACATGCTATGAAAACCTCAATGGGATTCCACCCCGCCACCCTCCTTTTTATGCTTCCTTGGTTGATCAATAATTGGCCCCAAGAGTTGAAGTTCCATAGCAAAATGAGTCAAAGAGACTCTATCTTTCCTTGGTTTAGAACACCTTGGATGCAAGAGAGCCTCAATGGAGAACTTGAATGGAATGTTGGAGAATTCACAATCCCTAGATGCAGCAACATGTTTGGCCGGTTCACTGACTTCCCCACTAGGGGCCTTCTGAGCCTCATTACCAACATTGGAATTCTTATTATGTTGTCTCCTAGATTTTCTAGAAGTTACAAGACTCCAAGGCCCATAGCTTTCAGGATCTTGCCCTTCTTTTGCACATTACAAAGAAGAAAGAGAATGCTCACTTTCCAAAAGAGGTTGATGGAGGGTTGATTGGATCATGGAAGATGGAATAGGGTCAATATTCACCATAAGAGGGCAATTATTAGTGATAAAAGGGTCACTAGAAGAGGTGTTGCTACTATCCTTACACAAAATAGATTTATCCCGCACCTCATTAGATCTGCTTTGAGGATGTTGCAAGGGCTATTTGCATGCATGAGGTACATTTAGACAGTGACTTATGTTGTTCCCAATAAGACCACAATGGAAGCAAAGGTGAGAAATCCCCTCATATTCTGATATTTGAAAAAACTTTCCATGAATCCCAGAGATCCAAACTCCCAGGGGAAACTTGCCACTAAGATCCATCCTCACGCAAACACAAGCAAAAACATTTCACCCCCAAGAGGTTGCTTGAGCATTTCCACATAAAGGTTATCCAAAAAAAGAAGCTATCCAAGCAAGGTTAGTGTTATCCCAATACAAAAGAGGTAAGTAAGGCAAGCGAATCCACACATGAGAAGATAAACCCACCATAGATTGGGAGAGAAAGAATTAGACCAATGATCCAAACCAACAATAAATCCACTGCGATGCTAGGCCCATAACCAAGGTGCTCGAACACCCAACACCTAGGCGTTCCAAGCAAAAAAATTTAGATTTTACCAAAATATATTTTATAACCCTCATACTCATTTTAAAATATATGTAAACCATTTTTACACACCAAAATACTTCCAAACACATACAAATAGATTCTAAATACAACATTTCAAATATTTACCTTTTTAATTCGAGTCACGAGTCAGAAACATGTAGAACAGAACTCTAAATTTGGAGATGTTACAACCCTCCCCTCCTCAAAAGAATATCATCATCGACATTTCAAAACTCATATATCATATCACAAAAATAAATTAGGATACAACTCTCTCATCTCATACTCTTTTCTGCAAGTAATTTCTCTTTAGGTTTTGTTATTTCACCATACCTTCACCATTGATATTTATTTATTCCTTAGCTTTCTGGCATCCTAGGCTATAACCCTCTCTGGTTCTTCAGTATAGCTCAAATTCATACATGCCTTTATGTATTCAATAGATATTCTATTTCCAAAATTAGATACGCATTTTCCTAAACGTGAAACTTTAAACATATTATGAATCTAAAAAATATGACCTGACAACTATAACATGCAGATAGACTTTCCAATTCTATTAATCACTTCAAAGGTTCCAACTTATCTTGGACTTACCTTTACTTCCGTACCAAATCTACTAACACCTTTCATAAATATGATCTTCACATATACTAAAGGTCTTGTATGAAACTCTACAGCTTGATGTTTAACATCAAATTGCTATTGCTGACTATCCCGTGTAGCGTTAATTCTATCTCTAATCAAATAGATCTTTTCAATTGCACCATCTACTAAGATTGGCCTAATCAATGGTCTTTCTCCCACATTTATCTAAGACAGCAGTGCATGACACTTCTTACCATATAGAGCTTCATATAGAGACATAATTATACTTAACAAAGAATTATTATTGTAAGAAAACTTGATCAAAGGAATATGATACTCCTAACTACCACAAAAACCCAAAATCTTCAATCTCAAAAAATCTTCCAGTTCCTATATAGTCCTCTTAGACTATCCATTAGCCTTAGGATGAAATGTGGTTTAGTACCCAAATCTTGTTGAATACCTCTTCAAAGTATGAAGGTAGTTTGGAGGTAAACCTATCATCTGTGTTAGAGACTATAACCATTAGTATTCCATATAATCTAACAATCTCATGCACATATGCATGTGCAAATCTATCTACTAAATAAAATTATTACATCAAAATGAATTGAGCTGATTGTGTAAGACAATCAACTATAACCAAAATGTCAATATGTGCCTGTCATGACTTGGAAAAACCCATGGCAAAATCCATATTCACTTCTTTCTATTTCCACTTAGGAAGTTGTAATGGTTGCAGAAAATCTCTTGGTCACTAATATTCTACCTTCACTAACTGAAATATTTCACATTTTTAAACAAATCAACAAAATTCTTTTTTAATATAGGCCACCAAAATATACATTTCAAATCATGAAATATTTTACTACTTCATGGATAAACAATATACTCAAAATAATGAGTCTCATGTAGAATAAATGATTTCAAATCTCAAAAAATTAGAACCTAAATTCTATTATTATAGAAAATAATATCCAAATTAGATATGCGCAATTCAGATTTGTTATCAGTTTTGATTAGATCAATCAATTTTAGATATTTTGTATCTAACTTTTTAGTTTCCTTAATCTTTTCTTATAGAGAAGGTTAAATGATCATTTGAGCCAATATACCAGGATCTCAATCGATATAAGAAATTACCTCCAATTGTAATATCTTCATATCATGGAACAAACACTCATTAAAATTAAGTTGAATACATGAAAAGCCAGAAGAATTCCTACTCAATGCATATGCTGCTATATTAACAATTCTAGCATGATACCAAATAGTCATATCTTAGTCTTTAATTTACTTAAGCCGTCTCTTTTTCCTCAGATTCATATCCTTCTAAGTAAATATATATTTCAGACATTGATATCCATAAAAATCAAATAATTAACACTGTATAGATAGAGTCTCCAAATCTTCAGAGTAAAAATTATATTAGTAAGTTTCATATCATTTGCCAGATAGTTCCTCTCATATGGTTTAAGCTTTATTGAAACATAGGCCATCACCCTTATCGTAATGTATTAATGTGCATCCTAGTCCCTTCAGTGAAGCGTCATTGAAAACATGAAATCCTTCTATACTAGATGGAAGAGCAAAAACTAGAGCAAAAGTCAAATAATCTTTAATATCTAAAATAATCCTCAAACTCTTGAGTCTAGATAAAAACCACTAACTTCCAATTCATTCTCATTAAAGATACAAAAATATGAATAAAATCTTTCATAAACTTCCTATAATATTCATCTATGCCCAATAAATTATGTACCTCACATATAGTAGTAGGTCTTGGCCATTTAATAACTACTTAAACTTTTTGGGGATCTATAAAAATACTAGCACTACTCACCACATGCCCCATAAAAGAAATACTCATCAACCAGAACTCACATTCTGAGAATTTTACATATAACTAATATTACCTCAGAGTTTCCCAAGTAATTCTCAGTTATCTGACATAATATTCCTCAGAAGTATATTAAATTAAAATGTCATATATGAAATAATAACTAACTGATCCACAAAAAAATTGTAAATACTCTGTTCATCAGATCTATAAAGACAGCTGGTACATTAGTCAACCCAAAATGATGACTAGCAACTTATAATGTTTGTACCTACTATTGAAAGCTATCTTCATCAAATTAGACTCACTCACCTTTACCTAATAAAATCTTGATAGCAGATTAATCTTAGAAAATGTAGAAGATCCAAAAAGTTAATTAAATAAATCATTAATCTATAGTACATAATACTTGTTCTTGATAAAGATTTTATTTAACTCTATATAATTAATGCACATGCACATCACATAATTATTTTTCTTCACAAATAGAACAGGTGATCCCCATGGAGACACACTAGGATGAAAAAAAACTCTATCAATGAACTCTTAAAGTTTTACCTTCAACTCATGGAATTCCTTAGGCACCATCCTATATGGAGCCTTAGAAATTAGAGTTGTACCCATAAATATATCAATACATAACTCAATATCTCTTTCAATAGGCTAACTGACTAACTCCTTAAGAAATACATCCAAAAATTCATTCACTACCAGGACATCATAAAGTGATCAAAATCTACACTCTTATCCCATATTGATGCTAGAAATACCATGCAACCCTATTTCCATAATTTTTTTGCTTTTATAGTAGAAGTATGACAATATAAAAGACTTTTAATTCCCTAGAATACATAACTCTCACTGCCCAAAAATAAAGTAACTAACTTTTTCAAGTAAACTATCTGAGCCTCATACCAACTCAACTAATCCAAACCTAAATGACATTAAATACAAAAATAGGTAATAAAATCAAACTATACCTCCGTTTCCTATGAGAAATATCAATGTCACAGAAACATACCCAATTGCTATATATTATCTCCAATCAGTTAAGTAATAGATAGTTAAAAGATAGTAAACCTGGATGCATGTGTAGTTTGTAGAAGAAATGTTAAAAATAAATGAATGATTAGCTGTAAAATTACTTAAAATACAACATGGATGATTAAACATGTATGTCATACATGTCAACATTTGAAGTATCATGAGCCTCCTTTTGAGTCAAATAATATACATGTGCCTGAATTATAGTTGGAGCAACATGACTACTAGGCTCTCTCTAACCTTTCCAAATTGCCTCCCTGCCATATAACTAGATCCATTTCCTCTATGAAATGGTCCCTCAAAAAATATATGGAGTGGAGCTACCCTAGGGCTCCCTAACAGTTTAACAAATCCCTAAAATTTGGGCTCATATTAAGATGAAATCCTACTTATGGATACTCCACCATCTTGTGTCTTTTCTATCCTCATCTAATACACTAGTCAGTCATCTATAATACTGTTAAAAGTGACATCTTCATATCTCTAGTACATATATGTTATATTAACAAAACGCTCATAACTAACAACACTGGTCCTACTCAGAGCTACCACAGACATAGATTATCTAACTTTTATAGACCTCAAATTTGAATTTACTCTTCTTCCCAAAAATCTACTTCCATATGTCTCACCACCAAATATTTTCCTAGTACAAGTCCTTTGTTGACGAGTAGCTATCAAATTATTTTTTTATCAAACAGGCTCTCTCCATAAGCTCAGAGAAATAAAAAATGTGAAATGCTTCCAATGACTATCTCATACTATCTCAAAGTCCTCTTAAAATTCTATTACACTTCACTTTGGGAGTATTAACTAACTGCAAAGCATATCTAACCAAATAATAAACTCTGCCTTATATTGTATCATAGTCCTTCGCTCCTAAACTAATCTTTAAAAAGTCTACTATATTTGTTGACATATAAAATGTGGTATAAATAAGGCTTTAAATACATTATGAACTCCTCCTAACTTATAAGAGAATTCAATCTCCCTTGAAATATATCTGCTTATTAGCCTATCCCTCAGTGCTCTGCCTCACCATCTAATAGAAAATAGATAATGAAACTTTCCTCTCATGAGGATAGTACATACTATCAAATATTTTCTCCACCCTCCTTAACTAGCCCTCTGCTGCTCTTGGCTTGATTATTCCCTCAAATCTTATAAGCTTCAATCTCAAAAATATTTATAGATGTAAGTCTACCTCCTCAGACCTAGCAGCAAGAACTCTATTCTGGGCCTCACCAATCATTTCGGTATCATACTAGCAAATTGAGAAACTATATCATAACTGACTGCCAGAGCAGTATTATATACAAGAGCTTCCTAACTAGTACTCTTTCTATATGTCATATATGGGCCTAATGAAACCATAATCACATAGAATATGTAACTGAATATATATGCACATAAAAATATATAATAATGAACACAAATTGAGTTATAAATCTATTTCTATAGATCTATATTATGATTCATTTCCTAAAACTATTGCTTTAATACCACAAAAGTTTATCATAGCTCAACCCAATAGGATAAGCCCTACTTTGTTGAGATGTGATAGGTAAATCCTAAGATCTAATTTTGAAAATATATTAGATTTTCTTCACATATACAATTAAAACAAACAACACACAATAGAGCTATTAAAATATCATAAGTATTAAAAATAAACTCATCCACAAAATCTCTTTTATTTCATGGAAATGTATATATATTATCTACAATATAGTACATAACTACAGAACTAAGAATAGAGTAAAATATAAACAAAGTTATCCACGATTGCACAAAAATTAAAATAGAGAAATATGTCTAGACTCATATCAAATATTGACTTACTAATCAACGGGCTCCTTCTCTTTCCTAGTACATAAAAAAGAATGCAAAATTGAACTAAGCTACAACAACTCAAAAGAACATAAATACCGATTGAAATGTTTAAATTATTTTTTTATTAAATATTTTCAGAATATTTAAATGCAGTATAACAAATCACCTTGCAATAATAAGAGCATAAAAATTATTTAAAAAATCAAATAATAATATCGAGCACTCAAATAAATTGAAATTCATACCACATAATATAACATAACAATTTTATCTGGAACTAGATATAATCTCAAAGGATTCTTGCCCCTTATGACTCTCCTTATGCTCATAGTATTAGTGCATGCTTGTAGGCATTAGCATATTGATTATAACCACTAGAACATGCCTTATAATGATCAAATTCTTGGTCACATATAGAATTTCAAAGGATTCTAGCCTCTTATATGTCACAACAACAATTTTTAAATAAAAAAAATCATATAAATACATATTTCAACTCATGATAAGAATGTAAGCATAATTATGCACATTTTAGAATTGTACAATTTTCTATAATGATAGGCTATAGAAAATCCTATTGAGTACAAATAAATAGTTTTAAAATATAATCAAATTATCAGAGATAGTGTAAAATATCATTTTGAAACTTTAATCATACTAGAACACTATTGTTTAGAGTATATATTAATTTATATTCAATAAAAATAGAATAAATTCCAAATCCCCCAGTGCAAAATTTCTAAAAAATATTCAAAATATTCAGAATCCCAATCTCTATAACATATAAAAATTTACATGATGAAATTTTTTAGTATAAAGTTATCCTTATTTTTTTGTAATGAAAATAGAAATTTAATCAAAAAATATAAAAACTTCTTATTTTTAAAAATTGAGATGGGAATAATATCACCTGCCTTGATATGTATAACTTCCCAAACTGGATTAACTGCTAAAATGTCCTAAACCAGCTCACAAAACCCTTTTTCCCTATCTAAAACCTCTCATTTCTCTCTCTTCTTCAGCTCTCTGACAGATGAAAAGAATGGAAGATTAGAATATTTAATATTTTAAGTGTAGAATTTGATCTAACGCCTAGGTGATCTAATAAACTAGTTCATTCTTCATTTTCCTAAGAGAACAACACCATAATGTCCCATTTTTAGGACTGTGGCGCCTGACTCAACTCCAAGGAACGCGAACACCCAACATCTAAGTGCTCCAAAGGAAAAAATCTTTATTTTGCTAGAATGTAGTACAAACTTTTGGGGCTTATTTTAGAATACATGAAAACTATTTTCACACTCCAAAACACTTTCAAACACATACAATGGGTTCAAAATACAAATTTTTAAACATTTTCTTTTTCCAATTTGTGTCAAAATAGGTAGAATAACGCTATGAGTTTAAAGATGTCACAAAGTATAACTTGTCATGGCTAGGATAATTTATCTAACTACCTTGATAGATGAAATTGATCCTAAGCCTCCTGAAATGAAAATTTTCTCTTTAGAAATCCTCTTCCTCTCTCTCTCTCTCTCTCTCTCTCTCTCTCTCTCTCTCTCTCTCTCTCTCTCTCTCTCTCTCTCTCTCTCTCTCTCTCTCTCTCTCTCTCTAGCTGATAGCTTAAGGTTAAAAGGGATTTTCTAAAATACCAAGAATTTGTATAACTACTTGACCCGTTATTTCCCATAGATAGAACGGGTCATACCATGTTGAATGGTGATCGGGCAAAATCTCTAAGATCCTTTTGGAAAGAATTATAGAATTTTCAAATAATTTACTAACAATAGAGGAGCTAAGAATTCAATTAACATAGTTGAATACTCTTCATCAAAAGCTTTTTCATTCATATAAAAATATTTAAAATTAAAATAATTTTGTACAAACATTACATGACATAGTTAGTACATATCAAAAAGGAAAAGCCATGAGTGTCAAAATTTGACTAACATGCTTATACATACTCAAATATCCAGGCTTGTAATTTTTCATCTACTTAGACTACCCTTTATCCTTATCCTGATGAGAAATAAATATGAAAAGCTAGCATGAGCAACCATAACTCAATAGGCTACATAAACCCATTCAAATTTCCAATATTGTTTGCCACAAAAAAATAAAGTAGAAATAATGAGTTTATATAATTTCATCTGTGTAGAGGTCTAATCATATTGCTTGGAATAAATAAATAAACATATAACAATAAGTGTTATCTCTAAAGTATCAATTATAATACCAAAATAGTAAGGAAATAGAATAGTAAGTACTTCATATTCATATCTCATAATGGTTAGAAATTTTCTCAGACATTTATACCACCCAAAAAATATCATAATTCAGGCTCCTATGACTCCATGTATTAGCATATTAGATAACAAGCATATATGATGCTCAAAGTATAACATGACAAATACTCAAAGATTTCAAGTCCTTTTGACTCCCAGCATATAGCACATGAGACTTCCTCCAACAATTATAATTCATCCATGTTTACACATTTCAAGAATATAAACATAAAAAAATAAATGTATATTATCATGTAGTACACTCAGAGTCATCATAGGGTTTCTCAGAGTGTCCTACTAATAGTCAAATAATAAAAAAAATTGGGTGAAAGGCACATATGTGATTTTAACATTTTTAAAAAAATTATGCAATTTTCTCAATATTTTTCTCATGTAATTAGTGATTTTGCCATATTATAAGGATATTGAGTTTTGTATTGATGTATTTTTGGGTACTACTATGATACCCAAGGTTCCATATAGGATGGTAAAAAAAATCTTCAATAATTGAAGGTGCAACTACAAAAGATTGTTAATAGATGTTTTGTTCGTTATCGTGTCTCTGTTAGGAGTACATATTTTATCTATGAAGAAGAAATATGGTATAGTATGTATGTGTGTGTTGTAATATATATCATACAAAATGATGGTAAGTTCCTATTAATGATCATTAATTCTAATTTAATAAGGGATTATGACACTACAGGAAAATCACACATTTCCGGCGGCTTTTTCCGGCGGAATTTGAGTAGTTTCCGGCGGCTTTCTTGCCGCCGGTAAAAACGGCGTAGGAAAATAATTTCCGACGGCTTTTTCCGGCGGCAAATGATGCCGGCGGCTTGCCGGCGGACACAAACCGCCGGTTGAATAAAAAAAAAATTCAGGCGGACCAGACCGAGTGCGCCAACGTGCCCGTCGGCACGCCAGCGCGTGCGCTCTGGCTGTCGCGCCAGACCGCGGGTCACGCCGGACCAGACCAAGCCCGAGTGCGTCGGTCCGCGCGCGTGAGCCAGCCTGAGCCCGAGTGCGCCAACTCACCCGCTCCCGCGTCTGTCTTCGCTGAGATTCGAACCGTAGACCTCCTCACCCGCGCCGCGATGCCTGACCAATGCGCCGATTCGCCAAAATGGTTAAATGTAAGAATTTTTTTATTTATATTAAAACAGTCTGAATATTATAATTAAACATTATTTATTTAAATTTATTATTTTAATTGATAATTAAAATAAACTAATTAAGTAAAGCCGCCGGTAATCTGTCGGAAAGCCGCCGGAAAATTCTGCGGGAATATTTTGCGGGAAATTAGCCGTCGCAAAATTTTGCGGGGAAATTAGCCGTCGGAAAGCCGCCGGTAAGCCATCGGAAAGCCGCCGGACAATTCCGCGGGATAATTTTGCGGGAAATTAACCGACGGTAAGCCGCCGGAAAATTCTGTAGGGAATAATCCGTCAAAAACCGCCGGAAATTCGCCGGAAAGCCGCCGAAAAACTGGCCGCCGGAAAGCCGCCGGAAAATTCCGCCGGTAATAAGTGATTTTCCTGTAGTGCGAGTCTTAAAATGTGGAATGGGACTTGAAGGAATCAAGTTTTAGAGTAAGAAAAGGGGAATATCCAAGTTAGGAATTTGCACTATGGGCGATGTAACATAAGGGTTGGTGGAACCTTGGCTTTGAGCTCTTAAGAAAATTGACAAAAAAAAAAAAGGTTTGGGCATGCATATCTGCTTTAGGGAAGCGTCGTAATGGCACTGGGTCCTAGGTGAAGATATTTTTGGAGAATCTAGAAGAATCTCTAAAGGTGCTGCAATGCTGGGGAGGTGAGCGCCATGGTGCTCGGTCAAGATAGTGAATTTAAATAATAAAATATCTAAAACTATTAAGCCATTCCCATTTCCACCCAGCTTTGTCAAAGAACAAAAGAGGAGGAGAAGAGGAAAGGAGAGATATGAGGATAAAATGCATGACTCGTTTGTTGGGCTAGTTCATGATATTGTCAGCTCAAAGTTGACTTTTAAACTCTATCTCTAATTTCAATTTCATTAAATTTATAAAAATATATGGATGAAAATGTGTTTTTATTAAGTTTTATGAAGTTTTCACCGTGTGATTTTTAATATGTTATTCCTCTCCTTATTATGAACATTTTGGTTAAATAAAATTGAGTTTTCAACTGTTGATTTTCTTACATGATATTTTGAGTATATTATGAGATAGAAGCTTTCTGGCAAATGAAATAGTTAAATAAAAGTCTTGAAATGTTCATGTGAATGTTCCTTTGAAATTAAAATAATCGAAAAGGTAAATTTCAATGATTCTAAATATGACATTAAATGCCAAATTTAATTACTATTATATTGCATTACATTTTATATTGTATGAAATTAGAGATGTTTTACTCTAAAATGTGAAAAAGTGTACTCTCTGTTATGTTATAAGGGCCCTAAAAGCACTTTTTTAGCCCTATTTTCTTGGTGTAGATGTGGAAGAGATTCTAGCTCCTCATGTTGAAAGTAGGTGTAGGAGGTGAAGTCGCACTATAAATGCTCTTTTGCCCCTATCTGTCTGATGAAAATGTGGGAGGGATTTTGGCCCACGTGTTATATGTAGGTGTGAGAGGTAAAGGGAGGCATAAGTGTAAGTAGAGTTATAAGTAGGCATTGGGACATGTGCCTTATAAACATTATATTTCATATGTTAATATTTTAATAATTAAATTTAAGAAATATTCTAAAATATGCATTAGTAAACTCTAAACCTCAATATGAATTCTGTTGGGAAAAGTGAAAGTGATATGCAAATAAATCTCTAAGAATACGTATTTTGTATTGTACATGAAAACTTCAGTGAAGGTGGTTATGTAGTTATGAAATTGTAATTGTTGGCTCTAAGGTTAGGTAGGTACTGGAACTATGATGAATTAATATTTTTGTTTTACTTTAAGTATTTTATAAGTCTTTATATTTTCTTTTATTTAACAACTTTTAAATATTTTCATTATATATTAATATCTGTGATGGATAAGGGAGAAAGTATACCGTGCTTATTAAGCTCACTCCTTTTCTTTTATCATTTAGGAAAAGGCTAGGGTTTGGTTGAGTAGAGGAGTGTAGAAGCATGCTTTTGAGGTATAGTGCTTAAGATACAGATCTTTGTAATTAAGTTTATTTATTTTGATAAGCAAATATTTTTACTCTAGATTATGTATATATGTTTTAATGAAATGAAGGTTGATTATGCTTCTTTAAAATTTTGAAAATTTAGTAGCTCTAGTTATTGTTATTGGGAAATGAGTTGGTTAATTATAGCTTAAGTAAATCTATTCCATCCATTAGATCCTGGGGCGTCCATGTAGCTTTTATACTTTGTAAGACTAGGTATCCAATAGGGAGGCCGAGGTTTCACACTTCTATTTAAATGGAGAGCTACTCGTTGGTGATATGCATCACTTCTTAATAAAGCTATATCATGTGATTCTAGATGAAGGTCAAGATGATAACACAACTTTTCTTCATTTTTAATAACATCAAATGTTTGGACCTTAGGACCTGAGACACCAATATCAACAGAAATAATTGCTTATGTACCAAAACAAAGATTGTAAGGTATTTCTCCTATTGGGGTTCTAAATGTTGTATGATAAGCACATAATACATTAGGAATCTCTTCCACCCATTCCCACCAACCTTCTCTAGCCGATTCTTCAATCCTTTTAGAATTGTTCTATTTGTTACTTCTGTTTGGCCATTTGTTAGTGGGTGTGCTACTGCCATATAGATCAAATGAATATGTAGATATTTTACAGAAAGATGTAAATAGTTTTCTTGTAAATTGAGTTCCATTATCTATAATAATATTGGCAAAAAGACCAAAGAGGCTTATGATAATATTCCATAAACATTGCTTTGCATTTGCTTCAGTAATTTTTGTGAGTGGTTTAGCTTCTACCCACTTAGTAAAATAATCAATAACCATTATGAACTTTCGATATCATATTGCTATTGTTAATGGTGCCATGATATATATTCCTCATGGAGCAAATGGACAGAAACTTTAAAGAGTTGAAAGCTCCACTGATCTGATATGTGTAAGATTATAATGTATTTAACAATTATTCCATCACGAACGAAGTCCAAAGCATCTTATTTCATTGTAGGCCAATTGAATTCCTGTCTAATTTTTTTGTGCAAGTGCTCTACTTCTTAGATGTTCTCCATAAATTCTCGAATGAACCTCCGAAAGAGTATATTTAGCTTCTATTGTGTGAGATTTAAGATATTACATTGTAAATGCTCTTTTGTACAACTCATCTCCAATCATAATAAAATTTGCTGCTTGTCAATGAATACAAATAGTTGTTATTGAATCTTATGATATAATACCATCATGTGAGAAGGATATTGTAAGATCCATCCAAGAAGTGCTCTTTTCTCCTTCAACATATTGTATTTCCTATAGACCTTGTATACTAGGAAAAAATATATTTTCAATGCACCTCCTACTATACAAATCACCTCCTACTATACAAATCACTTATGATAGAAATGAACAGCTTGGAAAACATATCTGCTCGAGTATTATGTTATTGAGGAATATGGATGATTTGATATGAATTGATACAAGAGAGAAGTGATTTCACCAAGCCAAGATATTGTATCAATTGTGGATTATGAGTGTCAAAATCTCCTTCTGCATGTGATGCCACCAATTGTGAATCAATATGAATTATCAAGTTTTTTACCCCACAATATATCGCGAGCCTTAGCCCTGCCATAAGGGCTTCATACCCTGCTACATTATTTGTTGTTGTAAACTTTAAATAATGCCCATATTCTAAAGTATCATTTTAAGGAGAACTAAGTAGTATTCCTACTCCTGCTATAGAACCTCCAAATGCGTCATCAACATATAATATCCAATGAGGTGATAAAGAATGTGATGATTCGATTGTATTTGAAATTATACATTCCACCATGGAATCAACAACTATTTGTGACTTGATATCTAGTCGGGCAAAAAACGAATATCAAATTTTCTCAATTTTAGCGACCATTTGACTAATCACCCAAAAGCTTCAGATTTTTTAAGGATAGTTTCATCAATCACGTGAGCTTGAAAATATGGGCGTAATTTTCTTGTTGAAATATCGATGTCAACACCATTTTATCAGCTTGTTTTGGTTGATAAAAAAATGAGCAAAAATGGTCTGACAAAGCATATAGATGATCAGGTGTGGAGAGACTTCACTTTCATTCTTAATACTACTGATGCATCTCTCAACCAATAGATCACTATATAATTAATAAGGAGATGACATTATGATGTACAATATTGCTATACATCATTTCAAAGCCATCATAAAGGGCCATCAAAAACTAAACTAACATTGCTCCTCTCTACACGCAATATAAGGAGCAAACATTTGAAGCTCAACTTATTCTATAAGAGCTAACTAATCCCAAATATTAGTCATGATAAACTATAATTCTTGAATAGACCTATTTTTTATTGAAGAGATCAATTATTAATATCTAATTCATAATACAATTTTTGAATAGTCATATTCCTACTTTACCATTTCATAGTGCTACATACAAATTAAAAAAATTAAAATTTAGGATTACATAGAAGAACCAGCAATGCTAAACTAAATCTTTTTCTTTAGGGGGTGTTTGGTTTAGGATTAGATTCAATTTTAGTAGGACTAAATCCCGTAAATCTAAATATAGTAAATTTTAGGCTTATAAATTTTGAAAAGTGTTTGATATGAAAAATTATAAATCTTGTTAAATCTTTGAAGTTGTTTGGCAATAGATTGTGCCGCGGGAAAAAGTTTCGAGATTGAGCGTTAAATCCGAATAGAAATGGGATTAGGATTTAGACGAATTTATGGTGGCGCAAATTCATAAATCTTTGATTTAAAAATTTGTCGGAGAGGCGCGGATTGAATTTGGCTGAATTTACTCTGAGGGGATGTTTGGTTGCATGAATTAGGAGTGTAAAGTAAAACAATTACTTGTATTTACTATATTTAGCTGTTTGAGTAATTTTGAGCGGAACAAAAGGAAATCACCGGATACATTAGGAGTGTATTAAGGGGATTGTTTTGTGTGAATTAGAAACTCGCTCATAATGAGCGGTTTATAAATTCATCGGAAGGAAGAAAAGCTTCCTCGTCCTAGTGCTGTTAGGCTTCATTACACGATAGGCTTCTTCGGCTCCTTCGTTCTTGTTCGACTTCGCTCCGGCAAGCAACTCCGGAGAGAGTTCGCTCCGGCGAGCAGCTCTCTCATTCGCCCTCTCTCTCTCTCTCTCTCTCTCTCTCTCTCTCTCTCTCTCTCTCTCTCTCTCTCTCTCTCTCTCTCTCTCTCTCTCTCTCTCTCTCTCTCTCTCTCTCTCTCTCTCTCTCGTTCGAGATCAAACTCTCAAAGCTAACCGAGAGAGTTGAGAACGCAGAATCATAGACATTTTAATGAATTTGAGGGATGAAGCGTACACGAGAGTAGTGGATGAACTTTCCAACATGATTACCAGCGGCGAGACCATAAGAAATGAAGAGGAAAACATCCGGCGATTCTCCGAGCAAATGATCTACATCAGGGAGATCATCATAAAGCTTCAATCCACAGCTATGAGAGAAAAGCAGTCGACTCTAAAGCATGAGCTATAGTTCCTTTGAAGCTTAATAATGTTTCTTCGTATGGTCTTTTACTTTTTAACTTATTCTACTTTTTTGTAAGGTTAACTCGTTCAATAACTATATGTTTCCCTCTTCTAATAGTTGAAACCATGGGATCAATGATTACTGCTGAGTATGGTCATTTTGAGTTTTCATATGTGTACTCTTAAGGCATGTTTCAATGTAATGATTAAGTAATAGATGTGTAGAGTTAATTACTTGATTTTAAGAACATGGTTTTAGACTTCTTTTCACTTTTCTGTTTTCAAATTGAGAAAGGCTATTTAAAATTGTGCCTTGAGAATCTCTGTTTCTCTCAATGATTTAGTTGGGTCTTTTTGCCGCATAATATTTGTAAAAGAGACATCAGTTGTACCGATGCAAACTGCATGTATACTAAGTGATTTTGCAAATCTGGTTTTGACGATGTTTACTGCGATCATCACCGCCTTCATTGCGTCGGAGGCTGCGGGGTCGGGGATACCGGAGGTGAAGGTGAACTTTACTGTTTTCAGTTTTCAAGTTGGGTCTTTTATGTTTTCAAATTGCTTGAATCACTTTCTTCATGGTGAACTTTACTTCAATCACTTTTTTAGTTTTTTTTTTTTTTTAATGTCTTCAACTCCTATATCATTCTTATGATTATTACCCTCATGTAAAATGAATTGCATTGCACCTTCAATATTGTTCTCTTTTTTCATGTGAGTTTGAGTGGAAGGTAATGAGAAAAGAGTTGTAAAACTTAAATAAATGGTTGCAGATTAATAATAAAATTTAAATGGTTGCAGATTAATAATCACCACACAGCTCACTTTGCTCCGTTTTGAGAGTTTTGGAAGATTGCTTTGTTTGGAACAGCTTTCATATTGTTTTTTACAACGATTTTTTAATTAATTTTTGACTGAAAAGCTATTTTGCAAAAGCAAGAAGAAAGCTATCCCAAACGAAGTTTAAACAATCGGTGATTACTTTTATAAATACACAAGTTATAATGATAAAAAAAAAAAAATTACAAATGCACTGTTTTTACTTTACTCTGGATATATCTAACTAAACAAGGGAAACATTTCTCCTGCGTTTACTTTGTAGACAACCAAACAATCTCAAAATATTTGAAATGCACTGCATTTATTTTACATTGAGATTACTTTACATTGTATTTACTTCGCAGGCCACCAAACAGCTCCTAAATCCTACATAAAAACCACCGACAAATCCGAATCAAACACCCCCTTAGGCTCTTCGAGAAAGAAAGGGCGAAAAAAACGTCCAGGATAGGGTATTGTTTTTGTTTCGCGGTACTTTAGTAGGAGCCAAGTTCTCCTCTCTTCTCCGCGCATGGATTGTTGCGTGCCCACGGCGGTAATGGAGATCTCCACTTGCTTATTTCAAAACTTCAGTAGGGATTTTTCTTGTTTCCCATTCTTTTCAATTCCTTTTCAAGTAAATCAATTCGTTGTTGCAGGCCTATTTACCAGTAACTTGTACGAGGAAAGGCAATAACCGAGAAATGTTGAAGACTTTCAGACATATCTGCTTTGCCAAAAATCGTGGATTTGGTACCGATCCCACAAAGAGAAGGAAGGTTCGTTTTTTTATAGGTTTTGGTTTGAAGGACCGTTTTTCTTTTCGGTTTTGTTAAGAACATCTTGTTAACTGCCTTTGGGCAGTAAAATAAACGGGAAACAATAATTTTCTTGATTCTTCTAAAAAATTACTTTATAAAAGTTATTTTTTTTTTGAAAAACAGAATTAAAACTGTGGTTTACAAATGACTTTAAAAAAAGTTTGACAATAAAAACAGGGAAAGTATGAGCTGCTCCAAATGAAACCATGAAGTGCTTAAGCTATGCTGTTTAGGCTCCGTCGAGTCCATCGAACTTTCAAACTGCGTGTTGAGATTGAGATTAGTGCCTTATAGAATTATTCATAAAATTTTGTTCAGAATAGTTACTTTGGAGATTAGGGATTATAAAGAAGATGAAGAGAAAGAGGGAAGAGGAATTAAATGAACAGTCACAAAATGGCGAAGGCTTCTTTTCTTATTTGGTCGCTCAGTCAATTCGTGCACTTGGAGCACTTTGTATTTGGGTGATTTTTCTCCTATTGTTATTCGTAGAGGTCATTAGGGTCTTAAAAGGCCAAAAATTCACTCTATTATTAAAAGGGGCATGAATAAGGAACATAGGAGCACACATCACGAAGAGCTCCTATGCTCTTCCGTAAGTCCATTATCACTTCTACATCTTCCTGCTGTGATCAGGTTGGCTGATGATAGAGAGGACTTGTTGTTTATGGCCATTGCCAAGATGTTAGAGAGTGGTGGCCATGTGGAAGTTGTTGAGAAGTAGGTACGGTAGGATGGATATTTACTCATCGTGTGGAGGCGCCAATGAGGAGTGATTAGATGTTAGCAATTGAGTGGCCTATAAGGCAGTATGGATGTTCACGACAGTTATGGAGGCATTGGAGGGTAGTGCCCATGAATCAATTGCAAGGAGGTAGACTTGGTTTTGATTGACTATAAGTTGTCGGGGTATGTTTTTCTTAGTCTATTAGGCGTTGAGAAGGTTACCATTCTTATTTAATTGTTAGCTTTTTGCGTTGGTTATTTAAATTTCAATTATGACTACAAAATAAGAGGTTAGTTAGTTAATGATAGATGTTGCTTGAATTTAAAATTGTATAAATTATTTCACGTGTATAATCTATATTTAAAAAATAATTTATTTATTTTTATTACATATCTGTATCATTATTATTTTATTTAAGTAATAAGTAAATAACTTTATCAAGGTTCGACTCTGGGTTAAATTTCGGGTGAACCATCAAACCTCAAACTTCCCTTTTTCTATTTCAATGCCTAATCCAATTTGCGGAACCGTTCTATTACCTTGTTCACTCATTATACTAACTTTTTGAGGTAGAACAATATTCATCATTTTGTGAAGATTGAAATGTAGTGGTAGAGGAGTAGAAAATTCCTTTTCTCTTTGATGGAAGTCTGATTTATCTATAGTTTTTTTTTCCTATTCATTTCTTTCTCTTGCCACCTTAGAAAGTTTTAGATGCTTTACTTGGTCAAAGATATGTAATGCATTCCTTAGGAAATAAAAGTATAGAAATCAAGTTACTTGATTTTACCGGTCATTAAGTACTTGATCTAATTTAGCTAATTCTTATACATTGCTTTGATTTTTCTTTAGGAAAGTATAAAGACTCCAAAGGAGAACGTATCTACTTCATCCGATCCAAGGTATCTTGAAGGATTGTTTTATCTTGTACAAGATCTCATGAATTTCTCCAACATACTTCACTTATTCAGTTTATTTATATTTCACTATTATGTTGCTTATGATTATGTGGTATATTACCTTTTTATATGGCTTGAAGTGCAGTTAATTGTACATAGGATGATGTGAAACAATCTCATGCGAAAGTGATTTGCTTAAAGAAATTTGCACGTTTAGATTTAGAGGCAATAATAAGCAAGATCTTATGCGGAATTGAACGATAAGTTAAATATTAAAGTGATAAAATAGCTTAGGTCTAAACATATGCGAGAGGTTGAGATCATTACATATTCAACTAAATCTTACTTTGCATACATGAGTGGTTTCAACGAGAAATTCCAATACTAACAATAAGATTTGTTGCTATAAGAAGATCCCTCACACAACTCTTCATATTACTAGGCTTTTAGTGGAGAAGCATTAACATGATCGTCATGAATTTACTAGACCACAATTGAGAGGCACTTTGAAGATAAACGAGCCGAAGAAAGAGTTTACCCAAAGAAGAGAGATTGCAAAGCTCCCCGTTTGATCACCAAGGCACTGGATGAAGAGCAACTAGCAATGCCAAGGCTTGGACACATTTAGGAAGGTGATCATTGACTCCTTGGACAGCATGGCCAACAAAAGATGGCCACCAAAATGATTGGACAGCAACTGGAGATGTGTAGGCTGCAGCACTTGATGATTGAAAACCCCCTTTTGGACTTTAAAATACTTCTAACAGCAGTTTGACAGCAACTTAAAGCAATGGGACAGCAGTTTGTCCCGTCAAAGGTGGCTTAGGCAGCAATACGGGCCTACTGGAGAAGGCAGAGCATCATTACTATGCGGCTGTAATCCACGGCAGCATCCAGGAGTTGTGCTCCTATACAGGTAGGAGGCTTAGGGGAGAAAAGGCTTGGGAAGTAGCCGGCCATGGCTGCAGGAAAACACAGGAACTCCATCCCAGAACTCTCCGTCAAGGCTGATGGGATTAATTCAAACCCAATAGGAATTAATTGGATTTAATTAAGGAGTTAATTGGGTGAGGGGGAAAGGAGATGAGAGGGAAAATCTGTAATATAATTTCAGATTTTCATTAAAGGGAATTGTTAATTTGAATTTCAAATTAATACAATTAAGGGAGTAAATGGGGCCGGCGGTCATTAAGGGATTTATGAGGGATTTAATTGTTGCTTAGGTGGCAAGGTGGAGAGAGAAGGGTGAGAGCTTTGTGTAGAAAAACTGAAATAAATTTCAGTTTTAATTGGGATGGAAGGGGGTTTAATTGAAATCAATTTCAGATTTCAAAATTTGGAGGGGGTGCATTGATGGCAATCAATGGGGAGCCCAATGAGGGGGGCCTGCGGTATGAAGAGAGAGAGAGGGAGTTAGGGAGAGAAGGAGAGGGTTTCCAAACATGAATGATGACTAGGAAAATTTTAAATAAATCCAAATTAATTTAATTTATAATTTGAATTCATTCAAAAATTTACCATAATTGGAATTTCCAAATTTGGAAAGAATTTGAATTTTGAAATTCAAATTCCAAGGGAGGCTAGAGAAGGGAGGTGTGGGGGAAGTGGTGGAGAGGGGAGAGGCTGACGGCAAGGTGGCCGGCCGGTGGAGCTAGGGTGGCCGACGGGATGGGGCTCCAAGGGTGGCGGCACTAGTGGAGGCTTCGGCTTCTTCCAACTCTTGGACTTTGCTTGTGGTAGTTTATGGGGGAGAAGAAGAACTATGCTTGTAATTACCTAGAGAACTCACAAAGAGATCTCAAACAAAGAACTCACTAAGAGATCTTCAAGAAGGAACTCACAAAGAGAACACTAGAGCAAAAATTTTCATTCAATAATCATCATCTCAGTATAAGAAAACTAGCCTATAAATAGGCCTCATGAGAAGAAAAATAACAAAGACTGAAATGCCCTTCGGGCTACAACACTACATGACCATCCATAAGGGTATAAAGGGAAAAATAAAAATATGAAATAAACTAGTACAAAAACATATAAATAAATAGCTCAAGATCGTAGCCGTTGATCTCCGATGTCCTCATCATTCTCCCCAGGTGGGAGTAAACTGGACTCCGTCGAGTGGGTGTCTCAGGAACTCTCGTGTATCTGAATCGATCAGCTGTATCTCCTTGCGCTCTGATCATGTATCGTCTGACTTTGGGTTACCTCTTCTCCTAATCAAATATCTTCTTCGTTCACTCTTTTTTGTGGAAATAATATCATCACTAGGAATCATGCCAACCTTCTCCGCTGTAGGAATTTTGGGAAATAATTTTGGAAGTGGAGGTAGGCTTTGTGATTCTCACAAGGTGGGGTCACACAAGGCTTAATTTGAAGTGGATTTGGGGGTTTAACTCTGGACCTTCAAAGTCTACTAAATCTGTGATGTTAGAAAAGAAATGAATGTTGAACTCTGCAAGCAGATCCACCACGTAAGCATTGTTATTGATTTTGTTGACTATTCTATATGTTCCCGCACTTCTAGCATGTGATTTCTGGACGAATCCGCATCATTACTAAGTTACCAACCTTAATAGATTTAAATTGTCGTTTAGAATCAGCATGAAGTTTATACTTATTATTGCTCTCTTCAGTTAAGCGTGCAATTTCCTTAAGAAAGTCATGCATATGTAATGTAAATGCGGCATGTGATCTGCGAATTCATATGTCAAAATTCAAGACTCAACAAGATGAACATGAGGTGGTGCAAGAGACTTGATATGCAAGATGAAAGAAATATGGATTCACACACATTTTAACAAAGAACACTTTGGAAATCAACAGACTACAAAACACACACAATAACATACTAACTCACATATAGCTAGAAAAAAAAAAATGAACAAGTCACAAAGAGTGGTTTTAAAGTGTTCGGTCTAAGGGAACTGGGGTAGGGGGAGAAATGAAAATACTTTTAGCTACCAGGGCACTTTTATAGGTAGATTCAGTTAGGGTCGACAGCAGTCTCCTAGTGGGGGTAGTGTAATCGAACAAATTCATCCAACTAGGATATAAGTGGTCTTTCTCATGGTAGGACAAGGCTATAACGGGCAAAATGAATGAATCAGGAATGACTCACTCAGCAAAATATAAATCTAAATGAGCGGCTCTAAAATTAGACTCTAAAGCAACAAGAGGAGGCTCATTGTTCAAGTCAGGCTCAAAATTTTTCAGAATTAAATCACTGTCCTTCGAACTCATATTTTTATAATTAATAGAATCAGATTTGGGTATAACCTTAAGATTGATAGACTCAGGGTTAGTTAACTTGGGATTCAACTCAGGTAGTAAATTCAATCTAACCACTTCCGACTCGAGATTGTTACCATTAGGATTATCTAAAGTCAATTCAGTAGGTGTTACAACTAAATCAGGATCTTCCAAATTTAAATTTAATGTGTTTGAAGTCAGATTGGCTTCTTTCGAGATCACATTATTATCATCCAGACATACTTTATCCAAAGAGTTATTCTCGAGGAGACTAGGATCGGGGTGGGCTAAGGTGTCGACATTTAAAGGTTCTAACTTTCCTAGCTCAGGATTTAAGTCATGCTGGGAGTCTGATTTAATCATTTTTGCTCCCTCCTCAAAGAAGTCATTGTTATCATTAATATCATTAACATCCACGAAATGGATGCACTCAGTTTTAGGTTCAGAGGGATTTTTCTTGTTAATGCATTCCTCGCTCAAAATTACACTTGCAGGGTCAATGACTAGGGAGGCTAAAGGTTGACTGAGATGGCTAGCAGTTAGTCCAAGTGGGGAATCATAAGAGATTGATCTAACAGAAGACCCAGTAGAGGGTCGGCCCTCAAGAGTAGGTGAAGACCTATAGGGTGGGGCAGCAACCCGGTTGTTACTAATGGGTGGGTGGTCTTGACCACAGTAAGGTCCACGGGTTGTCCCAACGAAAGAGGTAGGGTGATTCTCTAGATGACGGTCACTAGTAGAGGGTCGGTATTTTAAATTTAGATCTCACCTCATGTCTTTCCAAGTAGTGTACTCATCGCGAGACTCTTTATGATCTTCCAATCTTGCCCAAAATTGAAGAGCTCGACCTTTAAGGTGAGCTTTAGCGATGCTAACCTGGTGGGACTCAGGGATATGACATTATTCAAAATAGTCCTCTATTTGTCTAACCCATTCCCTAAAACAGTAAACGTCCAAAGAACCATCAAAGGTAGGCAGACGATAAGGTGACTCTAAGTGAGGTCGTGAAGGCCTAGGCTCAGGTCTCGGGTGATAAGCTGAGTGGGGCCTATAATTAGAGTGAGGATAGTCAACGGGTTTCTCCGTCATAATTCTAGTCATATTGTCCACTAGGTTAATGATGTCATCTAAACTCTTTTGGAGTCTTATCGGGTCCATTGAAAAGTGTTAAGTGATTCTTAATGAAGAATGGGTGTAAGGGACAACACTCTCCCAGGAGAAAACACCATTACGAGTGGTTGTATGGTCCAGGAAGAATTCAGGACAGCCAGCTACAAGACTGATTTAAGTGATCTAGGCAAGTAGGTTGGACTCTGGAACATGGACAACAAGTGAATACTACCTAGAACTCTTCCAAACGGATGCTAATAGGTGCAGGAATATAGTGGGCAGTAGCTATACTCAAGGGTGTAATTGTCCTAAGCAATTAGAAATGATGTAAGTCAAAAGGCTGCACTCACACTCTCGCTAGGATGACTTAAATGCCAATGTATGGGTGCAGGAAATACAATTACAGCAGTAAAAACAGTGAATAAACTTAGCTACGCGATGATATGCATGCAAAAATTAAAATTATAAAGCAAGGTGAGACCCTAGGATATTTTTCTAACATGTCATGCATGCCTACCATGCTCTGATACCAAAAATGATGTGAAACAATCTCATGCGAAAGTGATTTGCTTAAAGAAATTTGCACGTTTAGATTTAGAGGCAATAATAAGCAAGATCTATTGCGGAATTGAACGATAAGTTAAATATTAAAGTGATAAAATAGCTTAGGTCTAAACACATGCGAGAGGTTGAGATCATTACATATTCAACTAAATCTTACTTTGCATACATGAGTGGTTTCAACGAGAAATTCCAATATTAACCATAAGATTAGTTGCTATAAGAAGATCCCTCACACAACTCTTCCTATTACTAGGCTTTTAGCGAAGAAGTATTAACATGATCGTCATGAATTTACTAGACCACAATTGAGAGGCACTTTGAAGATAAACGAGCCGGGGAAAGAGTTTACGCAAAGAAGAGAGATTGCGAAGCTCCCCGTTTGATCACCAAGGCACTGGATGAAGAGCAACTAGCAATGTCAAGGCTTGGACACATTTAGGAAGGTGATCATTGACTCCTTGGACAGCATGGCAGCAAAAGATGGCCACCAAATGATTGGACAGCAACTGGAGATGTGTAGGCTGCAGTACTTGATGATTGAAAACCCCCTTTTGGCCTTTAAAATACGTCTAACAGCAGTTTGACAGCAACTTAAAGCAATGGGACAGCAGTTTGTCCCGTCAAAGGTGGCTTAGGCAGCAATACGGGCCTACTGGAGAAGGCAGAGCATCATTACTATGCTGCTGTAATCCACGGCAGCATCCAGGAGTTGTGCTCCTCTACAGGTAGGAGGCTTAGGGGAGAAAAGGCTTGGGAAGTAGTCGGCCATGGCTACAAGAAAACACAGGAACTCCATCCCAGAACTCTCCGTCAGGACTGATGGGATTAATTCAAACCCAATAGGAATTAATTGGATTTAATTAAGGAGTTAATTGGGTGAGGGGGAAAGGAGATGAGAGGGAAAATCTGTAATATAATTTCAGATTTTCATTAAAGGGAATTGTTAATTTGAATTTCAAATGAACACAATTAAGGGAGTAAATGGGGCAGGCGGTCATTAAGGGATTTATGAGGGGTTTAATTGTTGCTTAGGTGGCAAGGTGGAGAGAGAAGGGTGAGAGCTTTGTGTAGAAAAATTGAAATAAATTTCAGTTTTAATTGGGATGGGATGGGGTTTAATTGAAATCAATTTCAGATTTCAAAATTTGGAGGGGGTGCATTGATGGCAATCAATGGGGAGTCCAATGAGGGGGGCCGGCGGTATGAAGAGAGAGAGAGGGAGTTAGGGAGAGAGGGAGAGGGTTTCCAAACATGAATGATGACTAGGAAAATTTTAAATAAATCCAAATTAATTTAATTTATAATTTGAATTCATTCAAAAATTTTTCATAATTGGAATTTCCAAATTTGGAAAGAATTTGAATTTTGAAATTCAAATTCCAAGGGAGGCTAGAGAAGGGAGGTGTGGGGGAAGTGGTGGAGAGGGGAGAGGCCGATGGCAAGGTGGCCGGCCGGTGGAGCTAGGGTGGCCGACGGGATGGGGCTCCAAGGGTGGCGGCACTAGTGGAGGCTTCGGCTTCTTCCAACTCTTGGACTTTGTTTGTGGTAGTTTATGGGGGAGAAGAAGAACGATGCTTGTAATTACCTAGAGAACTCACAAAGAGATCTCAAATAAAGAACTCACTATGAGATCTTCAAGAAGGAACTCACAAAGAAAACATTAGAGCAAAAATTTTCATTCAATAATCATCATCTCAATATAAGAAAACTAGCCTATAAACAGGCCTCATGAGAAGAAAAATAACAAAGACTGAAATGCCCTTCGGGCTACAACACTACATGACCACCCATAAGGGTATAAAGGGAAAAATAATAATATGAAATAAACTAGTACAAAAACATATAAATAAATAGCTCAAGATCGTAGCCGTTGATCTCCGATGTCCTCATCATAGGACCTTTCTAAGAACTAATGCAAATGTCTTGTACGATAAGTTTTTTTTTTGTCTTGGTTCATGGAGATTTATATATGTGGATCTTGTAGATTTATATACTTGGATCTTGTGTAAATGATTAAATGGACTCTAGACTTTTCAGGTGTGCCTATTTTAGTCCCAGATTTTCAAATGTATTCAATTTAGTACCTCAACTGATCACATATGTACCAAATTGCTCCTATTGTCAACTTTGCCATTTCCTTGGATGGAAATTAGTTGAGAGAAGCTTTCCATGCAGACATTTTGAATGTTTAAAGGTAATCTCACTATTTAATATTTAGTCAAAGTAATGTGATTGATCACACGAATAGTCGTTTATCTTAAAATATAGATATATTTTTAAATATAAAAAATATTCATAAGTATGCTGAAATTTAAAAACAATTTGGCGCGCTATTTTGCGTCGTGCGCAATGCGTTATGGCTCACATATGGCGCAAATAGCGCGCGCTATTTTAAACACATGCGCCTCGCCATGAACATGGCGCCGTAGGTGCGCCGCACGACGCCGTGCGCCATGCGCGCGCGCTATTTTGCGCCATTTAAAACTATGATCAGGACAGAGGTGCACTCAAAACCCTACGTTTACTAAGCTTAGCAGGAGCAGTAGGAGTCGTCCTTTGTGACTACAATCAAATAAGAAGAGAAGATTAGATTCAAGAAATGTATTGAAAGGGGAAAAGATAACCTCTCGTCAAGGAGCAGTGGAGATCCTCCATTCAACACCTTCAAAATGCTCGTCGATTGCTTCTACTAAAGTGTCCAGAATGCGTTTTAGGTAGTCTTCGACGGTGTGGTCAATTCTCGTATTAACGTCAAAGAAAGTTGACTGAAGAATATCTGTGAAGCCGTCCTCGTCGAAGGTTAAGCCGTATTCAGTTTCTGGATCCGCCATTCATAGGGATTAATGGTCGAAGTTTTCCCATGGTAGCAAGCACTCTTGAAGATTATCGAAGGGAGGAGAGGCAATAAGTTCTCTTCAATTTGAGGTGAAGAAACAACCCCAAACCTCCTCCAAAATCTGAAAACAATTTCAGATTTGTAATCCAAAATGTGAGAGAAAAATTCAGATTTCTCTAATTAGAAGATAGAGATTTTGGAGGGAGAACTAAGGATTAGAATTCAAGTGAGGAATTAATGAAGAGGAGAGAGTTTGAAAGAGAGAGGGGGCAGGTATGGGAGGCTAGGCCGGCGGCAATGAAGAGGGAGTAGGGGATTTCTTTCCAAAACGTAAGACTTGATTTTGGAAAGAAATAATGAGGTTTATGGGAATTGAAAATTTCGGCCAAAGGGAATAAAGAGGATTTGAATTATTTCCAAAGGAGTCACTTGAGTTTTGGAAATAATTCCAAAAATGAATCTCATGGGGCCGGCGGCTTAGAGGCTAGGGGAAAGAAAAATTGGAAGCTTTTAATGCTTCCTTAGATTTGGGAAATTAAATTAAGAATGAAAGATCTTATCCTTAATTAATTTAAAATCCAAAAGGGCAAGATTTTGAAAACTTTCCAAAAATAACTTTCTTAAATTAGGAAAGAATTTTCAAAATTCAAGATAATTTGAAATTTGAAATTAGGCTTCCCAGATTTAAAGTGAGCTATTTATGGAAGGTGTTTAAAGAGGGAAATTTGAATTTGGAGGGGGGAGAGAGGAGGGGTGGGCCGGCGGGTTGGTTGGGAGCTGTGGGTGGGGTGTTGGCCGTGTGGTGGTAAGGGGAGGAAGAGGGGCTCGGGTGAGGTGGGGAAACCGGCGGCTTGGTGAGGGGGAGAGGTGAAAGGAAGGGAAGAAAAGATACAAGAATGGAACCACGAACCCGACTTATCTTGATTGGTGGGTATTGCGCCAATCTCCCTCTCTTAGGGATCTCCAAAGTTCTCTCAAAAAACTCTCAAACGCTCTCAAACACAAGCGTGGAAAAATTTCATCATAATCATTCATTACCTTGAAAATTACAACATGAGGCTATAAATTGCCAAGTACATGGGACTCATGAAAATAAAAGACAAAATTGCCTTCCAGGCTTACATACGACATCTCTCACTAAAAGGGTACAACTGGAAAACAAATAGACGATACTAAAAAAAAAACATAAATAAGAAAATAACATAAATAACTCAAGAGTACAAAGATCGTGGCCGTAGATCGGCGGCCACACCTCTGATAAACCTTCCACGAACTGATGTTCCCATCACCTTCCCTTAACACTTGTTCCCATGGGCAGGATGGGAATCCATGGGAGCTCTCTTGGATCATGTCGATCTCTTTCAATATTTGGGTGGCCGATTTAGGAAGGATTATATTAGGGCGTGCATGATTATGTAATTATTTGTTTCTTTATTAAGATATCCTGTATAGATATATAAATAGGGATAGTTTTGTATAATAAAATGAAACCTTTTTCTCTCTCCAATTCTCTGAATATAACATGGTATCAGAGCCAGATTCCCACCACCAGCCTTCATTGATGGAATTCTATGTAATATTGATCCTTCTACCGGCCTTCATTGACCAAATTATGAGGAATATAAGTTCCTACCACCGGCCTTCATTGCTAGAATTCTGGGGACCTTCGTGCATCCAAGACCAAGGGGAGATCGAGCGGTAGGGTTCCTCTTGCGTGCGACGTCCAGAGTCGACCGAGCAGAAGAGAGCACAGGACCTCCTCCTGTGTGTGTCTAAAAAGAGTCGAGAGTTCCCTCTCATGTGGGGCAGGGACAAGCAAGAGTGCAAGACTTGCACTCCCTCCTACGACTAGACCGGAGGGATCAGAGGCCTTGCATGCACTTGTACTGGTCGATTGAACATGAGTCTATCGGACGTCCTGGGAAGGAGGAGATCTGCATGCTAAGTGCTGACTCATTTGAGACGTGTTTTTTTGTTCCTGTCCTTGAAGCTTGTATCAAACTATAAATATAAATATTTTTCTTTTTTTTATTATCGTGCCTTTATTTTTGGCCTTCTCTTGAGAATCGAGAGGGGGACAGGCCTGAATGATAATTAATCCACTTTCCCTGCTATCCCATTAGCGATCTTTATTGTCATTTCTGATATCTTAAGGGCATCTGTTTAACGCAGCCTCATTGCTGCGCTGTACCTTACATGCTTGATTGAGATAGCTTTCATCGTTATCCTTCGCTGCAATAACGTTGAAGTTAATTCCTCCTAAAGCTTTGACCAAATGAAGAAATCTATGGTGAACCAAGCCACTTGATAACTCTACCTCTCTGGGACTAATTACTAAGCTAGGAATGACAAATCTATGTTCCCCAGCTTGAGGGGGAGGGCTAAATCCCAGCCGTCCCTTAGTCCTTGATCCCACGACCAACATGGGGATTCGTGGGAGGATCACTTGTTAAATCCCAGCCATTCCTTACCCCTTGATCCTATGGCCAACATGGGGATCTGTGGGAGGCTCACCTAGATTACGCCAATATCCTTCCATATTCGGGTGGCTGATTTAGGAAGGATTATATTAGGACAATTATGCATGATTCCATAATAATTTGTTTCTTTATTAAGATATCTTGTATAGATATATAAATAGGGATAGTTTTGTGTAATAAAATTAAGCATTTTCTCTCTCTAATTCTCTAATTCTCTGAATTTAACATGGTATCAGAGCCAGATTTCCATCACCAACTTTCATTGTTAGAATTTTGAGATATACAGGTTACCACCATCGGCCTTCATTGCTGGAATTCTAAGAAATATAGGTTCCTACCCTGGCCTTCATTGTCAGAATTTCAAGGAATACAGGTTCTCACCATCAACCTTCTTTGTCGGAATTCTGATGACTTTCATGCATCTAAGACTGAGTAGAGATCGAGCGGGAGGGCTCTTCTTGCATGAGACATCTAGAGTCGACCGAGCAGAAGCGAGCGCAGGACCTCCTTCTACGTGTATCTGGAAAGAGCTGAGAGTTTCCTTTCATGCGGGGGCAGGGACAAGCAAGAGTGCAAGACTTGTACTCCCTCCTACAATCACTCCTACAGTCATATTAGTGGGATTAGAAGCTTTGCTTACACATGTACTGGATGATCGAATATGAGTCTGCTCAGATGGAGTCGGATGACCTAGGATGGAGGAGATCTATGTGCTGAGTACTGAGTTGCTTGAGACACATGTTTCTGCGCCTGTACTTGAAGCTTGTTGTAACCCTTAAAATAATTTTTTCCCTTTTGTATTGCCGTGCCTTCATTGTTGGGTTTCCCTTGAAAATAGAGAGAGAGAGATCGACTTGAAGGATAATTAATCCACTTTCCCTGTTGTCTCACAACTTGCCTTTATTGCCATTTCCGGTATCTTGAGGGCTACTGTTCAATGCAGTCTTCATTGCTGCCCTGCACCTTGCAAGCTTAATTGAGATAGCCTTCATTGCTGTCCTTTACCACAATAATGTTTGAAGCTAATTCCTCCCAAAGCTTTCACCAAATAAAGAACACTATGACGCACCAAGAGACCTGATAACTCTATTTTTTTGGCACTAATTACCAAGGGAATGTCAGATTTGTATTCCCCAACTCGAGAAGTGTTAAAATCCCAATTGTTCCTTGACAATTGATCCCACGACCGGGATGGGAATCCGTGGGAGGCTTATTTGGATCACGCCGATCTCTGTTAAATCCCAATAGTCCCTTGACACTTCATTCCACAACCAGGATGGGAATTCATGGGAGGCTCACCTGGATTAAGTTGATCTTCTTCCATATTTCGGTGGCTGATTTATGAAGGATTTTTTTAGGGTAATTATGTATGATTCTAAAATTATTTATTTCTTTATTAAGATATATTGTATAGATCTATAAATAAAGACAATTTGTATAATAAAATGAAGCTTTTTTCCTTTCCAATTCTCCGAATTTAACATAATTAAATTATACTAAATATATGATTATTATAAATCAACAAATGCTATTCAAATTATCTTTTTTTATTCATAAATCATATAAAAACAAATGATGATTAAAATTATCATTTGGGTCCATTTGTATTCGCTTTCAGACTTTGCTTTCATAAAAATGTATAATACAAGCATTATAAATCGACTGATTTTGATGAAAAAATGTATAATATAATTTATTTATATTGTTTTTATTTTGTAGTTGACAGTATACAATAATTTTATTTAATTCTTTTCAAAATTTTATGATAATGTATTTGTTTTCAGAAATTTTTTAGGCTAGTAAAATTTTATGTTCATTTGCATGGCGTGTTTACTGGTGTCTAATATATTGACTTATCCTTATTTGTATTTTGTCTATGAGTCTATTTATGATTTACTTTGAGTTCAAACAATAACAATGATTAAATTGAATGTTACATATGAAAATAGAAAGCAAACAACTATTATATTGTCTTTGTGCATCCCTGGATGGTTGCAGCCTGCAACTGTGATAGCAGAATTGCTGAAATTCTGCTCTGTTCGATCCTAGTTAATATGTAGGAAAGCTAGATTAAGATGGCCAATAATGATTTTTTTGTTCCTAGAGATAGAGTTGACGAGTATGGATGAAAAAGAAGAGAAATAGGAGGAAATACTAATGCCAACAACAACAAGCCTTTATCCCACTACGTTGGGTCCGCTAAGAAATGCTAATGCCAATTGAATGAAAACGTGTTCTAGTTAATTTCCATTGATCTCAAGGCCTAGTGACAAGTTATAGTTATAAGTTATAACCATCTAATTTTCTAGTAAAGAATTAAGGAAGTTACATTAAATTTAAAATATTATATAGCCTTAAAAACAAGAAATTTAAAATAATTTCTATTCATTCTAGATAAGATATTTCGTAAGTCAACTCCTTATTTAAATTCTTATCACATATATTTGATAGTTAAAATGAAATTACCTACGAGAATATTCATTGGATTTTTTCTCCTTGATTTGGCTACCCCCTCATTTTCTGAGATTTAGATTGAATTTTGCCTAGATTTTCTCCATACTTAGCTTGATTTATGATGGATTTTCTCTATGTTTGGCTTGCTTTGTAGAGTTAGTTTAGACTTATCTAAACTCCTTGAATAATGGCCAGAAATCCTACTTAATTGGCTGGAATTGTAGAGTTAGTTTTGAATTTTCAAAACTTGAATAAGCTCCAAATTTTGGCTTCCTTGCTGGTTTGGGTGAAATTCATGTTTGAACTTGTTATTTGGGACCCATTTAGTTTGACTGATGCTCCATCTGATGCCATAGACCCACATGCTTTTTTTAAATTTTTATGGATGTTATTGTTCTTGATTTGACATGGCTAAGCCCAATTTTATTTGCTTACGCAAATCAATTTTAATTGGCTGAATTTGAGCTTTAAGAGCCTCTCAGATCATCTAAAGTAATTCCCCTGTGAAGTTTCTAGCAGAATATGGTCTATAAAAACTTTTACTTGATATTGTAGATCTCTTGTAGAATGGGAGCCAAGGCTTACTCCTTTTCAAATTCTGTAGTTTGAATGGCGAGTTTTAATAAAATTAGCTGAAGAATCAAGGATCATTCAAGATTATTGGTCTTGATAACATGAGTGCCTTGTCACGTTTTATGGACCCATAATCAGACGAGCATTTTGGCTATGGGATCCCTACTTATATGGCCAGACAAGATGAAAGTGCAAACATCTTCTATGTTCGCTTGTGGATATTTATCCCTATTTATTTCTTCTTTCTTCAACTCTTCTTCTAGCCTCCATTTTTCCCTCCGTCTTCTATTTTATTCTCTTTTTCATTCTTCCTCTTGTTTTATTTTCTGGTATCATCCTCCCTCCCATGTCGCCTTTACTCTTCCACTTTTGAGAGCCTCTAATAGGCAACTATAAGGCAATTGAACAAATTACCCAAGTTGATTAGCATTTTCAGACACAAATGGAATGCACATAAACAATTACAGACATGTCAATGCATCCATGCATATTATAATTTGCACAGCTGTCACACATACATAGATGCATGTATCTAAGGTACTTAGTATGATTCTATGTGGACCAGGAAGAAGATGCCCTTGTTATTTGCTTTCACTTTTTCACAAAGCCCGGCACTATGGATGTTTCGCTCTGATTATTTTGTTTTGATGGTTGTTCTTGTTCTTTTTTTCTTTGATTTTTTGTGTTGCCTCTATTTTCTTTCTTTCATCTCTATGGTTGTATTCACTGATTTTCAAAATTGTTTGTTAGATTATATTTAGGCTCCTAAAGTTTTAGCCTAGTAACAATTAGATCCCTCAAATTTTCATCTTTTTCCTTCAAGCCTGTTGCATTTAAACTCATTAAGGTGTTACTGCCTTCAGTTATGAACATTAATAAATGATTAATTGATCTATGATATTGTCTCTTTAACATCATGATATTTTCTTAGGTTATTATGCTTTTTCCTTCATGTCCTTGTGCTCATCAATAACTCTTCCCTACTCCATCATCTCTTGAGGACCACAACTCCACGTTACTTGACTGCCAGCTACTCCACCCCTGCCTCTAGCTCTAAATTCTCTCATGGACCACAACTCTCCGTACCCTACTTTCCTATTAACCACACCCTTCCCGTCCATTAACCACTACTTGGCCCATGCCTTTAGAGCCATATTAATGCCATAAAAAGAGTTGACATTGCCTTTACAAGAAAGTACTAATGGACAAATAGAAACAAGGACTCAAGGAAACCATAATGTGCCCTAACGACCAAAGGGCATTATGGTCATTGAATTTTTATTGATGGTTTGGTAATAGTCTAATTTATCGAAAGAACTTGGAAGAAATTGAATTAAAATTTGAGTGGTCCAAAAAAAAATAAAAAATAAAAAATTTTGAGTGGTCCAACTGTGGGGAATATAATTTTGAGGGACCTAATTGTTGAGGAACTCAGGTATAATTTGCTATTTTTATTTTTTTTTCAGCAAGTTAGCTTCTGGAGTATCAAGGACGAGAATTAAAGGTAAGTTGTATTCATCTCTATAAATTTGCAATTAATTTACATCATTGATTTTATATGTAAATATCTGTTTTATTCTATGCACGTGATTTGTCTATAAGCTGCACTTACCCATTACTTCCTCTATTTATGTCATGTTTGAAGATCTGAAAGTTTTTTGGGTTGATCTTATTAGCTAACAAGGACATATGTCTTGAAGTTTCTTTTGTCTTTTCCGTAATACATTTTGATTTTTCTTATTTGTTAATATCCTTCGTCATGGTTGCTGTAACATGTTTTCCAGTTACATTCTTTTGCGGTCTTAAAGCTCTGTAGATAATATTAGGGGTGTAAATGAGTTGAGTCGAATCGGGAGATAATCGAGCTAAGCTTGTTTAGCTGTTACTGAGCTCGAGCTCATTTACTAAGCTCGAGCTCGGCTCGTTAAAAAATTCATACGCTCGAGCTTGACTCGATAGCTCGAGCTCTTTTAGAAAGCTTGAGCTCGATTTCTTAGTTTTAAATTAAAAAAAAATATTTTTTTAGATTTTTAATATATTATTAATTTAAAAGTATTAACATATATTATATAATATTAATTTAAATTAATTATTAAATATATTTTAATTTAATCAAGCCGCTCAAATAGCTTTCGAGCCGAGCCAGGCTTGAGCTCGAACTCATGGCTGGATAAGCTCGAATTGTGAGCCAACTCGACTCACTTACACCCCTATATAGTATTATTGAAATTAATGCCACCAACCCATCTATGGCCCTTTACCAATGGTAGGTGGTTAGCAAGGCTTTTTATGGTTTCATGAAAAACATGTAAAGTTATTGACTGAAAATTCTTCATCTGAAAATATAGGACTTCAACAATACCTAGACATGATGCTGTTTAGTATTAAAAAAAAAAAATAACCCAATTTGTTTTGTTCCCTTGAGGAAGGAAATCATAGGTTGGTCTCTTGAGTTTCTTTTCTGTCCTATTATGGTCTACCAATTAGCATATTTGCACTTTTTGGCTCATCCAGTTAACATCACCCCTAAAATTAAGCAGAATAAGTATTTATGTTTCATCCTTTGTGGAACAAATATTTTAGAAGTTTCATGCGCATTGAAGGTGATTATTATTGAGGCTATAGGAGGAAAGTAGGACACTTTAAAAGAGACTATTATGCAGCTTATAAATTTTCTTTAATGATGAGTAATAGTTTGAAGCATAGTTTAAAATTGCGCAATTTGAGGCGCGCCTTTGCACAATTTGCTTCAAAATAGCCTCAAAGCCTAAGCAAATTCAGGCATCATGAGGCGTACGTCTCAGGTGGAGTGAGGCGTGCCTTAGTAGCGCTGTTGCGCAATTTCTTTTGAGGCGTATGCCTTTAACATGGGGCCCCACTTACTTAAAAAACCTCTTAAATTCTTCCTTATACCCACTTACCCGACCGAAGATGTGAACCGAAGCCGAGCAGGAAGCACACAGACGCCCGATTCGGCTCTCCCGCACATTTCCGCCGCCTCTCCCGCCGGCGCTGCCTCTCGCTGGTGAGTCCTTTGTTTCCGGCCGCCCCTTTACATCACTTCTTTAAGTGTTCTTAGGATTTTTTTTAAGTATAGGGTTTGATTTTTAAACTTATAGGAAAGTTAGGGTTTTAATTTTTTTTGAGTTTGTGTATTTTATTTTGCATTTGTTCTTTAGGAAACATGGTTATGGGCAAGAAAAAGACAAATACGTCATTGCGGCGTGTCCCTTCTTGGAAATACAGTATGCAAGTTGATGTAGGAGGCGGCGAGAAGACATATGTGTATTTAAAATGTAATTTTTATGATAAGGTGATGAAGGGAGAAGTTACTCGCATGAATGAACACTTATCCAGCTCACATAAGAATGTAGCACCTTGTGCGAATATGCCGGATAAGTTGAAAGAGGAAATTACTGCTTACATGAAGAAGAGTATCACGGCCAAACATTTACAACAGGAGCAATTTGATGAAAGGGTCGAACATGGTGCTTACTTACTATGGGAGCGAGAGTGGAAAGGGCTCTTCCTCCACTATACATAATAGAGGTGCGCGCGGTCCTATGGACCAGTATATGGTTAATCCAGGAGAGGATATAGGACAAGCACAAATGATGTCTGCGGCTAGAGGATCTAAGTGTGGATGTCTTGAGGGGCGAAGCAGATCAAGTGGGCACATCTACTAGTACCACACCACACACATGCACTAGTTTTGCAGCACAACAACCAAATAAAAGTATTCTACAACTTCTTATATGCTATTATATTATATTTATATCAAGTGAACATTTAACATAACAATGATCATTCTTATTAAACATAGAAGGAAAAGTGAGTAACATTGAAGATGATGAAAATATGACATTCATAGATATAATTGGAGAAGAAGATTCACTTGAAAACCTATTTAGTGATGGGACATGATTGGATTTTATATGTTATTTCTTATTTATACTTTGGGAGTTTTGATGGACTTATATTTTGTGGTTATGTACTTTGAATTATACTATGCAATGCATATAATGCATCTATTTTATTGTTTTCCACTAATTTCACTTATCATTTAGATGTTTTTATTATATGATAGACTCTTATTGTTATTTAACTGCTAAATCAAAAGTCAGAATTCTATTTGAATAATTAAAAAGAATGACTAGGATTTTAGATGTGATAGATTTATTTTGATTAAATTATTTTAATTATAGTCATATAATATGTAACAATTATTACCATTTGAATTTTAATTAATGAATTAAATTGTCAATAATTAATTAAAGAATATTTATTACTTTAAATATTTGAATTTTCTAATTCTATTATTTATAATTACAATCCTATAAAATATTAAGGTTTTTTAATGGAATAATTAATTAAGATTTATACTTCAAATTTTTTATTTTTAAAATCACGGATTATTAAAATTATGAAAATTTAATAGTTATTAATGAATGAATAATTTTATTAATTGCTAGGGTATAAATTAAAATTATAATGAAAATAAATATATTAATTAATTGTAATTGAATATATAAATAAATGTAATTAAAATCTTTGACATTTCTAATAATTGGCTCTTACTTAAATTCGATTAATGTAAATAAAATAAAAATATGATGCATTTAATTAAATAAATTGAGTTAAAAAATAAATTAAATGTATAAATAAAATGAATAGTTTGGATTAATCTTTGTTAAATAAAATGAAAAGATATTATAAATTCTATTTTTATCTTACTGTATATATATACTAAAAGTGATTAAGAAGTGTAGAAGATATGACGAGGAACAAGATGTGTAGGGGATATAAAGAAGGAAATATGAAGGGTATGAATTAAGATCATGAGAAAAGGGAATAAAAAACATAAGAGATGTGAAGAAGAGAATACCAAGGGGTATTCAATGAATAAAAAGGAAGAATTAGGATTCTTTTTCATTTATTTGTTCAAATAAAAAGTTATTACATATTAATTATTTTTTAAAACTATCACTTAATCATAATAAGATAATAAAATCAAAGGCTAGGTTTTTATTTAAAAAATTAAAATGAAAGGCTAGGATTTTAGATATGATAGATTTATTTTGATTTAATTATTTTAATCATAGTTATAATATGTAACAATTCTTAACATGTGATTTTAAATAATGAATTAATTAAAGAATAGTTTTTCTATATTTGAATTTTCAAATTTTATTATTTATAATTATGGACTTATAAAATATGAAGGTTTTTAATGGAATAATTAATTAAGATTAATACTTTAATTTTTATTTTTGAAATTATGGATTATTAAAATTATGATTTATGTTATTAATTGCTTGGATAGGTATAAATTAAAAATATGAATTTTAACAGTTATTAATGAATGACTTATGTTATTAATTACTAGGATATGTATAAATTAAAAATAGAATGCAAATAAATATATTAATTAATTGTTTTTGAATATAGAAATAATGCAATTCAAATATTTGGCATTTCTAATAATATAGATATTTTTAAATTTATTAATTATTAATAATGTAATGAAGGGACTAGAATTTGATATGGGTGGAAACTCAAGTGGCTTTTTTAATAATAGTATAGATTTATGTTCGAATTACTATCTATTGGTGATTTTCACCTTAAATCTAGGATCTGAGGTTTATGTTCTTTTCAGTTATATCATAAGCCCTCATTTTCCTGGCAATTTTTTCTTGTAAATATAAACCCCAACACTTTGAATCAAATTATACAACTTTAATATAAATTAAATTAAAAAATGGAAACTCTAGCATATGATTGTTTTGAATACCGCTGAGCATTTCAAAATTAAGTACTCCTATAATTTTTTTAATTTGACTTTCATTCAAAAATTAATTTTAAATTGATCGAATATTCCTTAAAATTTCAAAGACTAAATCTTTGATATGAATTTATTTAAAAATTGTATAAAATATTAGTCAATGTTATAATAAAAAGACTCGACAACTATTTTAAGAAAAAAATTTTGTAAGGGACAAATATCCTTGGGATGTAATTAACCCTAAATGCTTGTAATTATGTGCAAACTATACCCCAAAATAAAAGTATCATATTTAGTCTAACATATTGAGTAGGGGAAAATCTCTTGTTAAAAAAAAATGTATGTTTTGCTATAGTAAAAGAATATTTTTATCCACCGAGTTAATATATTATTTTTTATGTCTTATTCGACCACAAAATATTTCAAACCCATTGAGGATAGCAAAAATCCCGCCAACAGGAATGCCCTTAAGAAGGAATTTTACATTCATCTCATAACAAAAATAGTTTCCTACCTTGAAGCCTACTTAAAATCCTTGAATAAAATGATATATCAATCACTCGTTCATATGCATACTGATCTAAATTAGGATAATCCATGTATTTTATTTTACTGAGATATGAAAAAGAGCAAACTAAATTTAAAGTGTTAGAGTTCATCATTAAATTTATGTTCCCCTTACCCAACTTTCGGGGTAAAAGAGACAAATTCAAAGTAATTAAGGGTCAAATGCCATCATAAATTCTAATTTATGCTAGATTAATCTCATCTGCGTTGTATCAAACATACAATAATAATTAACGCTATATAGTTACAAGTTTAATTTAGCATAAGTACCCAATAATTAGAACCTCATGATGAATCTAAGCATTTTTGTGTTAAATATAAATAAAAATTAGAAACTGTGACGAAAAGAGAAGCGTGATGCAATGTAGTATTGTTATTGTGGGTGATGACGGAGTTGAAAAAGAATAGAAAGACCTAGCAGTGCCTTGTTCTCTGTTGTGATTCTAGACAGGAAGAATGAAGTTGGGGTGATGGTTGATTGTAAAGGAGTAAGAACAAGAACAATATTGGCAGAAACACTGGTGGGGTTTGAAATCAAGCTGGGAGAAGGAAAGCGTTGGTGGAAATTGGAGGAAGAAGGGGAGGATAAGAAGGCTTTGGCTGTGAGGGAAACAATAGGGTAGCTTTCCAATTTCCAAAATGGCAAAAACATGCACCTTTGTGGGTCTTTGTTGGGTTCTGGACAACAGGGAACAAACGAGCTTGGTGGGTATGATGTGTCCTGCTATTGTTACATTGGTGAACAATGTACATATGAATATGAATATGCTTAAGTTTTCTTTGATATTAAAACTACCCACTAGATACGCAAGTATACATGTTAATCAAGTAATAAAGTAATTGAGTGTCGATCTGACAAGGAAGTGTTATGCTAAATTGCAATCAAATAGTATTGTTTACTACAGATCATAGTTTATCCTGCTAAACAAAAATGGCGTGTTTTGAGTTTCTGCCACTTACAGAGAATGCAAATAGATGAGGTGATACCAATATATAAAATATGTTTTGGACTAATGCATGTAAACAATAGTATTTTCCTAATGAGACTCTTAACGGTAGATGTGGATTAAAACATATGTATCCCTAGATTTCTGTCGAGCTTGTAGAGGTGAAAAAGGAAAATTTAAGACCTTTCTACCATTTTAATATCTCCATAGAACTTAGAAGATTAAACATCCTATTCCTAGGTATGACAACATTCCATTCCAATATTCCTATTTGTTCCAATATTCTTCCGTCGAGGTAATATATCAAACTAAATATTAACTACATACATGACCATTGTATACATTAAATGAAAAACGGGAGATACTAAAAACATCCATAATTTCATTCAAAGCTTGAGAATCTGCATTTGCATTTGCATTGTGCTTATATCATTAGCTTAAAACTCAGAAATTAGCCAAACATAGATAAATTTGAAAGCAAACTCATTTTTGTTTCACTCATAGAAAAAAAGATACAGAAGAATCAATAAGGAAAAACTTCACCAGGACAGTACAATTGACTTCTCCATACTCTTTCCTTCAATGAGAGGATTGCTTATACAAGACAGGTAAGATCTCCATTAAAAGTATCTTGCACTTCCTTAGCCTTCCTTAGACTTTATTCTAAGGGTGCACTAAAAAACTACGCTGAATATTACTGGATTCTACTAAAAGTAACAAAACTCTCTAACAAAAGTACGGAAAAAACTATATATAATAAGTGTAGAAACTACCTTAGGCGCCACAGCGCTCGACATGGTGGTGCTGTGGCGTTATCAAATGAACTAGCGCCTCAACACTGTTAGGTTTGCTCTGTTGCGGTGCTGCGCTGACTCTGCGTGTCTGTTGGTTAAACTGGTGCGTCTATTGGTTGAATTAGCGTAGCTCCGTCTTTCATTAACTGCTTCGATGTGATGCTGAAAAAGTTAAGCATTGCGGCGTTTAAATGTACAATCCGGTGCTGCGACATTATGATGATTGGCGCTACGACGTTCAAATTCCTGAGACTCAGGTACTATGGTGCGGGATTTTTGACGCTGCGGCGTTGACCTTGGCTTCCCTGGGGCGCTGATTTTTCTTAAATTCCAGAGCGATTAGCGCTGCAATGTTTGGATTAGGCGCTAGGGCATTGTAGATGACAACGCTGCGGTGCAGAATCTATAGGCACTATAGTGCTTGTTCAAAACTTGTAAGTTTTTTGATTTTCCTGAACATTTCCAGCACAAACATAACTAAAAAAATACATTTTTAGTGAATTTTAACACAATAAACGGTGCATAATTTGCACTTCACCGTCCCATGAAAAAGACAAATTGTCTGTAGTTATAGTGCTTGGGCGTCTTTCCATAAACGTTTTTACACTATTAGTAGCATTCTTCTAGGATTTACATAGTACTAGTTTCTCTGTGTTCTTTCCTTATGTTTGTGTCGTATTCTGCAAACAAAGTGAAACTACTTGTTTACTATTTAAAAAATTCTTACTGGTTTTGTTTGTTGTAGAGGCACAAGAATTAGCTGGTACTAGTGGAAAATCAAACGATTCTATTTTTGACCGTCAGTTTTTGGAGAAGATAGAATCAGTTAGAAGGTAATATTTCATCACTATATTTTTCTACATGCTAGCTAATGCATATGCTTGCTTGCTTTTTATTTAATTAATTTCGGTTGGATCCCTGACACTTTATTTCTTTCTAAATGTTTAAGTGGCACTGCCGCTTTGTTTCTTTCTTCTTGTATGTGTCATGTCCTTCTCATGAGTAATCTGCATATTTTAACTCACCAGTCTGCCAAAATCTTAGCTAATTTCCTATTCTAGGAATGAAGCTCCGATGATATGTGAGTTATAGTGTGGAATAGGTGGTAGGAGGCTTAAAACGAGGGGCAATGAGGGCTATTTACTTAACGTTGCCATTATGATGTGAACAAAGATTGATATCTGGCTTGCTTCTTGGATGATCCTATTACTTGAGAAGTTTGTCTCATTAGAGAATTTGAGCTGCAGGTTTTGTTTTCAAAGCAGTGATATTATCAAATCAGCCCTTACGTTCTTGGAATAGCAATGTGGCAGCAATTGAACAGTAAGAATGCGGCCTCTCACAAGACTATCAGAAGTGATTAGGCAGATTATTTCTGAGAAGTAGAATGCCATTTGTTTGTTTTCTTCCTGTTTTTTACAATTGTGTTACAAAGTTTTGTTGCTAGTCATTTCATATCAATTTTTTTAGTTTTGGATTTGTGTGCAAATTCTTAGATTTTTGGCTCATCTTTCTGGTAGATATTTAGTTTACGGTCAACTTATTTGCACTCCGGAGGAAGTGGATTTTTGGAATCGATGGAAGTGGGAAAAAACCCTCTAAATTTCTTTAAAAATTGGCATAATACCACCACATATGCACCCATTGATCTTAATTATGTCTCGTCAACCACTGGAGATCTTCCAAATGATAATATATACTTACTTTTACCTAATATATTAGAAAGAATTAAGGTTTCTTATGCTTATGATCCAAACTTAGCTCAAATAAAACACACCCATTCATGGCAACAAACATACTCATTGAGATAATTATTCCTATAATCAACTAGAAGTTTGTTTGGGATGGCAACTGGCTTGCGCGTTCCAAAGCTTCCATGTATAGGTGATTATCGGTCCACTTACTTGCAAGTGGAAAATGTTGCGGCCAAGGCTGTACCCATGTACAAGGTTTGGGCCTTAATTTTGCATGATGATGGGAGTCTTGTTACATGATAGGAAGGGAGGTGTGCTAGCCCCGCCATTGTGCCAAATAACCAATCATTTTATAATTTTTATTTAATTCAATAGAACCCCTAATGCAATAACAGAATGCTTGTTACAATGTCATATAGAACAATATCATGTCATTTAATTATTTAAACATTCAACCTTGAATTTATTATAATTTATTTTGTAATTATATTCTTTTTCATCTTTAAGTTCATCGTAAGCGAATGTATCATGATTAGATGCCTAAGTTTTTGGCCATCATTGTTGGAGAATTTTTTGTATCCTCAAACGGATTGCATATTTTGTCATCGAGTACGGCATAAGAACATGATATATCACTCCGAAGGGTAAAAATACCATTTCCTTATGAACTCAATGATAAAATTTACAATTTGAAACAAAGATTCCTCCATTCGATGTTTGGTTGAATGGGGTTTATTTTATTTCTGGGTATAGACGTCCCATAGGGGCAAGCCCCTATGGTTAATTACATCCCAAATTTTGGCTTGGAAATTTTTTTGATTAAACTAGTGGTTTTACTTTCTTTTTGAAGTCATTTAAACATTGGCTAAGATTTGATTTTTTTTTTTTGTTTTAAAATCCATGAAAGTCTTGCTTAAAAGTTTTGGCCTTTAGGAATTTCAAGGATGATCAACTTAGGAGTTAGATTTTTGGAATGAGAGCCAAGGGAGGTGAAGTAGGAGCACTTGATTCTGAGGGAAACTCAGAGGTGCTCAAACTATCCTATATTGGGCTTTACGTTTTAGAAATCTAATTTTAGTTTAAGTTGACATTTTTATTAGAATGTTGGGGCTTAACATTCCTTCAACATTTGTTGTAGGAATTGCTCGAAAGGTGAGGGCTTATAGGTGATTTGGAATCAACCCATGCCTCGGACCCTAAGACTAAGGTGAGGACTACCGATAGGTAGTATCTCGAATCTAAATCTAACGAGTGCAAAAGGGGCTTACAAATTACACTTCACATGAGGCATAATCCACCCGATCTCTGGATTTACTGTCCCGCTTGAAAGGGATTACCAGCTAAACCCATCTAGTCACTTTTAAAATCATGTGTCTTGGTCTCAATGCAAATGTAGAGTGGATGATTGTTTTTATTTAAAAGGTAGGACTTATAACTTGACTTTGAGGCTAAGATGCCTAATTATGTGGGTATGCATATGCTAACTCAAGGAAAATATATTTTTGTTATCTAATGCTTAAATGAGGGCTTTCTATATTTGGGCTATGCATGATTGTTTTAATTTTTAGAAAACTTAGCTCCTTGAAGGGAGCCATGCAAGACTTTCTCATTTGTTAGAAAATCGTGAAGCCTAAATCAATTTTTAGATTGATTACATTTTAATAGGTAGAAATCTTATTTTGTTCTAAGAGCCTACCGTATCTAATAATCCAAGCCACCCCAAGCAAAAGAAAAGAAAGAAACCTAGGAAAAAGATGCATTTCTATTGCACAATCAGGTAAACAATCAAACATGCTTTTATTTATGAATAAACTGCAGGGAATGTAAATAGAGTCCGAGTTATTACAAACATGTTTGACAGCTGAGTTGCATGCTATTATACAACTTAGTCAAATTATTACAGACTCTACTTGTGGGGGATTCTTCAGGCTCTTGATTTCTGAATGGACATTAGGCATCACCTTTGATAGGTACATCCTTCTAGTCCACTTCGTTCTTTTGCTCCGAACCCCCACAAGTTTGATACAATTACAATTCTATCAAATACATGTTTGAAAAGAATAGAGACTCAAACCTGTAATGGATTAGAGGCAGTTTATGTAATAAAACATTACATTCAAAATTTTGTTTAGCACTTAGAGTGCCAAACACATGCTTCTAACCTATTGGTCACATCTTTGGGGGGTTTTAAGCAGCATCTGTCATGCAAGCAGTTTATTAGTTATGAGCGCCCCCTTTTTAGATATGGCCACCTAAATGAAGAACATGTATATTTCTACACTATCCACTTAAGGGCAAGTGACCATAATGCAGACAATCCAATAGAAAATCACTCCACAACATCAAACACATGCGTAGAAAAAAAAATCCTAATCCTAGCATGCCTAAGGGGCTGTGCACCTAAGTGTGTGAGGCTTGTGTAGCATGTCACAATAAGGGTGTTTGGTTTTATTTTGGAATGAAGATGTTTAATCTTTATCCAAGGGTGATTTCACTTTAAGTTGTTTGTGACTTATAGATTTTATTTAATTTTTAAGTGTTTCATATTTAGAAGGGTTATGAAGAACCCATAAAGTAACCACATGCTTGCTTTTGGGTAAGCCTATTACTTATGAATCCTAAGATATAATAATGTATGCATCCCGCCTTTTGGGGGAGATGATTGATTATTGTATCGAAAGGAACCTAAGTGATTTTTAGGTGTTTTAGAGTTCTCTTATTGTTTGTATATGAGAAGTGTCTATCTAATAGGGTAAGATAGACATGCCTAAGGGGTTTCACTTAGGACTTGGTGAAATTCATCCAATAGGGTAGGATGAACTTCAACAGAAAGGACAAGTCCTAAGGGACATCTATAGGTTTAGCATTTTAAATGTAATAGGAGAGATTACTCAATTTGGGTTGAGTGGAAGAGATTATTTAGATTTTGGGTCTAAGAAAGGTGTCCAACATGTAACTTTTGGGCTACATATGGAAGAATTTTCCTTAGCTTTTGGAGCTAAGGGGAGAAAAGAATCCAACATTTAGCTCTTGGGCTAAATGTTGGAGAACTTTCTCTAACTTTTGGAGCTAAAGAGGGGAAATCTCCTACAACTTTGGAGTTGGAGGAGAGTTGGGAACAAGCTAGGAGTTTGACTCCTTTGCTTAACATGGAATTATTTGTTGAGTTTGGTTCAACAAATAAATGATTTTTTTGGGTTGGACTACTTGTTGATTTTGATTCAATAATAGATGATTTTTAGGTGCCTAATTCACTCAACACGGGTTGAATGAATGAGATTTTCATACAACTTTTGAGTTTAGAAAGAAAGAAAATTTCTCTACAAATTTGGTTTGTAGAGAAGAAAGGGAGAAACGCAACTTAAAGGTTGCAAAGTGGATGATTTTCTTTGAATATTTGATGTTAAAAGAATGGGACATTCACCCATCCAATTTGAGTCAATAGGATGAGAGGAATTCCTACAACATTTGAGTTGTATAAATGAGGGAAAGAAAATGCAACTTGTGGGTTACAAATCCATAAATGTTCCTTAAATTTTTTATGTTCAAAGAAACAAATTCATTTGCCTAATTTGAAGCTAGGCAGATGAAGGGGAATTTGGAGATTTCCTACAATTTAGGCTTGTAGGAAAAGAAGTTGCCTAAAGTGCAACTTAGAGGTTACAAATTGGAGGAGTTTCTTTGAACGCTTGGTGTCCAAAGAGGGAAATTCATTCTCCCAACTTGGGTTTGAGAGCATGAAGACGGATTTAAATACTCTCCTACAATCTTGACTTATAGGAAAGAGGGAGGGAAATGCAACTTATGAATTGTAAGTTGGAGATTAGGGAGGACCACTTACTTGATTTAGGCTAAGTAAATGGTGAAGTTTCTTTGAGCATTTGGTCCTCAAAGGAAGATTAGCATTTGCTCAACTTTGGGCTAAGCAAATGAGGAAAACTAGGATTTGAATCCCATGTCAAGAGGATTACTCATTAGTTTGTGTTCCAATGAATAAATGATTTGATAATCTTTCTACAATTTTGGGGTTGAAGGAAGAAAATGGTTTGTTGGTTTTATGTTCCAACAAAAGGTAGAATAACTTAGAATTTAGTTCCAAGTTATAATGATTCATATGTAAGAAGAGCATTTGGAGCCTTGGAGAGGCTCGAAAATATCACACATGAAGGGAATATTTGTTAGTTTATGTTCCAACAAAAGAGATGAAAGAACTTGGAAGTTGGTTCCAAGTTGCAAATGATTCATGTGTTCTAAAACTTGGAGCTTTGAGAATGCTCCAAGCATTATGCACGCAAGAGGGTTCTCCATCTCCACATGAATGTTTTGGACTCATGGAAAGAGGAGATGCACATTTGAAAGGGATTTCCCTACGTCCTTTAGAGTGTTTTGGACTCAATTAGGAGGGAAGAATTGATTTCCTAAGGCTTTGGGGAAGTTTTCAAACCAATTTTGGCATGTTTTAGAAACTTGGAAGTTTAGTGATCCTAGTAAGAGATCTATGAAACAAGATTTTGACTCATATTAAGGCATGAAAACACACCTAAAGTTTCTAAGAACAATCCAATCAAGTTTGTCATGAATGGTGATTGAAGGTTTTCTAGGAAGGTCCTAAAGATCCGTTTTGATAGGATTTGATTTATTAAAACATTGATGCGAGCTTCCAATCTCTAAGGATTTTGATCACATTCAATGATTGAATTTGGAAACTCACACAAATGGAATTAGGTAAGTTTGAGTATAAAGGCTTATGGGCCTTTGAGGGCCCATGTCATATCTCAAGCCCACTTCAAGGTTAGATAAGCCCATTTGGTTAATTTCCAAATCCCAAATGTGGTGGATGTAAACTAACAATGACTATCACTTGTGTTCTCTAAATTTAGTGAAAAGATCAATTATGAATTTGGTTGGTCATAGACGTTATGGTATTGTTTCCAACCAAACACATTCACATTCACTAACTTGTAGAGACTATCAATTCCAAAATGCAAACTCTCCAAAGTTTATATCAATTTTGCCATGACACATAAATTGGTTAGTTTGCATGCTAGAGGATCATTCACCATCATTCTTATCCATGAGAATTAAGAGATGCAAAGCATGTTGAAGTAATTCAAGAACACATAAGGGGTGGCTTATGGGTCTTTGGAAACCCACATCTACCCCAAGTTTGCCCTACAAATTAAATAAATATGCTTAGCAATCTCCCAGTAATTTTAAAAGCATGCAACCCTTAGAGAAAGAGACCTACACTATTTTATTTAGATCAATTTTGGTATAATCTAAATTCTAAGCAACATGCAATTCATTTGGCCAAATGCATAGCCTCCAAAATTTGGGTGCTATGACGACGAAGCCTAGGTTTGTTATAGGCGACGGTTCAAACACAATATGAATGCTATTACATGCATTTGACTCTCACAAGAGAGCAAACAAGTGAAAAACACTAGTCTTTCACTGTTTTGCGGAGAGGACAGCGAACAAAGGGTTTTGGGGAAGCGAACAAATGAGGTTTCTAAAGGACCTATGGCTTGGGGACGTCAACCACACATCAATGACCTTGGGGCCCCTAGGTTTCACTAAGTTTTAGGATTTTACCTCGCCCGGGTTGTCCTCGCCCGGGTTGTCCTAGCGCTCCTATCCTAGCTCCAAGTAGCTGTCCAAGCGTTTTTCAAGGAAGAAGACTGCTGTCCTAGCCTTTCCGGATGTCACCGTCGCTTTCCAAGCCGCTACGGAAGCCTTCTTTGCTGTCCAAGTTGCTCTCAAGCCTCCCAAGCACCGTTTGGAAGCTTTCAACAGCCTCCAACCTGCTGTTTGCAAGCTTTCGGAAGTGGTTGCTGCTGTCCAAGGCTTTACGGAGGATGGATTTGCTGCCCAAAATGCTCCGGACAGCAGTTTGCTGTCCAAGAACGCCTGAAAACAGCAGTTTGCACTGTTTTGATGTCACCGGAGATAGTTTGGAAGGAAGTAGAGGCCTCCTACTTTCTCTTGGCTGCAACTAGGGTTTATTCAGCATGTCTTTGCCCTAGACTTTGGAAGAGAAGCTTAGTAACAACAGCAAGAGGGGATTTGTGCTCTCTAATCGAAGGGAGAAAACCATGGCAGCGAAGAAAAACTCATTTTCAGTCCAAAGAGGAAGAAGACAGCAGCTAGGTAACATGAAATCTCCTCCTCTTTCAACTTCAGCTCCCAAAAAAAGGTATGGAAGGGGGAAAAGGCTTGGCCGACCCTCCCCCTTGGCTAGGTCGCACGCAAGGAGGCCTTTGTCGGCCTCTTCCTCCTGGCTTGGACGCGTGCAAGAGCCGAACGACTCTTCTTTCTGCTCTACCTGGGACGGACGGGACGGACGGGACGGACGGTGTGCAGGAGGAGAAGCCCGACTCCTCCCTCTCTCTCGCTCTTTCACTCGCCTGGGACGGACCGACCAAAAGCCACGGGAGAGCCAAATGGCTCTCCCCCTCTTGTTCGCTTGGAGAAGCACACATGAGCAGGACCGCCCAAATGAACCAATTAGGTTGCCTTAATGCACGAAATGAAGGATTAAGGGCAGAATTTGAGATGAAATCTGAGCCATTGATCTCAATTTCTGATTTGAGAATCAAATTAACCACAAATTGACAAATTAGGGCTGGAATTGAGTCCAAATTGGACTCGACCCGAACTGATTTGGGTTAGTTTGGGTCCGATTGGGTTCGATCAATTTAATTTCATGAAATTGATCTCGAATCGGTGTCGAATTGCATCGAATTGGGCTTGACGACGCTCGACGGGGTTTGAATTGATTTGATTTGATTTTAATTTAATTAAATTGAGTTAATTTAATTAAATCGGGGTTTTATTTGAGTCAATTTCGCCTCGATGACATTCGATTGGGTCGATCGAGCACGATCGAACCTAGTCGGGCTTGATCGGAGTCTGGTTGATACGAAAATATTCATTAGCAATCATCATAACGTAAAATTAGCTTTTACGGCTTCATAATAATGTTCAATGGAGTGTAAGTAAAATTCAATTGAGCTATATTGAGGTTCTAATGCCTTCATTGGGGTCTCTTTTGCCCTACCTGCGCAGGTGTTATAACATGTCATTGCCTCCTCGATTCTGACATCCCGTAACCTTTTACGCTTGTAAATCATGTGCACATCTAAAAATCACAATTGCTATAATTTCTAATAAAAATATGAATTTTTAATCCCAAATAATATTTTTCTCAAAACTTCCTCTCCTCATATATCATTAGAATCCTAAATAACAATTGAGTATAATTAAATTAGGAACTTATAAATTAAAATTCTACCATAAATAATTTAAACTTCTTCCTTACCCTTTTTATTTCTTCCCTAATTTCTTTTCCTTTTTCTTCTTCTTCCTTTTTTTTTTAAATTTTTATTTTTATTTTTTCCTTACTCGAATTTCCCCTTCTTACCTTCAGCCAACGCCCAATTTTGGCCCCCCTTGTTGCTTCACCCGAGCTCCAGCATACAAATCTTTCCTAACCCGAGAGCTGCTAGTGAAAATGAGGGAATGGGGAGGAGTTTGACAATAGTGAAGGTAATTAATTAGCTTAAGTTTTATAATTTACTTAAATACCTCACCCATTACCTTGCATGTACTCCACCTGTCTGGTTAAATGCCCTTGGTACAATAGAAGTTATAAATTAACATATTTAAAACTTTAGGAAAATAATTCAAATCGAAACTAATTCTATAACTTTCACACTTTTACAAACTAATATATACTTGATACCAATTTGCTCCAATTGACAATTAGAACACAATATAATGATTTTTTTAATGATTTTCATGAAAGTTGATATTTCAGGTATAATTTAATTAAGGAATTTTTTGAGTTTTTACCTGAAAATTTTGGGTATTATAGTTAATTCCAATTTTCTTTTTTGATCAATAGACAATATGTATCACCATGTCCTTTGCTATGCATTTCCAAAACTAATTTCTCGCTTAAAGTACTCATTTTGTAATTTTTAAGTAATGTTATTTTTTAAAATCTTTTTTTAATATCTTGATTGTTAACCAAGATATTATTTCCTTCGCTTTTGATTTATCTAACTTAATCAAAATCTTTAGTTTTATTATCTCTTACCTTGTATGTTTAATTTATCTTCATTTCTCTTTTCTTAGTGTTATGACATCAAATAAATCATAAAAGAATATAGCTTTTTCTTTACTCATTAGGATGTGAAACATAATAGGAATTGCAGGAATTTAATAAAAAGTTGTTAACCTTACTAATTGTAAAATTAATGTTTCACAAGAATTAGATTTCTAGGATTTCTTAGTTGTAGTTGTGCTTTTGCATGCAAGTACGAGAAAGAATAACATGACAATTTAAAATAATAACAAACTTATAGTAAAGGTAAAGATATAAATAATAGAAATCCACCGTTTAACAAATATAAAATTCACCTTGAGTTCCCTCACTTTCACTCTTGAGGTGGTTTTAACCGAAGAATAGTTTTAGCAAACTTAGAGATGCCACCAAAAGATATAAAACACATGCAATATTGTCCAACGAAAAGTTAGCCGGAGGGGAAGAAGTTGATGGATGTCCGATAATTCACCACTATCTGGAGATTTGGTGTTCCTCGATTGCAAACGTCAAGGTGAAAAGGATTCGTTTGACGTAGTCATCGACGGTGTCGTCGATCTCCAAGTTGAGGTTGAAGAAAGGAGACTGGAGGATATATACTCATCCTTGAAGATCATACACGAATCCATGATCGTGCTCGAGATCGGCCAGTCATGGGGGAGAGAAGTCTCTTCAATTACTGGATGGGCCAAAGTGGCCGGTGAGAGGAAGAGAGATTGGCCGGCTTGGAGAGCCTTGGGGTTAGGGATTTAGGTAGTAAGAGGAGTCAAGAGGAGAGGAGGGAATTAATTCCTTGATTAATTAAACTTGAGTAGAAATTAATATTGGAATTAATTTGAGAGGGAAGGAGGGAGAATTTGAATTCAAATTCTCTAATTGGTGGAGGGATTATGGGGGGAATTGGGTTTTAATTTGGAAATAATTTAAGTGGAGGAGAGAGAAAGGGGAGGGGATGATGGCAAGAAAGGGAGAGATATGGAAGAGAGGGGGGCCAACCAAGAGAAAGGGGAAGGAAGGGGGTTGTCCACATTCAAGAATGTGGCTAGGTGGAATGAATGTTGGAATTTAAATTAATTCCAAGTTAATTTCAGATTGTGAGAGATTTGGAGGGGCTTCCTAAAATAAATTTGCTAATTAAGAAAGGTTTTGAATTTCAAATATCATTTAAATTCAAATTAATAGACTTTTTAAATTAATAATAAGCTATATTAGGAAGGTGTTTAAGAGGCTTTTTGAATTTGAAAACAAGGGCTTGCAAAGGGGGAGGGGCCGACAGCTTAGTCTTGGGATAGTTAGGCCTGCGACTAAGGGAGGTGGCCGACGGATTAGAGGTGGAGAGGGAGGAAGCCGACGGGTATAGGTGGTAGGGAAGAGGAGGCTGGCGGGTATGGGTGGTGGTGTTTGGGTGGTGTTTGGATGGCCGGCAGTATGGGATTGAAGTAGACGTGTCTGGCAGCTTGGTGAAGAGAAAAGGGGTGGAAAAGAAGGAAGGAAAAAGGAATCCGAGAGCTCGGACTCTTCCGGCGGCTGTTGGGTATTATTTTGATCCTCTCCTAGGGTTCTATCTTCTCTAGGGAGCTCACAAAGAAACAAAGTACTAAAAAGCTGAAATTTTCATTCATCAATCATTGACCTCAAAAAAAAAAAAAAAAATCATTGACCTCATACAATAGTGAAGACCTGTATATATAGGTCTTAATATAAAAAGAAATGCAAAGACTAAGATGCCCTTTGGGCTACATCAGGAACTAAGCCCTCATAAGGGTACAATGGTAAACTAAGACACAAAATAAAAATAATACATAAAATGCTTCATAAATAAAGACTCCGAATTGTAGCCGTCGATCCACGATTCCTCCAATGATAGACGCTCCGGAATCTCCTGGTGATGTCCTCATCTCATTATCTTCATTACAAGATTTCTAGCTTTCTTAATACATTATAAGCATTTGTAGTTTCAAATTTAATCCTCTTTTAAAAATATTTTTCTTTTACTTAATAGCCCTTTATTGCTTCTTTTTCCACTATCAAATTTCCTTACCAATGTATCATCTATTTATATACTTTTCTAAAATTTTTATATTAATTCATTTTATAAAATTTGCCATCTTATCCTATGTTAGGGTTTGACTCATTTAAAGAATTCTGATTTACCTCTTTTAGCAACATATCTTGAAAGATTAACAATTTCCTACTCTTTCAGATTTCTCTTCTCCTTTGACCATAATTGCCATAATTGCTTTTGATTAACAACAACAAGATTTTATTCCACTATATGGGGTTATGCTTTTGATTATTTTTAATTATCAATAACTAAAACCCTATGTTGTATTGTTAACTTTTCGTTTGGAAGCAACTAATTTTTTTAGTAAAAATAATCAATTTTCTCTATGGCAGCCACATGTAACCAAGGTTGTAAAAACTAGACCGGAGATAGAATTGAAAAAGAGAGAGGTTCAAGGTTCAATGGTTCGACGGGGATTGAAGAACCGGATGATGTAATAAAAATTAAAAAAATTAAATGATATTTTAATAATAAGATAACTTTATAATAATTATGAAATAATATAATTTTTGGACTAAAATTTATTAAAATTCATACACAAATAATGTATTCCATAATTTTCAAGTTAAATATACATAATTATTAATTTATATTATATATATTTAAATATAAATACAACAACAAACATACAATAACATCAAGCCTTTATCCCACTATGTGAGATCGACTACATGAATCCTTCTTTTTCATTGTGTTTAGCAAGAGTCAAATTTTCATTTAAATCTAATAAAGAAAGGGCATTTCTAATATTTTCTAATTAAGTCATTTTAGGTCTTACTAATTTTAAATTTAATGTAAATATCTCTAATATTCGATTTTAATTCATATTTAATAGAAATTTAGTTTATATATAAATATATAAATTTACTATTAATAATTTTTAATTTATATTATATCTTTAGGTATAATTTACACCTATAAATTATATATAAAATTCACATTATAAAATTTATTTATAAAGTCATAATACATTATTTATTTTAGATTTTTCATTTTTCTTATTATATTTAATTTCATATTTAGAGGGAAGTTTTAGAACTTTAAAAATTATAAATAATAAATTTTTATTTTAATAATTATAAATACACAAATAAGTATAAATTTAAGAACTAGAAAAATTATTATAATCCTTTTTTATTTGAATATTCTATATTAAATGTTTCAAAAAAATCTTCATGGAAGCAATCTACCATACACACGTAGAAATTTCTACTAGTTGTTTAGTCCCATATCACTTGGGAGAGTTGTATTGTGTTGTTTGTATAGCTTTTCTTGTATTTATGGGTTAAGATTCTATATGGGGTGGTGGAAACATGTGTGTATGATTTACTAGTGCTTAATACATAATACTTAAAAAATTTCAGATATATATTTTTAAATAAATATTTTATATTTAAATTAATTTATCATTTAATAAAATATTTTATATTAAATTAAATTATTTAAATATATTATGAATTGAACTGGCGAGTTTTTAAAAGCCGAGACCAGTTCAACAGTTGGTTGGTTGAACTAACGGTTTAAACCAGTTTGATACTGGATCGGTTTTTTATAAGGACTAAATCGGTCATAGGACCGGTTCACAGTTGAAACGGTCGGTCCGATCCGTTTTTCAAAACCATGCATGTTACTGCATGATCTTCTTGTTTCATTAAATTACTAAGTAAATTCAATCTTGATTACGAATCATCATACCCTATTTATAAAAATAAAGTTATAGGGATAAAGGCAATTTAAATATAAATCTAACTATATTTTGAATCAAATCCTATCTATTAATTGAAATTTTAATCTATAATTATTAAGAAAATAGATTCAATTAAATTTAAATTAAGATAAAAGATAGAAATTCAGCCAAAAAATATAATATTAAAACAAAGCTTGAAAATTGGTTTGGTTCATCACCTTTATCCGTGTTTTTTTTCTTTTGATTGGTCCGTGAAAATTCTAATTTTTTTGGCTAAATTAGTTGATATGTTCTTCATAAATTCACTTGGCCAATAAAGTACTCTTCTTGGAAAGAGGTGGAGGAAATGGGAGCACTAGATCAGTTGATGGAAAAGCATCGATGAAGAACATCAAACAATAGAAAGAAATCTAAAAAACGGATTTGTAGGCTTATGTGTTGAGTGTTATAAGCAGCAAACACCTATGGATATTTGGAAGTTGAACTAGCAATTAGCTTGGTGATGATGGCGGCAGTGGCAGTGCAAACACGATGGTTTGATAGGTGCAATTGGTTTAAAAAAAAAAATTTTAAATTACTCGTGATAAGTGAATTAGAGTAGGAATCACTATAGTAAGTTGGAGATGATTAACTGCATGCTTTAGTGCATCAACAATTGTTTTATATAACATCATTTCATAGTTAACATCAATCTCAAGCTCAAACACTTAATCAAATATGGGTTTTTTTTCTTAACACCTAATAATGTATTGGAATCAATCTCAAGCATAATAGTACTGTTTGTACTGCTAACTCATAATGATCCTCAAGGTCCAGTTCATCATATCATATGAAAGATGTTTGTCATCATAAACATTTTCATAAATATCATTATTTGAAGAGATTTATCATCATAAATATCATAATAAGGATCATCGTACTAGTAGGATCTTAAGGTTTTGATCATGAGCTTGAAATAGATAATGTCTGGATTTTGTGGGACCAGAGAAATCTATGAGGCCTGTGTAATGAATTGCATGGACTGACACCCTATGAAAAGTTTTGGTTCTCACACAGCCTTCCGATACTCTGATCAAGTGGGAAGTATCACAAAAGCTAACAACGATCTAATTAATAATGAAAAATCCCAAGGGAGAAGGAAACAACATTTTTCAATCATTGGCTCTTAAGTACATGTGCTATTTGTAGATAGAGTATGGCCTAGCAAATATTTAATAGTTCCTCCACTTATTCTAGCTGAAAAATAAAATAAAGCAAAGAGAAAGTTACAAATTGATGACACCTATTGTAGTATCAAGAAACATATTGTTAATAACATGAATAGGTGATGGCCTATATCAAATCTTTTAGTGATTTCTAGAATATGTAGTTTACTGATACTATAATGGGGTGTACATGTGCTATTTGTAGACAGAGTATGGCCTAGCAAATATTTAATAGTTCTACCACTTATTCTAGCTGAAATAATAAAATAGTGCAAAGATAAAGTTACAAATTGATGACATCTATTATAGTATCACGAAAGATGTTGATAACATGAATAGGATGATGGCCTATATCAAATGTTCTATTGATTTCTAGAATATATAGTTTACTGAAGTCTGATTGATCACATCACTTCAAGTACTGATTACCTTCATGATGTACTTGTGAAGCCAACTAATTTTTTTTGTACCTTAGCATATTTCTCTTTTTGGGTAGACTTCTTATTCTGTCTACTTTATTTTTTTGTCTATTATGTTGGTGATTTTTTTCCCCTGCATATTTAGGTCAGCATACGAGCAAAAGAAAGCTGAGGGAGAGAGAAATTTTCAGCCAATTGATTATGATGCTCCTATTGAATCTGAACAATCCAAAATTGGATTAGCTACCAAGGTAAGCATATTTTGACTTTTTTTTTGCTAATTGTGAAAGCTTTTCAATGCTGGAAATTGATTGATTGGGTTTTGATTGCAAAATAGATTGGTGTTGGAGTTGCTGTAGCTGTTTTTGGTGTGGTTTTTGCTTTTGGGGATTCCTTCCCTTCTGGAAGGTAACTATGGTGTATTTTAGTATGGAAGGCTTGATTTTCCATGTATGGCTTTTTAAACATAGATGCATTTTATTTAGAATGAGTTTGTTGATTCTTTTAATACTTAAAATTCTTCTAGTTATATATGTGTGGATTAAGCTTCTTAAACCATTTAACGTTATCCATTCTTTCATTTCACTCATGACTGCTTGATTATTTCATTTTGAGAAAATAATCAAAACGGTTCTGTGACCTTTTATGAAAGTCTACAATAGTCCTCAATTATATTAACGGATTATTTTGGTCCCTCAACTCCTTTAGAGAAGTCAAAATAGTCCCTCAATGAGATTATTTTAATTTCTTTTTAAAGATTAGAGAGGTCCAAATGATCATTTAATATAGTTGAGGATTATTTAGTCCTTTTTAAAGAGTCAAGAGATCCTTTTGATTATTTTCTATTTCATTTTATAGCTAACTTGATGTATTATAATATAATGTTATTGTAGGTGTACTTTGCAGTCATATTTTAATAAGCTATTTACTAGAACTGATCGATAGAAATGATCATTTAGCTTTAATATGAACTGTAATAAGCAGCAAAACGAGTGAATAGATGTTGTAATAGTTGAATACTGGCTTCGGAAATTTAAATTGCTTATCTATTGTTGTAATCAAGCTTTGCCTGGTTTATTTTTAATGCATGCAATTAACAATTAGCTCGTTATATTTTTAGTGTAATTTAATTCCAGGCTAAATCATGCTAAAGTCTATTTAATATATAGTAAATGCATACGGATTATTAATAATTTTTTAATTATGTTTCATATGTAGTAAATGCATACAGATTTTTGAAGTATGCTTTAATGAAACTGAACTCAAAATTTGACTTCAACTCAATTCAAATTGATTCGCTATAGGAATTTAGCTGTCCCAAGCTCCAGTGAGTTGTTTCCAGTCAACTCAAATCTCTTTGAGTTAGCTATAAATGATCCAAATTAGAATCTTTTTGAGTTAGCAATAAATGATCCAAATCAGTAAGGACCCATTTCATATAACTTTTGTTTTTGTAAATTTTTGTTTTAATTTAAATTTTTTTTATATTTTGATATGTTTCTAAAAAAAATGTTGTTTTTGTTTTTATTAAATATATAATAGGTTGATTTATGTGGTGGTAGTGGTTGCTGTAGCTATTGGGATAGCAGTGGTGGTGGTTGGGGCACTAGCGGTGGTGATCACTGGGTTGTGATAATTGTCTTTAAAAAAAATCAAAATACCTTGTTTTTGTTTTGAATGTTTTTAACAAATATTTTGATTTGTTTTTAAAAATAAAAAATAGGAATAGTTGAAAAACGCACAAAATAAATATATTTCTTAAAAAAAAAAAAAAAATCTTGAACTGGCCCTAAACAACTTCATTTGATTATATTCTGAAGTATGCATACCTCGATTAACCAAAATATGCTACTGCATTATAAGTTATTTAAAAAGTATGGAAAACCAACATAAAATGCCAAAATCTTCTATTACATATTTGATATGTGAAATAAAAAATTAAAAGTATATGATAGATTTTGCTTGTGATTTTTTTCTTCAAATAGGCTCTCCCTCTGCTCTTGCTTTACAAGCTAATTCGAGCCAGATATCATGTTAATTAAAAGTTCCTGCAAAGGGGTAGAAATTCAGTAATAAATCAACTACAAAATATTGAAGAAAGTACAACTATCCAGCAATCTGTGCTAGGATGTCTAGGATAAATAATTCTTGTAGAGATTGAAATCAACACATTCAGCTATAGTAAGGTTATTTATCCAGATGGTCAGCCGTTATCTCTCTCTGGTGATATAGTAAATCACTAAACTGGTAACCAGTAAATAACTAAATTAGTGATCTAGCAATTAGACAAATAGTAGATTTTACAGATAAAATGCTAGAACTATATTAAGGGCCTGTTTAGTTGCTTATTTAGGTAAGCTAAGTAAAGATTAGGATATTACGCTTAATGCGGACAATAAGTTGGCCAAACTAATAATCACATGCTCTCAAAAGTGATTTGGGGAATATGCTTAGCTTAAGTAAGAATTAGTCATTGTAATTATTTGTAATTTGACCAATTTAGAAGTAGATTAATTATAATAATTAGGAATTTATTATATTTATTAGTGATTAAGTAATTATTCAATGATATACACATTGATAGTTAATGGTGATTGTTGCATTGATTGTGATTACAACATCGATTGCAACTGAAATTGCTTGATCAATGCTAATTTTGGATAAAAAAGGATGGTTACTGTAACATCGGTAACAACTATAGCATCAATAGAGATGTAGGGCGAAGACTACTCACATGGGGAGAAGGATGATGACATCAACACTATTAGGGATTACAACATCAACTGGGACAAATTATGGAGATGGCTAACCTGAGAAGAAGGATGGAGATGACAATGTAGGCATCATTGAAGGAAGGTGATGATGAAAATCATACAAATTGAGGTCATTGATTACAATGCTATTAGTGACGGAATGATCAACAAGGACAAATGACTTTTGTGGAGAACTTGCCATGAAGATGATGGTAATGATTGATGCTAGCATTGATGATAGTGTGATGATGTACATGTTTAACATGAAGTAACTGTTGATGATAGTATGGATGGATGAACATGAAGTAACTTTTGAGCTTGTAGCTCAACATCCATCCTTCTTCTCTGCCATTTTGATGGCCTTCCTCCAGATAATAAAGTCTTAGCATCATTCCTTCTAGGAACATATAGCCCAGTCGATAGAGTAGTGGTGTTGGTAGGCCCCACAAAAATTTATTTCCTAGCTACAACCCTCTTCATGGCTGGGGTCCCTACTGGAACAACCTTTCGAAACTAGAGATTCTCTTATGGGGGACCTTTTATTAGAAATATTAGTGGTATTTCTGGTTGGTGGCACTCAAAATGTTGACATATGTGCATTACGTGCAGTAGCTTTAGTAAGGTTTGACCTTCTAAGAGGTCCTTCAGTCGTCATGCCATATACAAGAACGGTGTAATAAATCAAATATTTTTTTGAAATGATTTTTTAAATGAAAAAACTGAATTTCAGGCCAAGTCTTGTTAGTTATTAACACTATAAAATGAGTTGGCTATTAAAATGTATTACCTTGTGCAAGACTGTGGGCCGACAAGCTTTCCTTTAAAGATGATTTGTGGTGTTATGCTGATTGTTGCCTGTAACAAATGATCGATTATGCCGATGGGCAGAGAGTGATGACTCTTTGTTGATTTAATGAAGCCACCTGTAATGATAATTGATTAATTGGATAAGTGATAATTGATATGATTGATGAAAAATTGGGAATGTTGGGGTAAAAGATGTTGAAAACGCTATATTAAAGTTGGATGTCCTGCCTTGTTAAATCATACATTTCATGCATATATTGATAATACTGATGATATTGACATATACATTAATATCATTGACAATACTGGATGCATTGATAATTCATAAACATATGATGCATATGAATAGATAAGATATATTCCTTTAGTGATTTATGAATAATTTTTGCACCTTTGTTTTGCCAGTTTATTGAATTATATACTAATTATTGATTTTTAGATTCATTGTAATAATTCCCTGGTTTTATTATTTATCATATTGATTTTTATTCATAATATATGATTATTAACTATATTGATTGTTATTGATTATATTATACTGAGCATATCATATTGATTCTTTAGTCCTTACATTGATTGATTTAGTGAATTTAGATTAATATTGGGCTTTTGAGCTCATTATGTGAGATTTTAATGACTTCAGATCAGAAAATAGGTCATGACCAGTTGGACTGAGATTGTTAGAGATCTTCAAGTTTTCCTTCGATTTTATTATGTATTTTCGTTTATTCTTTTGTAATCAGGAGCTTATGATATATTAGTGATTGTAGTGATCTGTTGGTTATTGTAAATAACATTTTGGGTGAATAAATAGTAAAATATCTTGATGTATATGATTTGAGTTGCTTTTATTGGTTATTATTTATATTGATGATTTATACAAGATCTGACATATTCTTAAAAGAATAAATAGATAATTCTTCCAAATTTGATTCCGTGGCATTACAAATGGTAACAACGATTGTAGTAGCTATAGAAAATTTTAACCTACCAAATTGGATGGTGGCTCTGGAGTTTACAATATTGATGATAGTATTGGCTAACTGAATGATAAAAGACATGTTCTGTAGTTCCATTATGTACAAATGAAAGATAAGGGTTAGTAATCAGAATTTGATGCTTTATCCCACACTTTCAAAATGTAGAGACTAGACATAACAAAATAATATAATCAAGTAATTTGAATAATCTGGAAACCCTTCTTGAGCTAACTTTAATGAGTTTGTTAAAAAAAAATAATTAAAAATGATTTAAAAATTTAGCTCGTTATACTTTGCTTTTACTATAGAAAATGTATGATTGCCAAAGATAAAAAGAGAAATCATCCCCAACGGAGTCATTAGAAATCAGTGCTCTAAAAATTTGAGCTTTTGGGGCCCGTCCTCTTCGTGTATGTTCGGAGAAAGTTTTAACAAATTATGTTCCAAAGAAAATTTTCGAAAGGCAGATTAAATAGAGATAAGACACTACATAGAGATTTTTCCCTCTTAATGAAGACTTAAGATCCGAGTTCTGATTTCCTAGAGGCGCAAGCCCCTATAATTAATTACCCCTCTCAATAATGAGACCCAGTTAGGAAAGTAGAGGTATTAGATTTGACTTATGTTAAGAAAGGTAGAGATAAACCTGAAAAGACTTGGTTAGAAAGTATTAGAAATGATCTTTCTTTATTAGATTTATACAAGAATTTGACATTTAACAAGTTACAATTGAGAAAAAAGATTCATGTAGCTGACCTCACATAGTAGGATAAAGGCTTGATGTTTTTGTTGATAATGAGAGAGTTTATTAAGGCTAGTCGTTAAATAAATGCTTAGTATCTAACATATAGTAGTAGTAGATCTAGATATTTAAAATTGGTAATTTTATCACCTATCACTTAAAGTAGATAGTGGGGGGATGATGATGAACCCAATAACGATCCAATGGTTGTGTTGTTCTGGGTCATCATGGTCCATAGTCCACTTAGTCAGAGGAGATAGTCAACCAACCTGACCGAATGATCCTTGTTGGTAGCCATCAATTGTTTCGTACAAGGGTACCATGTAGACTTGGGGTGATTGTTTATCTAAGGGATAAATTTAGTCAACTTTGGCTAACATAGAGCTTTGTGACTTACCCATTATATCCTATAATTTTTTACTCAATGGTAACTAGCTGTTAGGGAATATACGAGCTTTTAGTCATGACCGTAGGATAGCGGAGTCATTCGACCAAGACACTAGGTCAGAGGGTTGTGATCATGATCATTTACTATGTGGAGCGGTCTGGCCAAACCACTTATTAGAGGACCAGTCACAATCGTTTACCGCTTAGGGCTGTTTAACCAAGTTACAAGTTTTATGGAGCTATTTGGCCAAGTCATTGGTTAGAGGACAAATGCTATGTTCTTACTGGCATGAAATTATTTGAGAATGAATTTAAGTGATATTCTCGACTTGATATTTGCCCTTTGTGAGCTAGAGTTATTCTTGAGTTCATCGCCCTCGCCAAATGGTTATAAAAGGTGGAGTTTTTCTTTAGGTTTAGATGATTAAATCTTAATTTTAAATATTAATATTTTAATAGACATTGAGCATTGAAGTTTGGTAAATATTTGAGAATTGATCGCTTCGGTTGAGATTTATTCTCAACATGGCCATTATCAGGGTGATATGATTGTCATTTGAAAATATCTGTATTTTGTAATAATTTGGAAGCATATAAATGGCCGAATCCCCTTCGGTTGAGATTAACTTTAATATAGCCATCTTCAGAGTATTTAAATAACATGTATAATTTTCATTTAAAGCATGCCAACTTTTTTCGCTTGCTAATAAAAAATTGTTTGATTACTAACATTGTAAGTTATTGTAGTAATGCTAAGAGCGAGAGATTTATGTTTTATAATGCATTTCATCTGAAGAGTCTTGAAGGTTTAATGTGAACTTTAGATTTAAATATCTCGGTAGATTTGTGATTAATCATTTGTTCATTGATTCAAGTCGTGACGACTCCCATCCTTTCAAGTAGGAATAAACTTGAATATTTGACCTATGTAGCATTCTCAGACATTTGAATTAGGAGTTCAAAGGAATGATCAAAGCACATGCCGATATTTTGTTTGAAGATAAGATTTTAGATTTGTGAGCTTTTAACTAATGGGTTTGACGGCTAAATTGTTGCCCCAAGGGAAAATTTCTAAAATTATGTAAATAACCCAATTTATGTTTAATTGTGTAACTTTAATGTTATGTGGTATGATTTATACATTGTATATTTGAGGAGTTCGATGGGAGTTCTGTTTGGACTTCTGTTATTCATATATATCCACGGAGTTCTATTGCGAAAATTTTGAAAGTGCTGAGAGCACTGAAAAATCTGAGGGCCATGAGTTCTAAATGGGAGTATAGGGGTGTGGAGTTCTAAAAGAAAGACATAATAATTGGAGTTCTATTATTTTCTACTCTGAATTGCATGTTTATTTATTTTCCATTCAGTTTATTTTTCATTCTATTCAGCATGGATTTGGAACGACGAATGAAGGTAGCAAGATCATATTGGATTTTTGTTTAGCTTATGATTTTTCAATTGCTAATACCTTATTTAAGAAAATGAATGAACATCTCATCACTTATAAAAATGGATATAGTATAACCCAGATTGACTATTTTCTTATTAAAAAATTAAATCGTTTAGATTGCAAAGATTGTAAAGTTATTCCGAGTGAAAATTTATCTACCTAACATCGATTATTAGTTTTGGACTTTAAGATAAAGGGGCATAAAATAAAAAATAAAGTAAAACAATTTTCTAGGATTAAATGGGGGCATTTAAAGAATATTAACAAAAATATTTTTGGAAATAAGATTTTAGATCTTAAGATTTTGTCTGTGTATGAGGATGCTAATATTATGTGGGAAAAAGTGGCTAGTGATATTAAGAATATTGCAAAAAATGTCCTTGGAGTATCAAAGGGAAAAGATCCTAATAGTAAAAATAGTTGATGGTGGAATCCTAATGTGCAAGAAAAAATTAAAAATAAGAAGCTTTGTTATAAAAATTGGTTTAATTTTAAAAATTGTGATAATTGGGAAATATATAAAGTGGTTCGTAAGGATGCAAAGAAAGAAATATGCGATGCAAAAGCATTAGCTTTTAGTGATTTATATAATAGATTAGATATTAAAGAGGGAGAAAGATATATGTATAAGTTAGCCAAACAAAGAGATAGGAGTAGTAAGGATTTAGTTCAAGTGAAGTGTATTAAAGATGAAGATCAAAAAATACTTTTCTTAGAAGATGATATTCAACAAAGATGGATGAGATATTTTGCTAAACTTTTTAATGAAGATTGTGAAAATAAGATTGACTATAGTGACCTTAGCACCCTAAATGAAAATAAAAATTTATGTTTTTATCGGCGTATTAGTAAAACTGAAGTTAGAGAGGCTTTAAAGAAAATGAAGGGTGGAAAAGCTGTTGGACCTGATGATATTCCAATAGAGGTATGGAAATGCTTAGGAAATGAAGGAATTTCATGGCTTACTAAACTTTTTAATACTATTTTGAAGACTAAGAAGATGCCAGATGAGTGGAGAATGAGTGTGTTAATTCCTATTTTTAAGAATAAAGGTGATGCACAAGATTGTGCGAATTATAGAGGTATTAAGTTAATGTGTCATACTTTAAAACTATGGGAGCGAGTTATGGAGCATAGGTTGCGGCGTGATACTAATGTTTCTCAAAATCAATTTGGATTCATGCCGGGTAGGTCGACTATGGAAGCCATACATTTATTAAGAGGTTTGATGGAGAAATATAGAGAAAATAAGGAGGATCTACATATGATATTTATTGATTTAGAAAAAAATATATGATAAAGTTCAAAGAGAAGTGCTATAGTTCTTGAAAAGAAAGGAGTCAATAATGCTTATATTCAATTCATTAAAGATATGTATGCAGGAGCTATTACTTGTGTTCAAACACAAGGTGGATTGACCAAGTATTTCCCTATTTCGGTTGGGTTACATCAAGGATCAGCCTTAAGCCCATATCTTTTTGCTTTAGTCATGGATGTTCTCACTAGACATTTGCAAGAGGATGTACCTTGGTGTATGCTTTTTGCTGATGATATCATTCTTGTTGATAAGACTAGAGAGGGAGTTGAAGGTAAACTTGAATTATGGAGGTCAACCTTAGAGTCTAAAGGTTTTCGCTTGAGTAGATCTAAAATGGAATATATGGAGTGTAATTTTAGTAGTAATAGACCTAGTGAGGGGATTGTGACTTTGTGCGATCAAGTCATTAATAAGAGTACACATTTTAGATATCTTGGATCTATTGTTCAGAGTGATGGTGAAATAGATGGGGATATTATCAGCAGAATTCAAGTTGGATGGTTGAAGTGGAGGAATGCATCGGGCTTGTTATGTGATAGAAATGTACCCCTCAAACTTAAGGGAAAATTCTATAAGATGGTAGTGAGGCCTGCAATGCTTTATGGTGCCGAATGTTGGCCTTTAAAAGAGAAGCATAATACTAAGTTAAGTGTGGCAGAGATGAGGATGCTTAGGTGGATAAGTGGCTTTACCCTTAGTGATAGGATACGAAATGAGCATATACGTGAATAGGTTGGAGTAGCTCCAGTAGAAGATAAGATTAGAGAAAGTCGCCTTAGATGGTTTGGTCACATAAAACGGCGGCCTTGCGATGACTCGGTTAGGAGAGTAGAGGTATTAGATTTGACTTATGTTAAGAAAGGTAGGGGTAGACCTAAAAAGACTTGGTTAGAAAATATTAGGAATAACCTTTCTTTATTAGATTTAAACGAGAATTTGACTTTTATAGGACACAATGGAGAAAAATGATTTATGTAGCCGACCCCACGTAGTGGGATAAAGGCTTGATGTTGTTGTTGTTGTTGTTGTTGTGCGGGAAAATCTTGGAAATCAAAAGTTCGGGTTTTTACCAACTTTAATTCCTTAAAGGTGTTTTTATGAAAAGTATTCCTGAGAATATTAGGAATGTTTTAATGCATGAATTTGGATTTTTGATGAAAATTTTGTTTTTATAATTTTCCATAAGTATTTTAGTCCAAAAGTTATAATTATAATTATAATTATAATTATATGTTAAGGATTAATTTTAGAGCAATATTTTAATGAAATTGAATATTTATGATTTTATGAAAATTAAGATTTATTTAAATTCGAAAATTTAAGTTTATTTAATTAAAAATTTTGTAAGTCTCGTAGAGAATTGTTAAGGGAAAATGATGGGTTTAGGCTTAGGACTTGGATTCAACCTTAATGAAGATTGAATTATGTGACATGTCTCTTTTGTAATTTTTCTTAGGTTGTGATCGTTAAGATGTAAGGTGAAAGAACTTTATCGAAGCGTCATACCGTGCTTAAGAGAGGTAGGTGTTCATACCTCATTTAAATTTATTTATGCTTAAAATGAAATTTTATGCAATTATTTTATTGTTAAATGTTTTATATTAAATGATTGAAAGAATATCCTATAATTTCATGTTTCTATTTTATGCATTATTTGAAAAGCATTTAAAACATATGAAAAATACTTAAGCATAAAAATTTATGAAGCTTATGAAAGATAATTGAGCATAATTGAAAGATTTAAACTGAATAATAATTTTATGTGCATGTTGATCCTGAAGTGCCAAAATTGTAATGGTAAAGGGGCTTGCAAAAGTTAAATGGTAATGGGTTTTACGGAGCCAAATGGTAAAGGAAATTGTCAAAATTTGACTGCGTACCTGATTAGTATGAACACTGGTACTTCCGGGCCGGGTGTATACATTTAACATAAGCATTTTTGCATTTACATTGCATATGAAAATGGTGAAAGGAAAGAATGAAAGAATGAAATATTAAGGAAAGAAAAAAATAAAAGTAAGAATGGAAATTCAAATGTTATGATTTGCAAAATGATATGAAATGATTTCAATTATAAAAATTTTTGTTATGCATCTTATGAAATTAACTGAGCTATGAATTACCTGCTGAGCGTTGGCTCTTCCTACCTTTGAAATTTTTTTTCAGGAGATAAGTGATGGCTGCACGACGAATGTACATATATCGTTGTAGGGGACCTCAAGAAGAAAGGTTATCTTTTATGTTTTTTTGTTTGAGTCTTTGTTCTGTCCCTGTGTAGTTTGTGAGTTTGAGTTTGTACATATGTAATGAACAGTGATTTGGAGTTTATGTAATTGTGGTATAATGTTTTAGTAGTTGTGTGAGAAGAAAAAGTTTGGAACTCTTCTGATTGATGTTGTTTAGTGGCTCTTTCATTTAATGTTGGATGATATTTATGTTCTGATATTAAAGTCTTTAATGGAATTGTTTATGTTTAATTATGCTCATCCGTACGACCGACTGTTCCCGCCCCCTTTTTATCGGGCTAGCTTGGCCGGGTCATGACAGTAAAAATATTGATTTCTATTTTTTTTTAATAGTTTAGCATTTCTGTATTTTTTGCCTCGTGTTTGTCTTTTGTCGTAGACTGTGATAGCAAACTGTGATAGCAAGAATCTGCAATATATATTTTTGCGTATAAATAGAAAGAAAGGAAATTTTGTGGATGAGTAAATTTATGTACTGTGAAAAAATTAGAAGCTCACGGGTCTGTTATAAAAAAAAATCTCATATTTTTTTAAAATAAAAGATCTTGGTCTATGCGGTTTCGTCTTTCTTTTGCCACTATCTAACATGGTATGACATATATCTGTATTGGATTGGGTTGTGACAAAATTTGACTTGTTAGGGCAACACAAAACTCAAAAGGGGTTATGTTTATAAGAGTATTTGTGGGCTCCAAAAATTCGGCCCCGGCCTCCGTCCGCGTGTTACTTTTTCTTTGGCGAGGGAGTTTTAACGGATTAAGTTCCGGGGTAAATTTTGGAAGGTAGATGGGTTTGTAGATAAGACACTACCCGGAGATTTCACCCTCATTTTGTGAGGACTTTATGATCTGAATTCTAGTTTCCTATAGGTGCAAGCCCCTATAGTTAATTACCCCTCCTGATAATGAGAGAGAACTTTCAATTAAGGCTAGTCGTCAATCAGATATGTAGAGATACATGGTATTTGGCATACAGTAGCAACAATGGGCAATCAGAATTTGGAAATTTGAAGATTTGTAAAAGTTTGAGAATTTGAAGGTTTGGTATTTAAAATAGAAATTTTCACCATCTTGCACTTAAAGTGGATGGTGGGGGAATGGATGATGAGCCCGATCAAGATCCCATGGTTCCGTCATCCCGGGTCATCGTGGTCCCTGGTCTACTTAGTCAGAGGAGGTAGTCAACCCAACCTGATAGAAGGATCCTTGTCGGCAGCTATGGATTGCTTCGTTAAGGGGACTTTGTAGCCTGGGTGAATATTTGTCTAAGGGGACAAACTTGAATCCACCTTAGCTAATAGAGGACTTTGTGCCCTATCGATTATACCCTATTGATTCATATCTGAAGGATTTAATTCCATTAAGGAACGTATTGGCTCTTGCTATAACCAGTATTTCGTGGTGCCATTTGGCGGCAAAACCACTCGGTTCAGAGGGCCCCGGGTCATAATCGTTTATCCTGCGGTGCCATTTGGCGGCAAAACCACCGGTTAGAAAACATGTACGACATCCTTACTAGCAGGAGATTGTTTGAGAATGAATCCTACTAATATTTTTGACTAGGCATTAGCTCTATGTGAGCTGAAGTAAATTTTAATTTGTCCATCTTGGCAAACTATTGCGGAGGGTGGATGTTTTTTTGCTTTAAGTGGTCGATGATTGAATTTTAAATTTTGAATATTTTTTTGGATTTATGGATTTTTTAGGAGTTTGGATCTTGTGGGTATTTGGGAATTTGGACTTTGGAGCATTGAATTTCATAGGTATTTGAGTGGCATTTTGAAATCAATTGTAAACCCCTTCGGTTGAGATCTTCATTCAACACGGCCATTATAGAGGTGACTTTGAGGTCACTTGAAAAATATTTGAATTTTGTTTATATTTGAGAACATTTTGAAAAACTTGAAATTAACCCCTCCTGTTGAGATCTACATTCAATACGGCCATCATCGGGGTGTGGGGTCATTCATTGACTAAACCTTGTCGACCCTATTAACTTACGGATAGAGGATCAATTTCGTAGGCTTTATGCCCTTATTAGTGAATTCTCTTGATTATAGGCATTTAAGGCCTAATATGAATATATTAAACCAAATATATCGGTCGCTACAATTGTATATTTGTTCAATGGTTCAAATCCTGTCAACTTCTATTGATCCGTATAAAAGGATCAGGTTCGAACCTGAATTCACTTGTTGACCCGCGCAGCATCCCTAGGCGTCACGTGTGTACCAATAACACGCTCGCCGGGGCCCATGCTGGTGTTTGGGGGCATTTTATAATTATTTACTGAACCTTGTCAACTCATATTTATTTTGGAGGATCGGGTTCAAATTTTTTGACCCGCGCAGCATCCCTAGCGTGTGTACCAATAACACGCTTGATGGGGTCCATGCGAGTTTATGATTACATAACCCCTTTCAGTGTACTTATGTGTATACAAACTACAGTGCATGTACGGGGGCATTCTTGGAATATTTATAAACGCCTTTTATTCGCGTGTATGGATATTACAGATCCGGTGGCATTTTGTAGCAGCTTCTGGATTAATTATTTGCTTCTTTGTACAGGTAGACTGTCGTGCACTACTTGTATAATTTATGCAAGTAGATTGTAGTGCACAAACTAATCTCCTGCTTTTGTTCGTAGGTAGTTGATGACATATGATATGTTTGTTCATAGTTATTGCTTGAGTCACACGTGGAATATTTAAAATACAAATCTTTTAGTGTCGGCCAAGGGCATTTGTATTTATTGTAGTTATTATGTATTTTTCTTTTAGGCAATACTTTGGATGTGTAAAGGATTTCCTACGGTAGCTTATAGGAGTTTGCACTTGTTGCAGTTCTATTTTGTATTTGCCTTGTAGATGACATATCGAGTGCATGACAGATCTTCTATAATGACTCATAGATATTTGTATTTGATGCATATCATCTACTGCTTGTTGGGAGCTAGTGTATTCACTTTCAATCAAATGGTATTGATTGTACAAAGGCGGCATTTGCTTGTAGATGGCATTAACACTATCACATTTCTTCATACTCACCAGCCTTGCAATTCTATTGCTTGAGTCATGTTAGCATTGCGAATCTTTCAACCTCCTTAGGAGTAGATCATAGTTTGCATACTGACTTGCATTGACCGTGGAAGAGCTACACTTCAACTTTTAATTTGATATCTCATTTGTTGCATGTCTCCACATACCACTGCCTCCACCATAGCCTTCTTACATATGTTTGTAGGATGGTGATTAATATTATTGCAAATCTTGATTTTCAGTTACAAGAAGAATGATTGTATTATTAGTTTCTTCTCCTTGCTTGTAGCTTTGAAGATGACAATTTTCTTTAGTCTCATCTATGGATGTTTATTTGAATGTTTTGGATCATTGATTGACATCTCGACTAATCAAATTTTTTTATCACCATTGATGGCTTGTAACATGTAGAATGATCCTTCATAAATGTTTCATTTGCTCATGAGCAAATCCTATTCATTTGAAGTCTTGGCATAAGTCCTTTGTTATCACACGAAGATGATTCGGGTCACACATGATGAGATTACAGAATTGCACTTGTTTCCCAATTGAAATAACAATTTCTTATCATTCATTGAAGGCCTTGTATTGTTGAGTGCAAGCATGTCATTGCATTCATACCCTTGTGGTCATTGCAATTACTCCAAATCACCCACATACATGATTGAGATAGAAGTATGAATCAATAATAAACATGCTAAGTTGAAATACATGGATCCCTTATTTATCCATTTAGGATTCATTTGAATACATGTCATAGGATGCCTTAGACTTTACTTACTCAAGTTCCTTGTGATATTTTGAGTTCAAATCATATTCCAATCAAAGTCCAATTCGTTGTTACTTGTTGCAAGTCTAAGTTCATATTCATTTGGATCAATTGAATCAAATTCATAAGTCCCCGTTTATCCTTTGAGTTCAAAACACATGTTCAAGTCCAAAGTATATCCAAATAAAGTCCAGGCTCAATATGAGCCTCTTCCGTTCGCGAGTCCCCTGTTGTCCTTGCAAGTTCAATTTATGCTCATTTGATATTCATTCTCGGTTCAAGTATGAATTTATTTTATTTGGTTTTAATCTTTTATTAATCGTTTGAGTTTTTGTTCAAGCATAAGCCTTCAAGTCTGCTGTTCATGCTCATTTGAGTCCATATTCTTGTTCTTTTTGAGTTCAAACAGGTCCAAGTGCGGTCGTATATTCTCTCGAAATTTTGGCAGCCGAGAGGCGTCTCTCCTGTTTAGGGAAAAACTACTGGGCCTCCCGCCACACTAGAAAAAAGCGTGTACAGTAGGTGCCCACGTACGAGGACACCGCGGCCATGAAATTTCTTTGTCCCCACCACGTCTAAGAAAGGCGTGCATGGGTCTTCGGTACCTGTTGCAAGAGAGAAGTTGTTTTCCCGCAAGCGGTTACTTATGAATATCCCGGTCTTATCGTGGGCGCCGCACCGGGTCCCATCCCACCACGCTAGAGAAAAGCGTGTATGAGCGGTTTGCCGGCTCGACACGAACGTCGAGAACAGGATTTTGGAGCCGAAGGGTCGCTCACTTTCCTTGTCGTAGGTGTCACACCGGGTTACGTTCCCACCATGCTAGAGAAAAACGTGTATGGGCCATTTGCTGGCTCGACAAGCACATCGAGGTAATAGAAGGATTTTTTATTAATTATAAATATTTAATAATAATAATAATTAATTAGAATGAATTAGGTTTAATTAATTATAATTAATATATAATTAACTATTAATTAAATATTAATATAACTAAACATAATTAAATTAAATTAATTATGATTAATTAATAATTAATAATAATTAATTATCATTTAAAAATAATTAATTATAATTATTTTAATTAATTAAAAATAAATCACAATTAATTAATTTATAATCATAATTAAGACCAATTAAACATAATTAACCTTAGTTAATTATTATTAATTAAATATTAATTATAATTAATATAATTAATTGTAATTAAATTTAATTAATTAATACTAATTCATAATTTAAACTAAATAATTATAATAATAATAATTAGTAATAATAAAAAAAGTAAAAATTCTCTTTCCCCACCTCTCGGTTTGGCGGATTCACAGGATAGGGCTGAGGAAGCACGTGAAAGGTAGCCAGTTTCCTTCACTGACGACGAGCTCCGGTCGTTTGTTCCGATCAAACAGGAAGGGAAGGCCGCTGAAGACGTTGGCTAGGGTAGGAGATCGAAAGTGTTCGGTTGGAGGAGGATTTGGCGTTAGATTTGGGAAGTCACGACTAGGTAAGGGAACTCCTCCCTCTCTATCTTTCTCTTACCGGACCGAAAGATTGAGGAAGGAGGTCGGAGGTTGCTAGGGGGATCGGGTAGAAGAGCTTGGGTATGCAATGGGAGAGGCGAGAGTCTTGCGATGGGGAAGGGCAGCCAGAAGATTTGTAGGCCTTCTACCCTTTTGCTTCTAGCTTTGGCGGGCTTGATGAAGGGGTAAATGTCAGTGACCTAAAACACTTTAGGTTCGTATTAGGTCGGTGCCAAGAAGTCATCGGTCCAGAGCTTTGTGTATAGCGGACTTGTTGATGATGAAATCCTCTCAGTTCAGCCTCAGGCTTTGTTTGAACTTAAGGGATGATTTTTTTTTTTTCGGTCATTTGCTTTGTGCTTTGACGGTCTTGTTGAAGAAGAGTTCATTCGATCATCGCTTTGTGCTTTATGGATTTGTTGAAGGATTTGCAGGTTTTGGATTCAATTGATAGTACCAAATGTAATTAGTATCTTAATACTTAACCACTTAAGAAGACTTTAGTTTGAGTCACTTGAGTTCATCAGATCGGGAGAGCTAGGATTTGATAACTCTTCGTCATCTAGTTGCTGAGATGGGGGTTCCTCTACTACGGCTTTTCTTACGGCTTGTTGAGTAGATGGAGTTGCAAGCGATCCAGCTATATTTGGGCTTGTTGGATTCGATCTCTTACACCCATTCATGCTTCAGACTTGAGCTATGGGAATTGCGCTTCCCAATGATGATTTCATTGAAGTTGGTAGATTTGGAGTTCTCCTTGGTGGTTGAAGACTTTGGAGCCTACGAGCATTCGGTAGTTGCTCGAGATTTCTCCTTCCCGTTGGAATATTGATTCTCTAGTCATTTGGGAGAATTTTATAGACTACGATCACTTGAACTGGTCGAGCCAAATTTGCTTTCGTGCTTCCTACAGTCCCTATTAACGGGTTGACGAAGTGGGGGTTCTGTTACTACGACCCTTCTTATGGCTTGTTGAGTAGATGGAGCTGCCAACGATTCTTCCATATTTTGGCTTGTTGGATCCGACTTCTTACACCATTTCGAACCTTAAGCTTCAAGCTGTTGAAAGACTTCAAGCTTTCTGGCTCAATTTGTAGGAGTGTGCAGCCACAAAAGTTTTTTTCTTGACTTTTGAGTCTTAGTATGTTTGAGAAGGTGTTTCTAATTTTTAGAAGATCACCTGCATATACTTTGAAAAATAAGCATTTTGTATTCTTTAGCACAAAAGAATATTGGAATTGATAATTTTAAATATTTATTCAGTGATCTCAGCATGCAGCGCGATGTTGACCCGAATAAATATTTAAAATGCTCCCTTGTCTTGCAGGGACATCTTAGGATGAAATAAATTTAAAATATTAAGATTTTAAATATTTATTTTGGAATTTCGACTTGTAGCACAATGTCGACTCAAATGAATATTTTTAAATGCCCCATCTCATAGGGACATTTTGGATAGGCTTTGTATCTTTGAGATTTTAAATATTTATTTGGGGATCTCAACACGTAGAGCGATATCTACCCAAATAAATATTTAAAATGCCCCCAATTTGATGGGAGATTTTGAAATGCATTCTTGATATACAAGAGAATTTCAAAATATGAAATACGTATATGATAATAAACATGTACAAAATATATAACATTTTGAATATAACATTTTCTTGCACAATTTCATGTGTAGTATTTCTTCAGATATCGACCATTGATTGGCGGCATAGGTCTTTGACCTTCCAAATCGATCAACTGATAAGCTCCTCCTTGAAATACCTTCTCGATGACAAAAGATCCCTCCCAGTTGGATACGAATTTGCCACAAACTTTTCGATGTGTGATGATTGGTCTTCTCAGTACCAAGACTAATTCCCCTTCTTGAAATGCTCGAGGACGCACCATTCGATCAAAGGATTTTCCCATTCTTCCTCGATAGATTTCAAGATTTTGTTGAGCCTGCATTCTGAGTTCATCAAGTGCATCGAGCTCTTCCATTCTCAGGCGAGCATTTTATTTTTGAGTGAGATTATTCTGGATTGCTACCCGGAGTGACGGTAGTTCAACTTCTAATGGTAATACGACTATAATGCTGAACACCAGTGAATATGAAGTGGCTTTGGTTGGAGTTTTATAAGTTGTACGATATGCCCATAGTGCCTCTGCCATTTTCGTATGCCACTCTTTTATTATTGGAGAGGATCTTCTTTAATAATTTCTCCAGTGTCTTGTTGAAGACCTCTGCCAAGCCATTTGCTCTCGGGTTGTGTTTGGATGAATACCACCAATCAATTTTATGCCGATCAACGAATTTATAAATTTTTGTACTTTTGAAAGCTGTACCATTATCCAAGATTATGCGGCGGCACACCAAATCTGTAGACAATATTGTGGGTAAAGAAATTGATCACATGATCGGATGTGACCTCTCTGAATGGAGCCGCTTCTGCCCACTTCGAGAAGTAGTTCGTTGCTTCCAAAATAAAGCGGCGTCCTGCTGATGATGGAGGATCTATCGGCCCGATAATATCAGTACCCCAACATTCAAATGGCTAAGGTGCTATTGTAGGGTGTAGTGGATTTGGTGGCTGATGTGTAACATTACCGTGAATCTGACATTCATGACACCTCTTAACGTGGTCAATACAATTTCTCACCATGGTCGTCCAATAATAACCCATCTTAATTTTAGCGGCCATTTTGAGACCTGACTGATGTGCTCCACAAAGTCCTTCATGAACTTCTATTATCACTTTATCAGCTTCCTGGGTCCCTAGGCACCTTAGCCACATTTGATCAAAAGCTCGTCTACACAATGTGTCATTGACTAATACGTATAACAACGTCCTTTTTTGGATTTGTGCGACCATAGACTTTTCTGTTGGGAGTTTGTTTTCTTTGAAGTAGTCAATGAATGGATGCCTCAAATTATTTTCGACTTTAATGTCTAAACAATGCCACACAATTCCAAAGCTTGACTAGCTTTACGTCTCTTGGCCACATGATATCCTTTCGGATAATTTCCATAATGATATGATGGAGAGGTTGAGGATCAACTGGAAGTATATCTGGCTTGTTTGAATCAGGTACTTCTTCTGTCCTCTGGAATTGTAACAGAGTAGGCTTTAAGACCCTACGGGTGTAAAATACAATGAATATAGGACTCTCTTCATTGGTGTTTGCCATTTCCTTAGCCAATTTGGCTAGGCAATCTACTTTAGCATTCTGTCATCGAGGAACTCGAGCTATTTTGACATTCAACACTTGCTTTAGAAGCTTAATGGCTCGTCGATGATAGTGGGCCAGTTCGACTTTGCCAACCTTATAAGTGTCGAGTACCTGATTTATCACGTGTTGAGAATCACAAAATATTTGGAGATTTTGGATTCTAACATTGACCGCAATCTCCAGTCCTGCTATTAGAGCTTCGTACTCGGCTTCGTTGTTGGTCCGAGGCTCAGTCAAACTGAATGAAAACCTCATTATGCCTCCCTCTGGTGTTGCAAAAATGAGATCAATGGTGACTCGGGCCCTTGCAATATTCGGAGATCAGGCAGGTTGAATCGATGATGCCCCATCAAAGTATATCTCCCAAAATAGTAGCTTTTCATCTTACTCGGCCTGTATGATCTGCTCATCAGGCAAATCATCATTGAGTGGAGAGTCTGTTGGGATCAGATGTGCAGCGAGAAAATCTGCCAAGGCTTGACCTTTCACCGCTTTTTGTAACATATACGTGATATCAAATTGCAGTAATAGTGCTGCCCACCTGATTAGGCGAACTGTCAACGCTGGTCTTATCATCAAGAACTTCAGCGGATCAATTTTTGATATCAAAATAACTTTGTGAGAGAGCATGTAATAACAGAGTTTCTGAATTGCGAAAATTAATGCCAGATAATGCTTCTCAATTGTGGAATACCAGATTTCTGCTACTATTAACCTTCGGCTGATGTAGTAAAGCGCATTCTCTTTCCCTTCTTCATTATGTTGGGCCAATAATGCTCCGAGGGACTCTTCTAGTACTGTCGTATACAGTCTAAGAGGCTTTCTTAGAATTGGCGCTGCCAAAATGGGTGAATTCAATAAATATCTCTTGATACTGTCAAACGCTTCCTGACATTCTTCATCCTACTTGAAACGAACATCTTTCTTCATCAATTTTAAAAATGGTTGGCACCTACTCGACATATTCGATATGAACCGTCGAATGAAAGCTAGTTGTCCATGTAAAGAACAGAGTTGTTGCAAGTTCTTTGGAGGTGGCATCTCCATGATTGCCTTGATCTTGTTGGGTTCAACTTCGATACCTCGATGTCAAACAACGTACCCCATAAATTTTTCGGAGGATACCCCAAATGCACACTTGAGAGGATTCATCTTCAAATCATATTTTATGATTCTCTTGAACACTCTTCTCAAGTCATCAAGGTGATCTTTTCGGTCCGTGCTCTTAATGACCAAGCCATCTACATAGCATTCGACTTTCTGATATATCAAATCATCAAATATGTGAGTCATTGTCCGCTGGTAGGTGGCACCAACATTCTTTTGGCCAAAGGGCAGGACCGTGTACCAAAATATGCCTATAGGTGTTTTGAACAATGTATGCTTTTCATCTTCAGGCATCATTTTTATTTGATTGTAGCCCGATGATCCGTTCATAAATGAGAATATATCATAGTTGAAAGTATTGTCAACTAGATGTTCTGATACCGAGAGTGGAAAGTCATCTTTCGGACATGTCTTATTGAGATCCCTAAAGTTGATGCAGATATGAATCTGGCTATTCTTCTTCTTTACAGGGATTACATTGGTGATCCAATCAGCATATTTTTCTTCACGGATGAAGCCTGCCTCTATAAGCTTCTTCATCTCTGCAATCACCTGTTCTTCAATCTCTAATATTCAATCTCATTCTCCTAAGAGCTTGTTTGATGAGTGCTGCATCTGATTTGATGGCTAATCTGTGAACCGCTACATCAAGGGATAAGCCAGGCATCTCAGCATATGTCCAGGCAAAACAGTTCCTGAATTCACAGAAGAACTCTTTTATTTCCTCCACTTAGTATTCTGATAGAATGACACTGATGAAGGTCGGGCAAAGATCTTCCTCAGTCCGAGAAGATATGGTTGAAAAACGATGGGATTTCTTGAAGGATTCTTCAAAATATCGACCATTGAGAACGTTGTCTGTGGGGGCCATCTTTATGACCCACTTTTAATAAATTTCTTTAATGGTGGATCTCTAGGGGTACACACTAGATGTCACACCATTCCTTGAATATATACATTTTTTTTTAGAGATTTGAGTCTCTATAAGAACATTTCAGGAGTGGATTCTCGAATATACTTCCAAGTGTCATACCCCGATGCTCACCGTACATATCTTGACTTTTTCTTTATTTTACCATCATAATAGATGGTTTCTTTTTCCTCTATCGGGACCTTTAAGTGACTGCTTTCTGGACATGGGGACCAAGTGTCACATCCTGAAGTTTAAAGTATAGAGCTAAGTATTATGATTATTTTTTGCTGCTACTATAGCATTTAAACGACTAGCCAAAGATTGAAAGAGAAATCATTCCCCAACGAAGTTGCCAGAAATCAGTCGGCTCCAAAAATTCAGCCCCGGCCTCCGCCCGCGTGTTGCTTTTTCTTTGGCGAGGGAGTTTTAACGGATTAATTTTCGGGGTAAATTTTGGAAGGCAGATGAGTTTGTAGATAAGACACTACCAAGAGATTTCACCCTTATTTTGTGGAACAATTATTTGGTCCGGTGACCAGACATAGCTCTACGTTCGGTCACCATTGAGATCGCGCCACGTGCTCTTACCGCGCAGCCCGACGACTTGACCCGGTCCGAAACCCAGGAATGCTATGTTCACGTATTGCTAGGTATTACTCGGTATTTGCTCGATATTGCTCGATATTGCTAAGTATTGCTTGGCAATAACGGGAAATACTACTCTGTGAAGATCAATACCGAGTTTTTCTAGAAAAAACTCGATATTACTCGGTATTGCTCGATATTTTTCGGTATTTGTCTTCACATAATGTTATTTCTCGTTATTGCCAAGCAAAATCGACAAATACCTAGCAATACCGGGTTGTCGTGAATTTAAAAAATGCATGTGCGACATACCCTTTATTCGTCGGGTCGGGTCCGTGGTTTTATGCCTGCTACGTGGCGCGATTCAGTGCCGGCCGAACGTTGCTCTACGTCCATTCACCGGACCAAATAAAAGTTTCGTTTTGTGAGAACTTTATGATCTGAGTTCTATTTCCTATAGGTGTAAACCCCTATAGTTAATTACCCCTCCTAATAACGAGAGAGATCTTTCGATTAAGGTTAGTCGTCAATTAGATATGTAGAGATACGTGTTATCTGGCATACAGTAGCAGCAATGGGGAATCGGAATTTGGAAATTTAAAGATTTGGAAAAGTTTGGGAATTTGAAGGTTATGTATTTAAAATATAAATTTTCACCATCTTGCACTTAAAGCGGATGGTGGGGGAATGGATGATGGGCCTGACCAAGATCCCATGATTTCGTCGTCCCGGGGCATCGTGGTCCCTGGTCTACTTAGTCAGAGGAGATAGGCGACCCAACCTGACAGAAGGATCCTTGTCGGCAACCATGGGTTGCTTCATCCAAGGGGACCTTATAGACCTGGGGTGAATATTTGTCTAAGAGGACAAACTTGAATCCATCTTAGCTAACAGAGAACTTTGTGCCCTATTGATCATACCCTATTGATTCATATCTTAAGAATTTGATGCCATTAAGGAACGTATTGGCTCTGGCCATAACCGGTATTTCGTGGTGCATTTGACGGCAAAATCACTCAGTTCAGAGGGCCCTGGGTCATAATCGTTTATCCTGCGGTGCCATTTGGCTGCAAAACTGCCGGTTAGAGGACATGTATCACATCCTTGCTAGTAGGAGATTATTTGAGAATAGATCATAGTAATATTTTTGACTAGGCATTATCTCTATGTGAGCTGAAGTAAATTTTAATTTGTCCACCCCGGCAAACTGTTGCGGAGGGTCGATAGTTTTTTGCTTTAAGTGGTCAATGATTGAATTTAAAATTTTAAATATTTTTTTGGATTTTTGAGGAGTTTGGATCTTGTGTGTATTTGGGATTTTGGACTTTGGAGCATTGAATTTCATAGGTATTTGAGTGGCATTTTGAAATCAATTGTAAAGCCCTTCGGTTTAGATCTTCATTCAACATGGCAATCATCGGGGTGACTTTGAGGTCACTTGAAAAATATTTGAATTTTGTGGATATTTGAGAACATTTTGAAAAACTTGAAATTAACCCCTCCGGTTGAGATCTGCATTCAATACGGCCATCATTGGGATGTGGGGTCATTCATTGACTAAATCTTTTTGACCCTATCAACTTGCCGATAGGTGATCAAGTTTCGTGGGCTTTATAGTCTTATTAGTGAATTCTCTTGATTATAGGCCTTTAAGGCTTAATATGAATGTATTAAAATAAATATATCGATTGCCACAATCATATATTTGTTCAATGGTTTGAACCCTGTCAACTTCTATTGATCCGTATAAAAGGATCAGGTTCGAACCTGAATTCACTTATTGACTTGCGCAGTATCCCTAGGCATCATGTGTGTACCAATAACACGCTTACCGGGGTCCATGTGGGTGTTTGGGGGCATTTTATAATTATTTACTGAACCCTATCATCTCATATTTACTTTCTTTGGAGAATCGGGTTCAAATTTATTGACATGCGCAGCATCCCTAGACATCACGTGCGTACCAATAAAATGCTTGACGGGGCCCATGCGGGTTTATGATTGCATAACCCCTTTCAGTGTACCTATGTGTATACAAACTACAGTGCATGTGCGGGGGCATTCTTGAAATATTTATGAACTCCTGTCCGCTTGTATGGATGTTGCAGATCCGATGGCATTTTGTAGCAGCTTTTGGATTAGTTATTTGCTGTTTTGTATAGGTAGACTGTCGTGCACTACTTGTATGATTTATGCAAGTAGATTGTAGTGCACAAACTAATCTCATGCTTTTGTTCGTAGGTAGTTGATCACATATGATATATTTGTTCGTGATTTTTACTCTTCATACAAATCTTCTAGTGCCGGCCACGGGCATTTGTATTTATTGTAGTTATTATATATTTTTGTTTTAGGCTTACTTTGGATGTGTAAAGGATTTCCTATGGTAGCTCATAGGAGTTTGCACTTGTTGCAGTTCTCTTTTGTATTTGCCTTGTAGATAATATATCGAGTGCATGACAGATCTTCTATAATGACTCATAGATATTTGTATTTGATGCATATCATCTACTGCTTGTTGGGAGCTAGTGTATTCACTTTCAATCAAATGGTATTGATTGTACAAAGGCGGCATTTGCTTGTAGATGGCATTAGCACTATCACATTTCTTCATACTCACCAGCCTTGCAATTCTATTGCTTGAGTCATGTTAGCATTGCGAATCTTTCAACTTCCTTTGGAGTAGATCATAGTTTGCATACTGACTTGCATTGACCGTGGAAGGGCCACACTTCAACTTTTAATTTGATATCTCATTTGTTGCATGTCTCCACATGCCACTGCCTCCACCATAACCTCTTCTTACATATGTTTAGCGGATGGTGATTAATATTATTGCAAATCTTGATTTTCAGTTACAACAAGAATGATTGAATCAATCATAAACATGCTGAGTTGAAATTCATGGACCCCTTATTTATCCATTTGGCATTCATTTGAATACACATCATAGGATGCCTTAGACTTTACTTACTTAAGTTCCTTATGATCTTTTCAGTTCAAATCATATTCAAATCAAAATACAATTCGTTGCTATTTGTTGCAAGTCTAAGTTCATATTCATTTGGATCAATTGAATCAAGTTCATAAGTCCTTATTTATTCTTTGAGTTCAAAACACATGTTCAAGTCCAAAGTATATTCAAATAAAGTCCAGGCTCAATATGAGCCTCTTCCGTTCGTCGAGTTCCCTGTTGTCCTTGCAAGTTCAATTTATGCTCATTTGATATTCATTCTCGGTTCAAGTTTGAATTTATTTTATTTGGGTTTGATCTTTTATTAATCGTTTGAATTTTTGTTCAAGCATAAGCCTTCAAGTCCGCTGTTCATGCTCATTTGAGTCCAGATTCTTGTTCTTTTTAAGTTCAAAAAGGTCCGAGTGCAGTCATATATTCACCCAAAATTTTGGCAGCCTCCCATCGTCTCCCCTATTTAGGGGAAAAATACGGAAAACCGGGCCTCCCGCCACGCTAGAAAAAAGCGTGTACGGTAGGTGCCCTCGTACGAGGACACCGCGGCCGTGAAATTTCTTTGTCCCCACCACGCCAAAGAAAGGCGTGTATGGGTCTTCGGTACCTGTTGCAAGAGGAAAGCAGTTGTTTCCCCACGAGCGGGTACTTATGAATATCCCAGTCTTGCCGCAGGCGCAACATCGGGTTCCCATCCCTTCAACGCTAGAGAAAAGCATGTATTGAGCAGTTTGACGGCCCGACACGAATGTCGAGAACAGGATTTTGGAGCCGAGGGGTTGCTCACTTTCCTCGTCGTAGGTGTCGCACCGGGTTCCCTTCCCACCACGCTAAAGAAAAGCGTGTTTGGGCAGTTTGCTAGCTCGACACACACATCGAGGTAAGAGAGGGATTTTTTTTATTAATTATAATTATTTATTAATAATAATAATTAATTAGAATGAATTAGGTTTAATTAATTATAATTAATATATAATTAACTAATGATTAATTATTAATATAATTAAACACAATTAAATTTAATTAATTATAATTAATTATGATTTAAAAATAATTAATTATAATTATTTTAATTAATTACAATTAATTCACAATTATTTAATTTGTAATCATAATTAAGATCAATTAAACATAATTAACCTTATTTAATTATGATTAATTTAAAATTAAGTATAATTAATATAATTAATTGTAATTAATGTTAATTAATTAATACTAATTCATAATTTAAACTAATTAATTATAAATTAAAATAAATAATAATAATAAAATAAAAATCCATCTCCCCACCTCTCGATTCAGCAGATTCTTAGGATAGGGCTGAGGAAGTGCGTGAAAGGTAGCCAGTTACCTTCACTGACGGCGAGCTCTCGTCGTTTGTTCCGATCAAACAGGAAGGGAAGGCCGCTGAAGGCGTCGGCTAGGGCTGGAGACCGAAAGTGTTTGGCTGGAGGAGGATTTGGCGTTAGATTTGTGGAGGTCACGACTAGGTAAGGGAGCCCCTTCTCTCTCTCTCTCAGTCACTCACCGGACCGAAAGATTGAGGAAGGAGGTCGGAGCTCGGGTATGCAGTGGGAGAGGCGAGAGTCTTGTGATGGGGAAGAGCACCCAAAAGGCTTGGATGAGTTTGGTATTTATTGACGAGAGTGGGACAGTGACCGAGAGCGGGATTTGAGCATGAATCGCGGGAGATGATTGTTTCGACGCCGACCTATACAAGGTAGCACTGTAACAGCGGCGGGACCTTTGAGGGATTTACGGGATGGTCATTACAAGTAAGTAATTGTTTAAACCTCTTTTCTTTTATATCTTCTGGATAACACACAAAGGTCAACAATATTTTAGCAATTATTTAGACTATATTGATATTTGAACTAAGGTCATCTATTTTGGGCTAGATAAACCTCAACATTTGGAAATACTAAAGTGTATTTTAGCAACCACTAAAAAGTTTGATTTGGATAGATTTATTGATGTTTAATTTGGGTAGAACTAGATCTAAATGCCTAATCTTGGAGTGACCTTAATGTCACACCCCAGTTTGGCTCACCCCCTAACAGTCAAACTGGAGTATAATAGAGAAGGGAATAAACCTATTTAGACTCTCTTAATATTTCAACATTTCAAACTCCACACTTAATAATAGGAAGCATGTAATATATCTCGAGTAACATCAAATATAAACAATGCAAATACAGAGCTTTACTACAACGTTTAAACCTTACTTACATACCCAAAAGTCTTTGTATAGCTTACACTTGAACCTCTATATACATCCAAAAAAAGTATGTACACCAAAAGAAAGATAGTCATCCCTTTAATGCTTTACGGGCTCCTTTTCCTTACCTGCAGTACAACCACTGCTAATGAGCTATAGCCCAGTGAAATACACAAGCAATGTACAAGAATTAATAATAATACTTTAACCATAAAAAAAGAAGCATAACATTAATGACTAAATAATAACATGATTAGAGCATCTTCTACATGGGTCACAAGAAAACATAGCAATACTTTCCATCTTACTAATTACTCAACACAATTTTTTTAAGCAAGTCATATGATGACTATAAGCTTTTGCACCCTTTCAGCTCTTCAATTCAAGTTTGGGTCTAGTTTCCCAACTTTTAGAATTGACGTTGTTCTCTCAATTCAGGGTTGGATCTAAATTCTCAACTTCTAGAATTGAGAGTATAGGCTTATCTCTTTAGGTTTTTCACCTTTACTGGTGCGGGCTTATCCCCCAACATATGACTTACAAGCATTTATACTCTTTTTCATTTTAGGAACATTTTCATAATCATTTCCAACGATCATATAAATTGGAATCAACTACATGTGTAATCCACATATGAATCAATTGTAATGAATTGAAATACATGGTATCATGTGAACAACAAAAATGCTATTGTAAACATGATAAATATCAATATGAAATTTTATAAAATTGTTACTATTTCTTATGCATCGTTGGGTATCTCACCTCGTCCTCTAGAATATTTGGGTGATGCTCTCCGAAACCCCCATGGTGAGAAACTTGGCATGATAAATTCTTTATCTAACAATTCCTGTAATTGACTTTTCAGCTCTTGTAATTCTTTGACTGTCATTCTATAAGGTGCATAAAGTATAATACATATAACTTTTGATATATATTCATTCATTTTATATTTGAAATACATTTTCTTTATGCGGTTCATTTTATTCCATTCATTCATTTATCAATATTATATCATACCTTTCATTTCTTTATGCATAATATATTATATTCATTTATAACATTATCATTTACTTTAACATATCTTCTTTTTCCCATTTATTTTGTATAAGATCACCGTCTAAATGTACCAAAAGTACAATAATGTTTATTTTCCTTTTCCTTATCTATAACCTTTTACTTTTTACTGGCACGGGTACGTTGCTTCCCCAGCATGTACCATATGGGGGTGAACTCCTGTAAGTTTGCATGCATATCCTATTTCTTTTCTTTTTCTTTTCATTTATCTTTCATTCTTTTGTATACCATTCATATATATATATATATATATATATATATATATATATATATATATATATATATATATATATATATATATATATATATATATATACTTTTGATATACATGTCAATATGTATAAAAGCTTTCTAGCTTTATTTTATATTTTCCTTATATGCATTTTCTTTACATACATTCACTTTCACACATATTTATACTTCTATATGCATTTGCTTATTCCATAAGTAATAATTTTCAAAACAATTCATAATATTTATATAACATACTCCATTCAAAATAAAAATAGAAAAGAATACAATAAAAACAATTATGTAAGTACTCACTTTGAATCTTTCATGTCTATGATCCTGCCACAAACTAAGGAGATACACAATAACGTAAGTTACATATAGTTAACTTTCATCCAATTTCTCTATAACATCTATCTAATTTATTCTTACCTCAACCTCAAATTTTCTTTCTAGTTGAATTCTTTGAAGAACCCAACTTCTACAACTTGATCTCTCCCTTTCTAAAATCCCTAAATCCATACAATATAACTTTCATGAAATGTTATTAAATAACAAAATTTAATTAAAGTTATACAATAAAGAATTCACTTACAAATGAAAATTTTCACAAAATCCCTAAATCCTTCTTCGTCTCCTAAAATTCTTTCTCTTTGCTTTCAATTCCTTCCTTTTCCTTTAAGAAACTATCATTCGCTTTAAATGAAGTAATCGACGAAATTTATATAAGAAAAAAATGGAAAGAAAAATCAACAATCCTTCTTCTCACTTTCCCCGGGTTGTTCCTCTCGTTTCTTCCTGATCTCCACTTCTTTGGCAATAGGAATGAAATGGAGTTGTTGATTCTTATCCCCAAACACAATGGATTGCTAAAAATAGTGAATCGAAAACTCAAAAACCCCCCTACGCATGCGCTCGGTTCCGCCCAGTCGTCTGCCTCTATTGATTCACAAAAAACTAACCCCATTTCTGGGTTGCGACTATTATTAGGAGGGATGCCAGCCACCCAAACCGGTCCTTTACATGCCTTCATGAATAACCATAATTTTTTATTTTAAGTGTCTTTTCTTGTGTTTCATATTATCAGTTTTGCAAAACAAAACCTTTGAAACTTTCATTTTTTTTTTCCTTCTGACAGCAATATGCCTTCTGGTGATAATTCTGTGATTGAGAAAAAACTTTCGGAGAAAGAAAGGTCAACACTTGAGGTACACTTTATCTTTTTTAATGTTTAGCAAGTTCATAAATTTAAAAATACTCCTGCTGGTGATGGTGAGCTTCTTAACTTGAGATAATTAGCCTTTCAAAGTGGATTCTTAATTCCAATGTCATGTGATTGCACCTAAACTTCAATCTTCAGTTTTAACATAGGCTAGTTTTTATTTGGCGATATTATGAAAAGGATTGTATTAGCAGTCTAATTAAAATATTTTAAAGAGCGAATACGGGAAAATTTTTTCTCATTAGAATATAAAAAATGAATTTTCGTATTCAACGGAGTGCACGAATATGGTTTGTAAAATTAATAGTTTTTTATAATTAAAATAATTTCCATATTTTTTTGTATTCTACAATATTTATAATTATTTATTATTTTTTAAAATTAATAATTAATTATACTGGAATATTAAATAATTATGATTAAATTTTAATAAATTAAGTGTAATTACTGTTAAATTATTTAAAATAATGAATTTATTTATTAATCAAATTTATAATTAAAATTAATAAAAAATAATCATCTCAATTCCATCAATAATTCGATGTTAAAATTTAATAATTAATTATACTAAAATAAATAAGGTTTAATTACTGTATAATTGTAATTATACAAAATATTTATGATTATAATATAATAGATTAAGCTTAATTACTATATCATTAGTTAAAATAATGAATATATTTATTAATCAAACTTTAAATCTGATTTCATAAAAAGATAATAATCTCAATTCCATCAATTATTATCATACATGCATGCATATATCTCGTATCGACCTTCCTCCAATAATTTGCTTTTTGGTCGCCAACATATTGATTGGTGGAGGAGACGATTAAATTCCCAGGATTGATGTTAACCATTAGTGGTGGAGGCAATGAAATCTAATGAAATTTCCACCAGTTATTTTTAAAACTTCTTAAAAACTTTCAAAATTTCATTCTGATGGTGTTAGTTCTCCATACCATATCAACAAACAAGATGTTTAAAGAAAAAAAAAAGAAACTATTTAATAATTAAGAAGAGGAAATCAAATTAAATTGTGTGATAAGAAAGAGGAGATATAAAATTATTTGAAATAATAATTTCTATTTAATAAATGTCAATCATTTTAAACATTGATTTAATATTCATTGTAATGGTTCTACCTTCAAAAGCATTAAATAAATCAATTTATTAGCAAATATACATTGATTGAAGATTTAGTACTATATATTACCATCAGGCTAATGGATTGATTGAAGCATTCAACAAGACATTAGTTCAGGTGTTAAAGAAAATTTTAGATGAGACCAAACTTTTGTGAGATGAAAAGTTAATCGAAGCCTTGTGGGCTTATTCGACCACATACAAAACTTTGACTTAGTCTATATCTTTTGTTTTAGTCTATAGAGCAGAGATTGTTCTCCCTTTGGAGGTACAATTTCTATCCCTCAAAATTGAAATAAATAATAAAATTACAAGTGAACAAAATGCTCAACTGAGATTGAAAGAACTTGATGGTTTAGATGAGAAGTGTTTTTAAGCTCAACAGAACCTCGAGTTGTACCAAACCCGTATGACTCAACCTTATGACAAATTGATCCATCCTAGGACTTTGAAGGTCGATGACTTAATCCTAGTTCTTCGTAGACCGATTATAACTCACCGTAAAATAAGTTACAAATTCGAGCCCACATGGGAAGGCCCCTTTGTGGTAGAAAAAGCTTATCAAGGAGGGTCTTACAAGCTAATTGATTGTAATGGGGAACATCCTATGTTACCTATCAATAAACATTACTTAAAAATATTACAACTAATTGTATTCAAATTTCAATCATATTAATGAATAGAAATGTTCCTTTCATCTAGTTGTTGACTGGGGCTAGATTACTAAAAGCTTGGTCTTAATTCCAAATCAATCATCTTTCTCCAAAAGAAAGTTAATATTCTCTTTCTCCAAAAGAAAATCATTTCTATTTTTTTAGTATCAGCTAACTTTAGACATCCCTAAATAGGAGTCTTCTTAGCGACTTGCAAATCTAGGTAGAATTCAAATCTTCCAAGGTCCCTCCCAGCTAAGTCTTTTAGAACTAGTTTTTCCCAAAATGAATATTAATAGATCTATCCAAAATTTTAAGACTTTTTTTGGTCTTGAAATACCTTTTAGTCTACCCAAATATTAAGGTTTTTATCTATCCAAAATAGGTTATCTTATCCCAAATATTATTAATGTTTAAGTAGTAGCCAAAATACTCTTAGCCTTAGTATCTTTTGAGTTTTGTCTTACCAAAACAAGGCAAATTCTACTCCTAGTTGGTTACTAGAATGCCTTTTAAAACTTTTCAATAGGTGGCAAATGCCTTTTGAACTTTTAGGAAACACCAAATGTTCCTAACCCATCTCAAGTGGTAGTTAAATATCCTTAAACTTTTAGGTCGTAGCCCAAATATCCCTTGCTTTTTAAGGAGACAACAAAAACCTAAAGACCGAATCAAGCAATAGAGTGTCTTTGGCTTCTTTCATGCATTCGAGAAAGAGAAGAATGTTAGAAAGATCCACTTTCCTAGGGAATTGAGAGGCCCGCATTTTTATGGTGTTCTGTTGCTTAATTGCTTGATTAAAACTTTTGTCACACCCCATTTTGTCCTCGCTCGAGTCAATCCAAAGTATAACAGAGAAGAAGAATCTGAATCGACCTCCTTTACTAATACCTATTCTAAAAACCTATATCTGAATCGGGGGATAAGAGGTAGTCTATTCAGAGTATCCTAACATATTATAACATATCAAGTTTTATACTTCATAACATGAAGCATATGTAATATATCTTAAATAAAATGCACATTTCAATTGAAATACAAAGCTTTATTAAAAATTTTAAAATATACTTACATATCCAAAAGTCTATACAGCTCTTACTCAGATTCATCAAAAAATTGTATGTACACAAAAGAGTAGTCAACTATCCTGATTATTACCCCACTGGCTTCTTCCCCTCCCTGTAGTACAACCACTGTTAATGAGATAGAGCTTAATGAAATACGCAAGCAACGTATAAAAAATAATAACAACATTTTAAAAATTGATTTAAAACCCATGTAAATTCTATATTGGTCATAAGAAATACATAACATCACTTTCTTTATTGTTTACTGTTCACTGTTCAATATCTTTATTCAACTCATATGATGACTATAGACTTTTGCACATTTCCAGCTTTCTAATTCAAGATTTGATCATAATTCTCAACTTTTAGAATTGAAGTTGTTTTCTCATTCAAGGCTCGGTCCAAATTCTCAACTTTTAAAATTTCGAGAGTATAGGCTTACCTCGTCAGGTCTTTCACCTTTACTTGTGCAGGTTTATCTTCCATTTATGAGATATTTAACCTTTTCAAATACCATTCATTTTTGTTAACAATAATAAAATATGTTATTGTAATCCATATTTAATGAATCGACAATTTATACATTGATAAACTAGTATAAATTGAAATAATTGCTATCATAAATATAACAAGTACGAATTTGCAATTATATGAAATTTTAAATATTTCCTATGGCATCGTTTGGGTATCTCACCTCATTTTCTAGAATAATCGGATAAATTGGTTCACCTAAAATAGCCCGATTTCTTTTTGTTTTGAATATCACTTCCACCAAACTTCTCATTCAATACCATCCCTACCTCTCTTCCAAAACTCCTCTACTATATATATTTTTTTTCCTCTTCTTTACTGTTTTCTGTAACAACTACAGCCCTCTCACAAAATTCAGCAAACATCCCCTTGTTTTTCCTTGTTGTTCTGAATTTTTTAGCAACTAGTAGCAGCAGTCCTTACTTCCCTATTTCCTGAATTCAGCAAACACTGCATCAGCCCTTACGCAACTACAGTCTTTGTTTCCTTGCTGAATTCAGCTGCATTATGTCCAGCAAATACTGAATTCAACAAACCCTACAGCCCTTGATTGATTCCTTACCTGATTTTTGCCATTTTTTAATTCTGAATATTCCAGCAGCATGCAGCAACATTTCCCAGCCAACAGCCCTCACGGCATCAGCTCACACGACCGCTGCTTTGAATTCGAGAGAGGATGGCGGGTGGGGAAGAAATGGGATGATGGAAATACTTTTTTTTTTACTTAACTCGTATCTTCATATAATATACTAATGCTTATCCCACTAACCTATTCCCTTAATTCCAGCCGTAGGATTACAGATCAGCCCCTGCATGCATGTTTAAGTGGAAAACAAAATTTTGCTAGTGGCAAATAAGATTCTGCTATAATAAAATTCATTTAATGAATTGTTAGATAGGTTTAGCAGCTATTAAATGAACATAGAAAATGTTGATATAATAAAATTCATTTAATGAAAACATATTTTGGATATACTTATATATATGAAATGGATCAAAATAGAAATTAAAATTTAATGAAAATAAGGTTGACATTTTCCATATGAGTGATAAAATAGTGAATAATTTCGGGAAATGTTCATGCTTACATTTGATTGAAATTTGAGTATTATAACTTCGTATTTATATCTTGATATTGAAAATCATCTTGCTACGTTCCTGGCCATCCACATCAAGTAACATCAGATCTGTGTCTAGATTTTGCTTTTATGTTTTGCGTTACTATTTTGACTCCGACATGTTCCTATAATGTTTGTTTTATCCTAGGACTGCACCATCAGACATTATAGTAAACTCTGCTATTCATTTCAGGAAACAGTTCGACAGTTTCAAGAGACTCTCAGTAAATCGCCCAAAGATTCTGCTGCACTTGAAGTGAGTAATGGATTGTTGGCTATGTTAATGTACAATCTAAACTTGCAAATTATAAATGCTTTTGTTGACTTTTAATTGCTTCTTCAATGCTGTTATTTAATATTTTGAGTTATCATGGATGGGTATGCACAGATGCATACCCGCATAATAAAACATGCTTGGAGGAATTTTAAGCTTTTCTCATCCATAGTTGGTATATTATATTTTTCCTTGAGATCAAAGTGTTTCACATTATCTATGATTTTTTTTTTTCTTTTTATTCAATGCTGACTTCAATGGTTGTTTCGGGGTAGACCCGACTAATCACGATGAAGCGTCTAGCAAACAGCGAGACATATTTTGTTTAAAAGGCATCAACAAGTCAAAATCATCAAAACGACATTCATTCATGAGATGAACAACATCGACGTGTTTGGGACAATTGAAACAACAACTACAATCATATTGGCTAGGGTTTTCGATCGACAAAAGTCAAAATTTTGCACGCACAAAACGAGGCAAAATACGGCATGCAAGAGCTATGAAATTTTTATGAGCAAATTGATGAGCATTTAAAACAAATATTTATTTAAATAAATAGATTATTTAAATGTTTAAATATATAAAAAAAATAAGAGAAAAGGATCAAAATTGTAAAACCCGAAAATGACGTTCGTAGGTCCTCGCATGTTTTTCGACGTGTCGCGATGAGACAAGTGAAATTTTTGAAGTTAACAGAATTTGATGGAAATAATTTCATAAAATCCTACAAAAAATTCTGATCGATTTATATACATAACTTATATTAAATTATGTGTATTATAGAAATTAAAATTGATTTAGTCCCATAAATGCTAACTTTATCCCTCATAGGTATTAATGCCGAAATAGATTGGGCAAGGGGATCATTTGCAAAACCTAATTTCTCTAATATGAGTAAACCGGCCCCCCTCTTATTTCATTCGGCCAAACTGAGAGAGGGAGCGGACAAGGGGTGGACGGAACGTGCGGCGGGGCTTCGGTGACGCGTACTTCGGCGATAATTTTCCGGCGAAGAAATTAATGCTAATCGAAGAGGACGACGAGGGAAACCTTAAGGTAGGGTTTTCACAAAATTTTAATTCCTTAAATATATTTTTACAAAAATTATTCCTAAGGACATTAGGAATGTTTTTAAAACATGAATTTGAATTTTTAATGAAAATTTTGTTTTTATAATTATTTAATTAATTTAATCCGAAAATTAATAATATAATTATAAATATATGTTAAGGATTAATTTTGGAGCAATATTTTGATGAAATTAAAGATTTGTGATTTTCCAAAATTTAAGATTTAATCAAATCCGAAAATTAAGTTTTATTTAATTTAAAATTCATTAAGTGTCGTAAAAAATAATTAAGGGTAAAACGAAGGGTTTAGACATATCAATTAGATTATTAAATTGTGACACGTCTCTTTTGTTATCATTTTAGGTTATGATCGTTAAAGTGATAAGCTGTGTCAAAATGACTTTTTAAAAAAGTTCCGTACTTGGTTTGAGGTAGGTATTCATGTTTTTAGTAAAAATTACATAATTATGCTTTGTTCTATTATTCAATGCAAATGGTTGAAAAATTTCATGTTATACGACATTTTTGGCAATATGTACATTCAAGTCTTTTATTTCATGAAATTAATGAGCTTTCAATAGATTAAATGTTTTTATGCTTTGAACAAATGAATTTTTGATTTTAACACTTGTTTTTCAATACCCATATGAGTGAAAGAAAGTATAACAAAAGAATGTGCATGAGGAAAAGTTATGAAAAAATGTATTTCTTCAAAGTATGAGAATTGATGTTTAAGAAAAGACAAAGATAAATGAAAGATTTTACATTGAGGAAAAGTTATGAAAAAATGTTTCTTATATGTACTGATACGAAATTATGCAAGTATGATAATCCTTTCATGTTTTCATACGAAAAACTACTTTATTTTGGTTTTATATAAATTTTTATCTAAAGACTTGAACTACATGCTGTGCAAGTAAGCTCATCCTACATTTTGAAATGTTTTTCTGGAGAAACTATTAAGAAGTGATGACTACACGACGACCGTACACATCGTCTTAGGGGACCTCAGGAAGAAAGGTTCTTTTTGTATTATCTTTTGAGTTATAGTTTGAGTTCAGTAGTATGTACCTGTATATGAACAATTATTGAACTATATGTAATTGTGGTTTGATGTTTTAGTAGTTGTGTGAGAAGAAATAATATGGAACAATTGAGCTTGATGTTATTAGTGGTTCTTTCATATAATTAGATGATGTTTATATACTGACATTAAAGTTTTAAATGAAATTGTTTATATTTTATATGTGTTATCCGTACAACCGACTGTTTCCACCCCGTTATTATCGGGCTAGCCAGGACGGGTCGTGACAAGAGTGGTATCAAGGCAAAGGTTTAGTAATGATAAATGAAAGAGCCTATATGGATGATTGAATGAGTCGTAAAATATTTAGGTAGTGTAAAATTATGAATTATTTTTTCTTATGATTGATGTGTTTTATCTCAGGAATATTGATCCTGAGCAGAATGCCACTGATGACATTAATGTGGAGGAAGGAAGGGAGCTATCAGAAGTAGCAGAACCTTAGAAGAATAGTGATAACAACACTATGGAGTCATTTGCCCAGATGATTGAAGCAATGACTCAGATGATAAAGACCTTCCAAACTCAGAGCAGTGACAGTGGATGTGGAAGTCGACCTGTGGATAAGAACCTGAAACTATTTCAGGATATGAAGCCTCTATTGTTTTCAAGTGGCGGACCTATAGAGGCTGAGAATTGCCTGATGCAGATCGAGAAGATACTAGGACCGTCTTGCCCAGAGGATAGGAAGGTGACACTGGCTGCTTATGCTTTTGATGGAGAGGCTAAAAGGTGGTGGTGGAGTCAGTTGCAAGAGACCTTGGAGGAAGACTAAGCAACCAAGTTACTTGGGAGGAGTTTGTAAAGGTATTCAGAGGCTGGTATGTGCCTATATCAGCTAGGAGACAATGCAAGACAAGTTCAACAGATTGGTTCAGGAAACTGATATGTTTCTCAGTGTGAGGCAGAGTTCACGATGTTGCCCAAATATGCCCCACACTTGATACCTAATGCTGAAGAGAAATGCCACCGCTTCCTGAATAGGTTAAAGGACATGATAAGGCATCCATTCATTCCTTTTGGGATAGAAGATTACTCTGTTTTGGTAGAAAGAGCCAGAAGGATTGAGATGGACATGCAGTCAACTCAGAAGAGGAGGGATTTTCAGAAAAAGAAGATGGAGGGCAGGTCAAAGCCCTCCCAGGTTGCTTAGTCTTCTCAGTCAGGGGTTCCTACTTGGAAGAAGCCCTAATCCAGCAACTCTGACAGCAGTGCTTTAACTGCTACTTTATACAGCAAGTGTGGGAGAGTGCCTCTCAGGCACTAATACTTGTTTTTTGTGTCATCGGCCTGAACACATGGCGAAGTCTTGCCCTCTTTTGGGTCAGAGATCTGCTACAGAGGTCAGGTCAAGCAACAATACTCAGAGGACAACTGGTAGACCAAGAGCTGTGAAGTCTACAGCTTCTATGTCTTCTCAATGTCAAACTTGTCAGAATATTCAGCCTCGAGTCTATATGGATTGTCCCAGCAAGAAGCTAAGGGGTCTCCTAATGTGGTTACAGGTGCGTAGTTTAATTAATTTCAATAAATAAATTTTTTTTTATGAATGAGCAATGAAAAGATATGAAATGATGAATGACATGTTTTTATAATTGAATTTTGTAACTCTTTATGATTAGGAACAATCCTTATATGCGATAGACCTGTTAGAATCATGTTTGATATTAGAGCGTCACACTCCTTTATTTCAGAAGAATTTGTTAGATCTGCAAGTTTTCTTCCTACAATTATGATTAAATCTCTATCAGTTCTAATGCCTAATGGATATCATATGAAAGCTAAACATAAATGTCAAGTGGATTTGAGGATTTGTGATATGAGCTTTAAGGCGGATCTGATTGTATTACCTCTATTTGAGTTTGATGCAATCCTAAGCATGGATTGATTATCTTGTCATTTCGTGACTATAGATTGTAACAAAAAGGATGTTAAGTTTTGTATGCCAGGAGAGGAGAAATTTAAATTTCAAGGGGATAAAGGGGTAACTGCTGTGATTGTGTCATCCTTGAATGCTTTTAAAATGTTAAAGAAAGGTTATGAAGGCTTCTTGGCCTATGTTAAGGAGGAGAAGAAAGAGAGCTGAAGGACATCCCAATTGTTCAAGAATTTTCATAAGTATTTTCAGATGATTTACCTGACTTACCTCCGAGTAGAGAAATAGATTTATCTATTGAGTTAGTGACAGGAGCTGAACTTGTTGCTAAAGCTCCTTACAGAATGGCAATTAAAGAGCTTAAGGAGTTGAAGGAGCAACTGCAAGAGTCGCTTGAGAAGGGTTTCATCAGGCCTAGTACCTCACCTTGGGGTGCTCCTATTATGTTTGTGAAAAAGAAGGATGGAAGCCTAAGACTCTGTATAGATTACAGAGAGCTGAATAAGTTGACAGTGAAGAATAAGTATCATCTTCCCAAGATAGATGATTTGTTTGATCAGTTGGAAGGTGCTTTAGTGTTTTTCAAGATTGATTTGAGGTCAGGGTATCATCAGCTCGATATTAGAGAGGAAGACATTGCAAAGACTGCTTTCAGTATTAGATACATGCATTATGAGTTTGTAGTGATGTCCTTTGGTTTGATGAATGCTCCTACAGTATTTATGGACCTCATGAATAGAATCTTTAAGTCATTTATAGATCTATTCGTGATAGTATTTATAGATGATATACTGGTATACTCCCCAAATGAGGAAATGTATGCAAATCACTTAAGGATTGTGTTAAATGCAATAAATAGAAATGAACTGTATGCTATATTCTCCAAGTGCGAATTTTGGCTGAAGAGTGAAATTTTTGGAGCATGTGATCACTGATGGGAAGATATCTGTGGATCAGCATAAGGTGCAAGAAATAACAAACTGGCCAAGACTAGTTACAGTGACTGAGGTTAGGAGATTTTTGGGATTGGCAAGCTACTACAAAAGGTTTGTTGAGGGGTTTTCATAGATAGCTATGCCACTATCCAGATTGACTAAGAAAACAGTAAAGTTTGATTGGACAGCTCAGTTTGAGGAAGCTTTTTCAGCAATTAAAACAGTGTTTGATAACTACTCCAGTGCTGACTATCCCCTCAGGATCAGATGGATTTCATCTTTACAGTGATGCCTCACATAAAGGGTTGGGTTGTGTACTGATGCAGAATGGAAGAGTCATTTCTTATGTTTCTAGGCAATTGAAGAATCATGAAAGGAACTACCAATCCACGATCTGGAATTAGCTGCTGTAGTTTTTGCCTTGAAGATCTGGAGGCATTACTTATACGGAGTTCAGTGCGAAGTTTTTACTGACCAACAGAGTTTGAAGTATATCTTCACCCAGAAGGAACTGAATTTAAGGCAGAGGAGATGGTTATAACTCATTAAGGATTATGAGTTGGACATTCAGTATCACTCGGGCAAACCAAATGTGGTTGCAGATGCTTTGAGTAGGAAGAATTTTGGTACTGCAAAATGTATGATTACACAACCGCAGGAATTGATTAGAGAATTGGAGAAGTTAGAGATTTCATTGGTTCAGCCCAATGATGCAGAAATTATGAGATTAAATCAGACTATTATCCAATCAACTTTTCCAGAAAGGGTATGAGAAGCTTTGCCAAATGATGCAGATTTTAAGAAGATGCTGGATTTGGTCAGTGTGGGACGCACTGAAGACTTTGAGCTTGATGATGAAGGATTACTTTGTTATAAGGACAGATTGTGTATATTAGATGTGGATGATTTAATAAAAGAAATACTTCAAGAAGCTCACTACTCTAGTTACATCATTCATCCAGGCAGTAACAAAGTGTATCAGGATTTAAAAGAGGTATTTTGGTGGCCAGGAATGAAGAGAAGTGTGGCAGAAACAGTATCCAAATGTACTTCATGTCAGATGGTTAAGGTTGAACATCAGAAATCAGGATGATTTCTATAGCCCTTACCTATACATGAGTGGAAATGAGAAGACATTGCTATGAATTTTGTGATTGATTTACCCAGATCTAGAAGAGGATGTGATGCTTTATGGGTGATCATTGATAGGTTGACTAAGTTTGTATACTTCTTACCTATCAAACAGTCTGATCCAGTTGAGAAATTGGTAAGCTTGTATGTTGATCAGATTGTCAGATTGTATGGAGTACCTAAGTCTATAGTGTCAGATCGGGATGGAAGATTTACTTCCAGATTGTGGAAGAAGGTTTAGGAAGCTATGGGTACCAGGATTACCTTTAGTACAACTTTTCACCATCAGATAGATGGGCAGTTAGAAATAACTATTCAGACCTTAGAAGATTTGCTCAGGTTATGTGTTTTAGATTTTGGTGGTAAGTGGGAGACATATGTACCTTTGATTGAATTTGCCTATAACTTCCAAGCAAGTATCGGTATGACACCTTATGAAGCTTTGTATGGGAGAAGGTGTAGGACACCTTTAAGTTGGGTTGAGACAGGGAAAGGAAGATTATTGGTGCTGATCTGGTTGATGATGCTACAGAAAATATCAGGTTAATCTGAGATAGATTGAGGGCAATGCAGGATAGACAGAAGAAATACTATGATGTCAAACACTGACCAGTTGAGTTTGATGTTGAAGAGTTTGTATTTCTCAAAGTTTGTCCAATAAAGAGAGTGAAGAGATTTGGCAAAGTGAGAAAACTGAGTCCAAGATATGTAGGTCCTTTTGAGATTTCAGAAAGGATTGGAAAGGCGGCCTATAGGTTGATTCTACCATCACACATAAGTGGAGTGCATGATGTGTTTCATATTTCTTCTTTAAGGAAATATATTTCAGATGAAGCTCAAAGGATTAATGCTGAAGTGGTAGATATTCAACCGGATTTAACATTTGTAAATGAACCAGAGAAAATCCTTGACTATGATGTTAAGCAGTTGAGGAGCAGAGCGATTCCTTATGTTAAGGTGCTTTGGAAGCACAGTTCAGAAAAGAATGTCACTTGAGAGGAGTCAGAATTGAGGGAGAATCACCCTCATTTATTTTGACTAAGGTATGACTTTATTGTTTAGTATTTTTTTCTTTTAAATTTCGAGAACGAAATTTTTATTAGGAGGAGAGAATTGTAAAACCCGAAAATGACTTTCGTAGGTTGTCACACGCTTTTCGAGGCGTCGCGATGAGACAAGTGAAATTTTTGAAGTTAACGAAGTTTGATGGAAATAATTTTATAAAATCCTACGCAAAATTCTGATCGTTTTGATATATATAACTTATATTAAATTATGTGTATTTTAGAAATTAAAATTGATTTAGTCCCATAAATGCCAACTTTACCCCTCATAAGTATTAATGCCGAAATAGATTAAGTAAGGGCAAGAGGGTCATTTGCAAAACCTAATTTCTCTAATATCAGTAAACTGGCCCCCCCTCTCATTTCATTCGGCCAAACCGAGAGAGGGAGCGGATAAGGGGAGGACGAAACGTATGGCGGGGCTTCGGCGACGGGTACTCCAGCGACGATTTTCCGGCAAAGAAATTAGTGCGAATCGAAGAGGACGACGAGGGGAACCTTAAGATACAGTTGTTTCAAAACGAATCTCTCTAGATCTCAAGTATTTTGGAAAATAAATTTCTATGGTTTTTTCCAAATTCTCATTTTCTTCCAAATTTTCTTTAAGAAATGAGTAGAGAAGGATTAAGAGGGCTTTTTAACAATAAAAATGAAGGTTTTATGAGGAAATTTTGAAAATTGGAAACTTAGAGTTTTCACAAAATTTTAATTCTTTCCTAAGGACATCAGGAATGTTTTTAAAACATGAATTTGAATTTTTAATAAAAATTTTATTTTTATAATTATAAAAATAATTTAATCCGAAAATTAATAATATAATTATAAATATATGTTAAGGATTAATTTTGGAGCAATATTTTGATAAAATTGAAGATTTGTGATTTTCCAAATTTTAATATTTAATTAAATCCAAAAATTAAGGTTTATTTAATTTAAAATTCATTAAGTGTCGTAAAGAATAATTAAGGGAAAAATGAAGGGTTTAGACATAAATTAAATTATTAAATTATGACCCGTCTCTTTTGTTATCATTTTAGGTTGTGATTGTTAAAGTGATAAGCTGTGTCAAAGTGACTTTTTGAAGAAGTTTCGTACTTGGTTTGAGGTAGGTATTCATGTTTTTTGTAAATATTTCATAATTATGCTTCGTTTTATTATTCAATATAAATGGTTGAAAAGTTTAATGTTATACGACATTTTTGACAATATGTACATTCATGTCTTTTATTTTATGAAATTAATGAGCTTTTAGTAGATTAAATATTTTTATGCTTTGAACAAATGAATTTTTTATTTTCACATTTATTTTTCAATACACATATGAATGAAAAAAAATATAATAAAAGAACATGCATGCTGATGCGTAGTGTCCAAAATGGTAAAGAGACTCGAATGAGTCTAATGGTAAAGGAGGCTCGTAGAGCCAATGGTAAAGGAGGCTCATAGAGCATATGGTAAAGGAAATGACTAAAATTTGACTGTGTACCTGATCAGTACAAAATTATGAGCAAATCCGAGATGGGTGATATTAAAGACATTATGTATTATATTGATTTCTTTATGTTTTTCTTCAAAGTATGAGAATTGATATTTAAGAAAAGAAAAGATAAATGAAATGTTTTATATTGAGGAAAAGTTATGAAAAAATGTTTCTTATATGTACTGATACGAAATTATGCAAGTTTAACAATCCTTTCATATTTTCATACAAAAAACTTCTTTATTTTGGTTTTATGTAAATTTTTATCTAAAGACATGAACTACCTGCTGAGCGAGTAAGCTCATCCTACATTTGAAAATGTTTTTCAAGAGAAATTGTTAAGAAGTGATGGTTGCACGATGATTGTACACATGACCTCAGGAAGAAATATTCTTTTTATATTTTTTTTGTCACGACCCGGCCCGACTAGCCCGATAAAAATGGGGCGGGAACTGTCGGTCGTACAGAAGAGCACAATTAAACATAAATAATTTCATTAAAGATTTTAATATCAGTACATAAATATCATCTAACGTTAAATGAAAAAGCGACTAAACCACATCAAATAAAAGTGTTCCAAATTTTTTCTTTTCACACAACTACTAAAACATCAAACCACAAATTACATAAACTCCAAATCACTGTTCATACACAGGTACAAACTCAAACTCACAAACTACACATACAAATAAAGACTCAAACTCAACAAAAAACATAAAAGAGAACCTTTCCTCCTGAGGTCTTCTATGACGATATATTTACGGTCGTCGTGCAGCCATCACTTATCTCCTGAAAAAAATATTTCAAACATAGGATGAGCTTATTTGCTCAGCAGATAATTCATAACTCAATTAATTTCATAAGATGCATATAACAAAAACTTTTATAATTGAAATCATTTCATATCATTTTGCAAATCATAGCATTTAAATTTCCATTCTTACTTTCATTTTTGCTTTCTTTCATTCATTCTTTTTTTTCTTTCCTTTTATCATTTTCATATGCAATTCAAATGCAATTATGCTCATGTTAAATGTATACACCCGTTCCGGAAGTACCAGTGTTCGTACTGATCAGGTACAGTCATTTTTGACCATTTCATTTACCATTTGGCTCCGTAGAACCCCATTATCATTTGACTTTTGTAAGCCTCTTTACCTTTACCATTTTGGCACTTCCGAATCAACATGCACATGAAATTGTTATTCGATTTAAATCTTTCAATTATGCTCAATTTGTCTTTCATAAGCTTCATAAATTTTATGCTTAAGGGTTCCTCATATGCTTTAAATGCTTTTCAAATAATGCATAAAATAGAAATATGAAATTGTAGAATATTCTTTCAATCATTTAATATAAAACATTTAACAATAAAATAATTGCATAAAATTTCATTCTAAGCATAAAAAAATTTTAAGCACTTATAATATTAATTGAGGTATGAACATCTAACTCTCTTAAGCACGGTATGTCGCTTCGACAAAGTTCTTTCACCTTACACTTTAACGATCACAACCTAAGAAAATCTACAAAAAAGACGTGTCACATAATTCAATCTTCATGAAGGCTTAAGACTGATTCTAAGTCTAATGCTAAACTCATTGTTTTCCCCTTAACTATTCTTTAAGATACTTAATAAATTTTTAATTAAATAAACTTTAATTTTTGGATTTAATTAAATCTAAATTTTTGTAAAATTATAAATCTTCAATTTCATAATAATATTGCTCCAAAATTAATCCTTAACATATAATTATAATTATAATTTAAATTTTTGGATTAAAATAATTATGGAAATTATAAAAACAAAATTTTCATCAAAAATTCAAAATTTTGCTTTAAGATCATTACTAAGGACCTTAGAAACACTTTTCCTTAAAGCACTTAATAGGAATTAGATTAATAACAAAAATTCTTAATATTTCTTTCTCCAAAAATTTCTCTAATTTCTTCAATTTTACCGTTAAAATGTTCATCAAAACATTCCTTATTTATTCCTTAAAGAAAATTCAGAAGAAAAACAAAAATCTATAAAACCCTAGAAAATTCTTTTCCATAAATCTTGAGATCTAGAAAGATTTGTTTTAAAATAATCATATCTGAAGACTCCTTTCATTGTCCTCTTCAATTTGGACTAATTTTCTCGCCCGAAGAAAGCCGCCAGAGAGGAGCCCGTCGAAGCCCTTGCCGCACTCGTTCGCCCGTCTCGCTCGGTTTCGGCCGATTTGCGTGAATGGGATAGGGAGGAGTGTTCGATTAGGCCTAATAAGAGAGAATGGGATTGCCAAAAGTTCATTTTACCCTCACCTAAAAATTTTTGGCTTCTATTCGCATAGGGGTAAAACTGGTATTTTCAAACTTCTGAATTTTATAATTTCCAATATACACATAATTAATTAAAAGTCCTATATATAAAAACGATCAGAATTTTGCGTAGGGTTTTCTAAAATTATTTTTGTTATATTCTGTTAACTTCAAAAATTTCATTTAAGTCTCGTTTTGATGCGTCGAAAAACGTGCGACGACCCATGAACGTTGTTTTCGGGTTTTACAATTCTACCTTCCTAATAAAAATTTCTTCCTCAAAATTTAAAAGAAAAACTAAACAATAAAGCCATACCTTAGCCAAACAAATGAGGGTGGTTCTCCCTCATTTCTGACTCTTTCTTCCAGGTGGCATCGTTCTCTGAACTATGCTTCTAAAGCACCTTAACATATGGGATCGTTTTGCTCCTCAACTACTTAACCTAATAGTCAAGAATTTTCTCTGGTTCATTAACAAATGTCAAATCTGACTGAATATCTACTACTTCAGTACTAATCCTTTGAGTCTTATCTGAAATATATTTCCTTAAAGAGGAAATATGAATACATTATGCATTCCACTCATATGTGGTGGTAAAATTAACCTATAAGCCACATTTCCAATCTTTTCTGAAATCTTAGATGGACCTACAAATCTTGGACTTAGCTTTCCTGCTTTGCCAAATCTCTTCACTCCCTTTATCGGATTGACCTTAAGGAACACAAACTCTCCCACATCAAACTCATCTGGTCCGTGTTTGGCATCATAGTATTTCTTCTGTCTGTCCTGCACTGCCCTCAATCTATCTTTGATCAACCTGATCTTTTCTGTAGCATCATCAACCAGATCAGCATCAATAATCTTCCTTTCTCCTGTCTCAACCCAGCTTAAAGGTGTCCTACACTTTCTCCCATATAAAGTCTCATAAGAAGTCATATCAATACTTGCTTGGAAGTTGTTGTTATAGGCAAACTCAATTAAAGGTACATGCCTCCCACTTACCACCAAAATTCAGGACACATAACCTGAACAAATCTTCTAAGGTTTCGATGGTTCTTTCTGACTGATCATCTATCTGAGGATAGAAAGCTGTACTAAAGATAAGTCTGGTACCCAAAGCTTCCTGAACCTTCTTCCAAAATTTGGAAGTGAATCTTCCATCCCGATCTGACACTTTAGTCTTAGGTACCCATGCAATCTGACAATCTGATCAACATACAGGCTTGCCAATTTTGCAACTAGATCAGACTATTTGATAGGTATAAAGTGTGCAGACTTAGTCAACCTATCAATAATTACCCATAAAGCATCACATCCTCTTCTGGATCTGGGTAAACCAACCACAAAATCCATAGCAATGTCTTCCCATTTCCACACTGGTATGGGTAAAGGCTGTAAAAATCCTCCTGGCTTTTGATTTTCAGCATTAACCATTTGAGATGAAATACATTTGGATACTGTTTCTGCCACACTTCTCTTTATTTCTGGCCACCAAAACACCTTCTTTAAATCCTGATACATCTTATTACTTCCTAGATGAATGGTGTAACTGGAGTAGTGAGCTTCTTGAAAGATTTCTTTTCTTAAGTCATCCACATCTAGTATGCACAATCTGCCCTTATAACGAAGCAATCCTTCATCATAAAGCTTAAAATCTTCAATATGTCCCACACTGACCAAATCCAGTATCTTCTTAAAGTTTGCATCATGTGACAAAGCTTCTAGTACCCTTTCTGGAAAGGTTGATATAATAGTAGTCTGATTCAACCTTATAATTTCTGCATCATTGGGTTGAATCACTGAAATCTCTAACTTCTCCAAATCCCTTATCAATTCCTGCTGCTCTGTAATCTCCAATTTGCACTACCTGAATTCTTTATGCTTAAAGCATCAGCAACAACATTTGCTTTGCCCGGGTGATACTGAATGTCTAACTCATAATTTTTAATAAGTTCTAGCCATCTCCTCTGCCTTAGATTCAGTTCCTTCTGGGTGAAGATATACTTTAAACTCAGGTGGTCAGTAAAAACTTCACACTGAACTCCGTACAAGTAATGCCTCCAGATCTTCAAGGCAAAAACTACTGCAGCTAACTCTAGATCGTGGGTCGGGTAATTCCTTTCATGATTTTTCAATTGTCTAGAAGCATAGGCAATGACTCTTCTATTCTGCATTAGTACACAACCCAACCTTTTATGTGAGGCATCACTGTAAAGTTGAAATCCATCTAATCCTGAGGGTATAGTCAGCACTGGAGCAGTAATCAAACACTGCTTTAACCTTTGAAAAGCTTCTTCACACTGAGCTGTCTAATCAAACTTCACTGCTTTCTGAGTCAATCTAGATAGTGACATTGATATTTGAGAAAACCCCTCAACAAATCTCCTGTAGTAGCCTGCTAATCCCAAAACGCTCCTAACCTTAGTCATTGTAGCTAGTCTGCTATCGCTTGCACCTTATACTGATCCACAACTATCTTCCCATCAGTGATTTCATGCCACAAAAATTTCACTCTTCAACCAAAATTCACACTTGGAGAACTTAGCATAGAGTTCATTTCCTTCAATGCATTTAACCCAATCCTTAAGTGATTTACATACAGTTTCTCATTTTGGGAGTATACCAGTATGTCATCTATGAATACTATCACGAATAGATTCATAAATGGCTTCAAGATTCTATTCATGAGGTCCATAAATACTGCAGGGGCATTCGTCAAACCAAAGGGCATCACTACAAACTCATAATGCCCGTATCTGGTAATGAAAGTAGTCTTTGCAATCAATGTTTTAAAAGACGAAATCAAAAATTGAGGCATTTTTTCTAAGTGAGGTGAGGCATAAGCCTCGAGGCGTAAGCCTCAAAATGGTTAAAATAAATTAATTAAAAATTATAAATAATGACAAAAAATAACAAAATATTATGTCAACTATGAATTTGAAGATTTGTTTTAAGAATTATTTGTACTACCAATAATAAAATAACATGAATACAATAATATACCGGTCTGCCGGGGGTCCAAGGGGGCGCTGCCTCCTAGCGGGGTTCGACCAGTGGTTTCTGGGGGCAGCGCCCCCAAAACAAAATTTTATTAAAAGAGTAATTTTGAAATTCTGCTTGTTTTTAAAGTTCGTAAGTTGTTTGTATGGAAAGATACCAAGCGGTACCGAGTATGTACTACTCAGTACCGGGCGGTACTGGCTCGGTACCGAGTTGTACATGCTCGGTACTAAGCGGTACTGGCTCAGTACCGAGCATGTTCCGGTCGGTATCGAGTGGTATTGGCTCGAAAAATAAGGAATTTATTCTTCGCTGTGAGCTCCGTCGATTCCTAATGAGGCGTCGCCTCACGCTACCTCGAGGCATTACGCCTCGACGCGTACGCCTCGCTGAAAAAAATTGCATGCCTCGTCGAATACATTGAGGCTTTGCCTTAGGTTTCCATCCTTTTTATTTACAAATAGTACAGGAGCACCCTAAGGGGAGGTACTATGCTGATGAAACCCTTCTCAAGTAACTCTTATAGTTGTTCCTTCAACTCCTTAAACTCTTTAATTGTCATTATGTAAGTAGCCTTAGCAACAAGTTCAGCTTCTGCCACTAAATCAATAGAAAAATCTATTTCTCTACTTGGAGGTAAGCCAGGTAAATCATCTGAAAACACTTATAGGAATTCCTAAACAATTGGGATGTCCTTCAGCTCTCTATCTTCTTTCATCTCCTCCTTAACATAGGCCAAAAGCCTTCATATCCTTTTTTTAACATCTGAAAAGCCTTCAAGGATGACACAATCACTGCAGTTACTCCTTTATCCCTTGAAATTTGAACTTCTCCTCTCGTGACATACAAAACTTAACCTCCTTTTTGTTACAATTTTGTTACGCCGGCCCAGGAGGGGCCGGCTGGACCGGTCCAACCTGGACCGGTCCAGTTCTATTCGCGACGGAATCGCGAGCGGGAGGCGGAACCGAGCGGGCGAAGCGAAGCCGACGGGGGCCAGGGAAGAATTTTGGGAGGGAAATTTTGAATGCGAGGGGCTGTTTAGACATTTTGTAAAACTCCTTTATGGTTAATTAAGGGTTTTGGGTGTGAGGGAGGGATTATCTGGAATTTGAATTTTCTTGGAGTTCTAGGGTTTCTTGTTTGGGCTCTTGGCGTTGCCGGAGATTGTTGGAGAGTGGTTCTTTCTCTCGAATCGAAGAACATTGTATCTTTCTTATTGTTTTTGCTTCTACTATTGAAATACAATAGTTTTGTGCAATTTCTTCTCAGTTTTCTCGCGTTTTCTTCCGATTTCTCCCTCTTTCCTGGCTGATTTCTGCTGTGGACAGCAGTTTGGCATTGGTTTTTCTTGATTTTGGGTAAGAAACACTTAGAAATCCAAGTGTTTCCTATCAAATTGGTATCAGAGCGAAGATCCGGACGGTGGGGGGCTGTTTTACACCGTTTCGCTGCAGATTTTTGCTTTTCGGAAGGGATCCGGCGACCATTTTTTGGTTCCCATGGCATCTAAACGTGTAGAAGTCTTGGAGACCGAAGTGGGTCAATTTAAGGCGGATCTGGAGGAGAAGATGGCGACGTTGAGTGAGAATATGGAAGGGAAATTCATGGCATTGGAGGAGATGATGAAAAAGTTGTTGGAAGGGCAAGCAAGAGCTGTGCCAGTGGAGGAAAGAGGAGAAGGTAGTGGGAGCAAGGGTAAGGAGAAGGCAAATCCGGAAGGGGAAGAGGAGGTGGAACTGCTTGGTAGCAACGGAAGAATGCTACATCGGGAGTCCATCAGGAGGGAAGAGCAAGAAAGAAGGAGAGACTTCAGGGAAGAAAGAGAGGATGATTGGCGTCGTCAGAGGCCCGACCCAGTGGACCGGCCATGGGGGATCCATAACCACCATGGCGGAGCGCGAGGGGAAGTTGGCTATCGACGGCCGAGGAGGGAGGATGAGCCCCGATATGGAGAAAGTGGAACTTGGGAAGACCCCATTGCCTGGGACAGAGGAGGCCATGGGGGGAACAGAGCATACGGGATGGACACGAGGGCCAGGAAGCTGAAAATGCCTGTTTTCGAAGAGGGAAATGTGGATGAGTGGATCCACAAGGTGGAAAGGTACTTTGCAGTGAATGGCCTTATGGAGGAGGAGATATTGATGGCTGCTAGCATGTTCTTGGAAGGGGCGGCTTTTGCCTGGTTCAAGTACATGGATAAGTGGGACCCGGTGAGAACGTGGAGGGATTTCAAGGAGGCCATCAGAGAGAGATTCAGGGGGGGCAGCCCATGGGAGATCTCCGAGCAGTTCTATGCCCTCACTCAGGAGGGGACAGTGGAGGAATACAGAAAGAAATTCGAGAGTCTGGTGGGCGACATGGAGGGCTTATCGAACAGCACGTTGGGGGGGGAACTTTATGAAGGGGCTCAAGCCAGAAATTAGGGATGTTGTGAAGGTCATGAGACCGAGAGACCTGAGGGAGGCAATGGAGTTGGCTCAGCTGGTGGAGAACCAGAAGACCAACGCTCGAAGTTGGCGGAACAACCACTCAGGAGGTCCCACCAGGACAACCACCACTTACTTGGCTCCAAAAGGGCCAAGCCCTAGTGTCCCTAGAGAGAGTGGAAAGGAGAAGAGCGGGGTGACTAGAACTGCAGGAAGCTTCAAGAAATTGACTGAGGAAGAGATGCAGGAGAAGAGGGCCAAGGGCCTTTGTTTCAGATGTGAGGAGAAGTTTGTTCCAGGGCACAGATGCAAGGATCGCGCTCTTCGGGCTCTCACCGTCTATATAGACGAGGCGCCTGAGGAGGGTGATGACTCTGATGAGGAGCAGAGTGACCCCCAGTTGGAGGTGGCCGAGGTATCCCTCAATTCTGTGATGGGATTTACCCCTAGTCATACCATGAAGGTGAAGGGGAAGATCCATGGGAGGGAGGTAGTAGTACTGATCGATAGTGGGGCAACCCACAATTTCATATCCACCCAGGTGGCGGAGGAGCTGGGGATGGAGCCTACTGAGACAGGCAGTTATGGGGTGATGATGGGGACAGGAAAGATTGAGTCTAGCACGGGGATCTGCAAGGGGGTGGAGATGAGCCTACAGGAGATCAGGGTGGTGGAGGACTTCCTACCCCTGAGGTTGGGTAGCACCGATGTCATTTTGGGCATGAAATGGCTACAGACCTTGGGTGAAACCAAGGTGAACTGAGGAATCATGGTGATGGAACTGATGGTAGAAGGCAAGAGGGTGAAGCTGAGGGGGGAACCAGGTTTGTCCAGAGCTGGAGTGTCACTCAGGTCGATGGTAAAAATTATCCATGAGGAAGGAGGAGGTTTCCTGGTGGAGTTGCAAAGCTTGGAGGATCAACAGGAGGGGGAAGAGAAATCCATTCCTGCGTTGGTTCAGCCCTTTCTACAGGAGTTCGAGGATGTGTTCCAACCTCCGGTGGGACTCCCACCTGACAGAGAGCGGGAGCATCAGATCATCCTGAAAGAGGGAGCCTCCCCTATCAGTGTGAGACCTTACAGATACCCTCAGGTGCAAAAAGATGAGATTGAGAAATTGGTGGGGGAAATGCTAGAAGGGGGGATCATTCAGCCCAGTGTGAGCCCTTTCTCTAGCCCAGTTCTGCTGGTGAAAAAGAAGGATGGGAGTTGGAGGTTCTGTGTTGACTACAGAGCTCTCAACAAAGAGACAGTGCCTGATAAGTTTCCCATCCCTGTGATTGACGAGTTGATGGATGAGCTGCATGGAGCTGCTTTGTTCACCAAAATTGATCTGAAGTCAGGCTATCATCAGATCAAGATGAGGAAGGAAGATGTGCAGAAAACAGCCTTCAGGACTCATGAGGGCCACTACGAGTTTCTGGTGATGCCTTTTGGCCTCACCAATGCCCCAGCGACATTCCAGGCATTGATGAACCGGATCTTCAAGCCACACCTTCGCAGGTTTGTGTTGGTATTTTTTGATGACATACTAATTTATAGCAGGACTGAGGAGGAACACCTAGAGCACCTGAGAGTGGTGTTGGATGTGCTGAGGGAGCATCAGCTGAAGGCCAATTTCAAGAAGTGTGACTTCGCTCAGGCACGGGTGGAGTACTTGGGGCATGTGATATCCCAGGAGGGAGTGGCTGCAGATCAGTCCAAGATAGAGGCAATGCTGGCATGGCCTCAACCCAAGACCTTGAAGGGGCTCAGAGGATTCTTGGGATTGACAGGATACTATAGGAGGTTCGTGAGGGGATACAGCACTATAGCATGGCCACTGACAGAGCAATTGAAGAAGGACAATTTTTTATGGGGAGAAGCAGCTTCAGAGGCTTTTGAGAAGCTGAAGAAAGCCATGACGACAGTGCCAGTGCTTGCTCTGCCGGACTTCAATCAGATGTTTGTGGTGGAGACAGATGCTTCAGGCTATGGATTGGGAGCAGTGTTGATGCAGAACCACAGACCCGTAGCTTACTTCAGTCAAGTACTGTCATCCCGGGCTAGACTGAAGTCTGTCTACGAGAGAGAGCTGATGGCGATTGTACTGGCCATCCAGAAGTGGAGACCTTACTTATTGGGCAGACACTTTATTGTCAGGACTGACCAGAGGAGCCTGAAGTACTTGTTAGAGCAACGGATGGTGACTGAAGAGCATCAGCGATGGCTTTCAAAATTGCTGGGGTATGACTTTGAAATTCAGTACAGACCAGGCGGGGAAAACAAAGCTGCTGATGCCTTGTCCAGATGTTTGGGTGAACTTCAGACAGTGGGTGTGTCTGTTCCTTTGATGTTAGATTGGGCGGCAATCAAAGTAGAGAGCTCGAAAGATGAGGGGTTGGAAAAGATCAGGGCTGATTTATTAAGGGAAGGTGATAGCCACCCAGGGTACTCAGTAGAGGGGGACAGATTGTTGTATCAAGGGAGGTTCGTGATGCCCAGGACTTCTATCCACATCCCAAACATCCTCCAAGAATTTCATGGGAGCGCGGTTGGTGGTCATTCTGGGGTGCAGAAGACCTACAGGAGGATTGCTGCTGAGCTTTATTGGAAGGGAATGCATAGAGATGTAGAGGAGATGGTGGCCAAATGTGAGATTTGTCAGAGGAACAAATACATGGCTATGTCACCAGGGGGGCTACTACAGCCGTTGGCGTTACCAGGACGAGTGTGGGAGGAAATATCCATGGACTTCATAGATGGGTTGCCCCGCTCAGAAGGCTTCACAGTGATCCTGGTGGTGGTGGATAGACTGAGCAAGTATGCTCATTTTATTCCCCTCCGACATCCTTACACCGCAGTAACAGTGGCTTCAGCCTTCATCAGAGAGGTTGTCAGGTTGCATGGGATACCAGAGGCAATCGTGTCCGATAGAGACAAGGTGTTCCTCAGTCACTTTTGGAAGGAGCTGTTCAGGTTACAAGGAACAGTTTTGAAAAGGAGCACTGCTTATCACCCACAGACAGATGGCCAAACGGAAGTGGTTAACAGGAGTTTGGAAACCTACTTGAGATGTTTTGTGTCGGAGACACCTAAGTTGTGGGCCAAATGGCTATCCTGGGCAGAATACTAGTACAACACTTCCTTTCACTCAGCTTCACAGATGACGCCATTCAAAGTACTGTACGGAAGGGATCCTCCACACTTGGTGCATTTTGGGAGTAGCAGCACTCCTGTGTCGTCAGTAGAAGAGTACTTAGAGGAGAGAGACCGAGTACTTGAAGAGCTAAAGAGGCATCTACTGAGAGCACAGCAAATTATGAAGAAGCAAGCGGATGGGCATAGGAAGGACATACAGTTTGCAGCAGGGGAGAGGGTGTTTCTGAAGCTCCGACCATATAGACAGAAGACAGTTGCCAACAGGAGGAATGAAAAGCTGGCTCCAAGGTACTTTGGGCCATATGAAGTACTGGAGAAGATTTGGTCAGTAGCATACAGATTGAAACTACCTCCATCGGCAACTATACATCCAGTTTTTCACGTATCACAATTGAGAAAGGCCATTGGGGAGTACACCGCCAATTCTGAGCTACCAGCAACCCTGACTGAGGACTTAGAGGTGATTTTAGAACCTATGGAGCTAAAAGGGGTGCGCCAGAAAGAAGATAAAACTAAGGAAGTGTTGATCCAGTGGAAGAACCTTCCTGACTACGAGGCCACGTGGGAACCATATGAGAGGACGAAACAGCAGTTTCCTGATTTTCACCTTGAGGACAAGGTGATTCTTTGGGAGGGCGGTAATGTTACGCCGGCCCAGGAGGGGCCGGCTGGACCGGTCCAACCTGGACCGGTCCAGTTCTATTCGCGACGGAATCGCGAGCGGGAGGCGGAACCGAGCGGGCGAAGCGAAGCCGACAGGGGCCAGGGAAGAATTTTGGGAGGGAAATTTTGAATGCGAGGGGCTGTTTAGACATTTTGTAAAACTCCTTTATGGTTAATTAAGGGTTTTGGGTGTGAGGGAGGGATTATCTGGAATTTGAATTTTCTTGGAGTTCTAGGGTTTCTTGTTTGGGCTCTTGGCGTTGCCGGAGATTGTTGGAGAGTGGTTCTTCCTCTCGAATCGAAGAACATTGTATCTTTCTTATTGTTTTTGCTTCTACTATTGAAATACAATAGTTTTGTGCAATTTCTTCTCAGTTTTCTCGCGTTTTCTTCCGATTTCTCCCTTTTTCCTGGCTGATTTCTGCTGTGGACAGCAGTTTGGCATTGGTTTTTCTTGATTTTGGGTAAGAAACACTTAGAAATCCAAGTGTTTCCTATCAAATTTATAATCACGAAATTACAAGATATACAATCAATGCCTAAGATTGAATCAAACTCAGATAGAGGTAAAACAATAAAATCCGCTTTGAAGCTCTTATCACAAATCCTCAAATCCACTTGACATCTCTGCTTAGCTTCTATATGATTTCCATTAGGCATCAAAACTGACAGTAATTTAATCATGACTGTAGGAATCAAACTTGCAGATCTAACAAACTCTTCTGAAATAAAGGAGTGTGATGCTCTAGTATCAAACAGAATTCTAACAGGTCTATCGCACATAAGATTTGTCCCTAATCATAAACAAGTACAACAATCATTTACAAAACATGTTATTCATTAATTGTTCATTTCATTTTTATTCATTGTTCATTCATATTCATAACAAAAATTCATTGTAATTAATTAAATTACATAACTATAACTACATCAGGAGATCCCTTAGCTTCTTGCTGGGACAATCCATAGAGTCGAGGCTAAACATTCTGACGAGTCTAACCTTGAGAAGACACATAACCAGTAGACTCCATAACTCTTGGTCTACTAGCTATCCTCTGAGTATTGTTGTCTGACCTCACATCTGAAGCAGATCTCTGTCCCAAAAGAGGGCAAGACTTCATTATATGTCCAGGCTAATGACACTAGTAACAAGTATTAGTGTCTGAGAGGCACTCTCCCTATGCATTCGCCCACACTTACTACATAAAGTAGCAGTTGTAGCACTGCTATCAGAGTTGCTGGATCTGAGCTTCTTCCAAGTAGAAACCCCTGAATGAGAAGACTGGGCAACCTAGGAAGGCTTTGACATGCCCTCCATCTTCCTTTCTGAAAATCCCTCCTCTTCTGAGTTGCTTGTATGTCCATCTCGATTCTTCTGGCTCTTTCCACCAAAGTGGGATAATCCTCAATCCTCAATTCCAAAAGGTACAAGAGGCTGCCTTATCATATTCTTTAATCCATTCAGAAAGCGGTGACATTTCTCTCCAACATCAGGTATCAGGTGTGGGGCATACCTAGAAAACATCGTGAACTCTGCCTCATACTGAGAAATAGATCGGTCTCCCTGAATCAATCTGTTGAACTTGCCCTGCATCTGTCTTCTAGCTGACATAAACACATACAAGCCTCTAAATACATTTATAAATTCAACCCAAGTGACTTGGCTGCTTGATCATCCTCCAAATGTTTCTTCTATCTGACTCCACCACCTTTCAGCCTCGCCATCAAAGGCATAAGCAACCAATGTCACTCTTCTATCCTTTGGGCAAGACATGCCCTCTAGTATTTTCTCAATTCGCATCAACCAGTCCTCAGCCTCTATAGGTCTGCCACCTGAAAATAGCAGAGGCTTCATATCCTGAAATAGTTTCAGGTTCTTATCCATAGACCGACTTCCACTTCCACTACTTTGAGTTTGGGAGGTCTTAATCATCTGAGTCATCGCTTCCATCATCTGAACGAATGACTCTATAGTGTTGTTCCTCTAAGGTTATGCTACATCTGGTAGCTACCTCCCTTTCTCCATATCAATGCCATCAGCGGCATTCTGCTCATGATCCATATTCCTAAGACAAAATACATCAATCATAAGGCAAAATAATTCATGAAATTACACTTCCTACACGTTCTAAGACTCAATCAATCATCCTATAGGCTTTTTCATTGATCATTATTAAACATTTGCTTTGATACCACTTTTGTCACGACCCGGCCCGACTAGCCCGATAAAAACAGGGCGGGAACAGTTGGTCGTACGGAAGAGCACAATTAAACATAAACAATTTCATTAAAGACTTTAATATCAGTACATAAATTTCATCCAACATTAAATGAAAGAGCCACTAAACAACATCAAATAAAAGTGTTCCAAAGTTTTTCTTCTCACACAACTTCTAAAATATCAAACCACAAATTACGTAAACTCCAAATTCATGTTCATACACAGGTACAAACTCAAACTCAAAAAATACACAGGGACAAAAATAAAGACTCAAACTCGACAGAAAATAGAAAAGAGAACCTTTCCTCCTGAGGTCCTCTACGACGATATGTGTACGGTTGTCATGCAGCCATCACTTATCTTCTGAAAAAAATATTTCAAACGTTAACGATCACTTTAACGATCACAATCTAAGAAAATTTACAAAAAAGACGTGTCACATAATTCAATCTTCATTAAGGCTTAAGACTGATTCTAAGTCTAATGCTAAACCCGTTGTTTTCCCTTTAACTATTCTTTACGATACTTAATAAATTTTTAATTAAATAAACTTAAATTTTCGAATTTAATTAAATCTAAATTTTTGGAAAATTATAAATCTTCAATTTCATAACAATATTGCTCCAAAATTAAACCTTAACATATAATTATAATTATAATTTAAATTTTTGGATTAAAATAATTATGGAAATTATAAAAACAAAATTTTCATCAAAAATCCAAATTTTCGCTTTAAGATCATTCCTAAGGACCTTAGAAACACTTTTCCTAAAAGCACTTAATAGGAATTAGATTTTTAACAAAAAGCTTTAATTTTTCTTTCTCCAAAAATTTTTCTAATTTCTTCAATTTTACCGTTAAAATGTTCCTCTAAACATTTCTTATTTATTCCTTAAAGAAAATTCGGAAGAAAAATAAAAATCTATAAAACCGTAGAAAATTCTTTTCCATAAATCTTGAGATCTACAAAGATTTGTTTTAAAATAATCATATCTGAAGACTCCTTTCGTCGTCCTCTTCAATTTGAACTAATTTTCTCGCCGGAAGAAAGCCGCCGGAGAGGAGCCCGTCGAAGCCCTTGCTGCTCTCGTCCGCTCGTCCCACTTGGTTTCGGTCGATTTGCGTTAATGGGATTGGGAGGAGTGTTCGGTAAGGCCTAATAAGAGAATGGGATTGCCAAAAGTCTATTTTACCCTCACCTAAAAATTTTTGGGCTTCTATTTGCATAGGGGAAAAACTGGTATTTCCAAACTTTTGAATTTTATAATTTCCAATATACACATAATTAATTAAAAGTCCTATATATCAAAACGATCAGAATTTTGCGTAGGATTTTCTGAAATTATTTTCGTTAAATTTTGTTAACTTCGAAAATTTCATTTAAGTCTCGTCACGACGCGTCGAAAAACATTCGACGACCCATGAACGTTGTTTTTGGGTTTTACATTTTTATTGTGTTTGAGTTTAAGTTCAGTAGTATGTACCTATGTATGAACAGTTATTGAAGTTTATGTCATTGTGGTTTGATATTTTAGTTGTTGTGTGAGAAGAAATAGTTTGGATTAATTGAGTTTGATGTTATTAGTGGCTCTTTTATATAATTAGATGTTATTTATGTACTGACATTAAAGTTTTAAATGAATTTGTTTATATTTTATATGTGTTATCCGTACGACCGACTGTTCCTGCCCTGTTGTTATCGGGCTAGCCGGGCCGGGTCGTGACAAAAATTGTCCCTCAATTCTTTGTGAGGGACTAATATAGTCCCCAACTATTTTGAAAGACCAGTTTGTTCCCATAACTCCTTCAAATGAGACTTTTTTAGCACTTCCATTTAATGGTAGAGTTGATGGTGTTAAATATAAGACTAATTAAGTCTTTTTTAATTAAAATATTTAATAACTGTAAATTTTTAGAAATTAGAATTTTTGTAAAAAAAAATATATTAAACTTTTTGCATTTAAGTAAGAGTTGGCTGTTAGAAACTCCCAAAGATTTTAACATTTATGCTAATTTGAATTTAAATAATATTAATTTGTCTATTTATATATGTTTTTATAGATATAATTTGAAACTCCCAGCCATTCATTTTATATATACATTTTTATGTAATTGCATTATATTTGTTTTAATTGTATTTTTAATAATTGCATTTAATTAAGAGTTGACTTTTAGAGAATCTCAAATTTTTTAATTGCATTAATTTTGTATTACAATACACTTAATTTATCTACTTAAATGCATTATGTTTTTTTAATTTCTCTTACTTTAATCGCATTTAAGTAAGAGTTGGCTGTTAGAAACTTTCAATGATTTTAATTGCATTTATGTTTATATTCAAATACATTTAATTAATTTATTTATTTCCATTACATATTATTAATTGCATTTAAGTAAGAGAAATCCCAAAGATTTTCATTGCATTGTATTTAAACAATTTTCGTTGCATTTAATGAATTTTGAAATGTAATTTTTTTTTAATATCTTTTTTGAGCAAAAAAAAAAAAAATCATCTTCATTGCAGTTTTGCAAAATATTGAATTTCCATTTTTTTAATCTTCAAGGGCAAAAATGTTATAATCAATTAATGTCATGGTGTGAAAATGACTTTCAACTAGGCATTTATTTCTTCTCAGTTAATCTATAAATGACACTTCTTCTCTCACTTTTAATATTCTTCTGTCCTTCACCAATGCCAGGCTTTCCCAATCTTCTGGATAATCAATTCCAAAAAATATTTGCTGAAAATATAATTTGGGTAAAAATCGATGATGGTATGGCTAAAAATTAGTTTTAATTTCTCCTCTTTTGTAATAATCCTTTCTTATATGAGGACATTTTTTTATCAAAAATTCTTTTCTTATTTGCTCCTTATGCTCTTGTATGAGGTTATTTTCCCATAAAATTTAGTTGTAATCCTTATTTTTTCGCCTCTTCTCCACTCATATGTTCTAACTCCAAGAAAAGTAAATTTTCTTCTCTTTGCTTTTTCACCTTCGTAAGTTTGTGTGATAAAGGAAATGTGAAACATACAATTTGCAAATCATAAATATTTAATTCTTTTAGAAGTATGTTATTGTGAATTTAACATATTTTTATGTGACAATTTAACATTTTTAATGTATTTTTTCCTTTGATTTTATTCTATAACTTTCTGAATTTACAAATCATGAAGATTTAATTCTTTTGTATGTATGTTATTATGAATTTAATTGGTTTTTATGTGACAGTTTAACATTTCACATGTAATTCTTCTTTTGATTCAATTATATAACTTGGGTGTACATTCAGAGATGGATAAAATTGCTTCTTATCCTTATTTTTATGTAAAGGATCTAGTAGGTCGGGTAGCTTCTGCTATCTTTTTTTCCATTTGGATTTTTTATGCTCCTAATGTTTTGGGGCATCCCGACAATTATATACTTGCTAATCCGATGCCCACCCCGCCTCATATTGTGCCGGAATGGTATTTCCTACCGATCCATGCCATTCTTCGCAGTATACCTGACAAATCAGGAGATGTAGCCGCAATAGCACCAGTTTTTATATCTCTGTTGGCTTTACTTTTTTTGAAAAGTATGTATGTGCGTAGTTCAAGTTTTCGACCTATTCACCAAGGAATATTTTGGTTGCTTTTGGCGGATCGCTTACTACTAGGTTGGATCGGATAGAGCAGAAAAAAAATTTATTCATCAAACATCACTTTTTTATATAGTAAAACAATATTTTATTTCATTCTCAATTGCATTTTTATATCTATCAAATGATTTTTTTCTTATATTTTTCATGAAAATCTGAAGCTTGTCACCTTTGAATTTAGATCCTTCGGTCAGGTTGGGTTGATTACCTTATTCGACTAAATAGACTAGGGACCATGATAACTATAGATGTAAAAATCCAAACTCTAAAATTATTGCTACTATGCATCCGACACTTGGTGTCTATCTAACAACTAGCCTCAGTCGAAATTTTTCTCTCATCCCGAGGAGGGTAATTAACCATAGGGGTTCGCTCCTTTGGGAAACATGAACTCAAATCGTAAAATCTTTATAGAATGAGGGTGAAATCTTTTAGTAGTGTCTTATCTCAAATATAATCTGCCATCTGAAATTTTTACTTGGAATATTATCCGTTAAAACTCTCTTCCTTGTATAAAACGGTGCGAAGAGGATGAGGCATGCAAATTTTTTATGACCACATTCAACTAATTCAATGTTTTACCTGTACTTTTAATTAATTGTCAGTGTTCCTTACAGTAATGTTTTGGGTCTCACATACCCATTTTATTTTTATAACCATCAGAAGGTCAAAATTTTGTTTCCATTTTGTGATAATGCATGATGAGTAGGAGGAATCTTCCATTTGTCTTAAAGTGCATGTCAACGACAAGAGAAAATAGAGAAATTAATTAGAGAGGCTAGAAAGAAAAGAGAGGCACAGTATTCTCTAAAGACGTTGTCTTCCAATTCATTTTTGAGTCACTACCAAGGTTATGTTTATGCTAGAAATTCTTACCTGTTTATTTAGGTCGCTATCCAGATATTTTTCTGCACCTAAATTGGGTTTTTTGTTATTTAAGGAGTCTATTAAATATTTTTAAGTTACAATTGACAAACAAATACTCCTAGCATTTGATAAAAAGAATATATATTCGAATCCATATAAAAATTTTTGCATTGTCATTAATGTGATAACGAATTAAAATTCTCTTCTAACGTATCATTATCTATTTCATTTAATCTTACATTATAGTTTGTGATTCAGCTTAGTATGAATGTTTGTAAATATAACTAGAAACAAACCATAAAATGACCCTGATCAGTTCTCTTTCTAAGCTTCTTTGATTTTTTCATTTAATTTTTAACCAGATATTGATTTGCTTGTTTTGATTAACCTTTCCTAACTCATGGAAGCTTCATAGGGCTTCATATATTCTACATAAGATAATCCCATTGTATTCTGTCTACCTAACTTGTGTTAATTTTATGGTATTATTCTTATGTTTTTTAATGTTATGTCAGACTGGGCTAATACTGGACCTTCCATCTTCATTTTTATGATGAGCATAACCAGCATGTACTTGGTTTCTTAAGATTAACAGGAGAAAAATGCCAGCATTTTTCATTGCATTCTTTTACTTCAATTTTTTTAATAGTTCTGTAGGGAGCAGCAGTTACTTTGGTAGAATTAGGAGAATATCAGCGTGCTTCATCTCTTCTTGAAAAGCTAATCAAGGTTTGCCTGTACATTCTCTTCATTTTTATGCCTTTATATTTGAAGTTGATCATGATATAGTCTGAGTTAACTGTTACATTTTATTCCAATTTTGAATACATGAGTTTTATGTCAGGAAAGGCCTGAAAACGTTGATGCATATCGCTTACTTGGTGAAGTCAAATATGAGCTGAAAGATTATGAGGGGAGTGCTGCAGCTTATAGAAGTTTCTTATCAGTTAGTATGGTGCATTGGATGCTTGTGCAAAATTTCCTTAATGCAGTATTATCATTGATAGTTTCACTTTTAGGACTTTATGGAATTTGTTACAAATAACGACAAAATAATCAGCAGTTGCTGAAAAAAGTTTCCATTCATTTAAGGTTATTTATATAAATAAATAATAGAAATGAAACTCCTTTTTTTATATTTATATTCTTAAATGTTTCCATGAACTTCTATTATCAGCATGCTTGTTATTGATTTCTTTTCTATTTTGTAAATTTTTTATTTTAAAAATCCTTCACAGACCTCTAAGAACTTGAACTTTGATGTTCTTCGCGGGCTGACAAATGCATTACTTGCAGCTAAAAAACCTGATGAGGTGAGTTTTATCTCTTAAGATTAGTATGCTTCCCTTCATTTTAGCAGCCTTAAATATCTTATATTATAGTCCTGATGTATATTGTATGAGGAAGCTTTTGATAATATAGTGGGTGATTCTACGTGATTGAAAGCTGTATCAATTGGTTCTATTAACATTAATGCTGTTTAATTAATAAATATCATTGCGAAAAGTGCGCTCAGCTCTTACCCATGGTCTGGAGAGCTGTTGATATAGTTTTTGATAGATACTCCATGAATTTACATTCTAATGATTTTTCATAATACTGTGTAGGATATAAATGTTATTTAGTACCATAAATGGTGAAAGCTCTGGTTTTATTTATTAATTTATCATAGACTCCATTCTCCTAATGCAACTTATATCTTAGATTTTATCACTAGGTTCATCGCGCTCGCTTTTCTTGCATCTTATTCTTGTCCAATGTTGCATTTCTCTCTTGGTTGCTTGGAGCCCCTAGCTGCAATAGTTTCAATCCCTAGTGTGCGCTCTTATATTGCTCTCCTATTCCTTGGCGCAGATGCCTCCTACTGCATGCGCCCATTTCCATTGTGCTCATGACCCTCTTTGATAGTCCGTCTCGGTGTCTAGGTTGACTTTCTCACATAACAATTATTTCTTCCCTCTTTGATACCACTTGCATCCCATTCAAAATCATTAGTGTTAGGGTCTATATTCCCAACCTATTTTTCCAATAGGTGTTCATCTTTTTGTCTCCACTTCCGTTTCATACTTCTCTTGCATTGGGAACCCAAGCATTTGGCCACCTACATTGCTTTCACCTTGTTCGATGGCCCCTCTATTTTTTGAGGTTTCTACAATATCCAAAACGCTGGGTTCTATTCTTCTTGCTGCTTGCACTCCTTAATCCTTTATTCAAGTTTTGTGGGGTTCAAGGATTCGAGTATTTTGTGGCCCTTATCCAACTATTTCCCATTATTCTTTCGTTAAGCCTCAGCTCCATCTTAACATAAGCAAGCTTCTACTTTATAAGTCAAACTTGTACTATTTTCATTAAAGATGAGTTTGAAAAGCTTGCAATCTACTCATTCTTTCTAGTATGGGCAAATTTTCTTTGAGTTGCCCCAATTTAGTGATCATTCAGAAATTCATGTTAAAATTTTGTTGGAAACTTCTTTGATGGTGTAATTGACCATCTTCATGTCATTTTAAGACTATCAATTGAACCATAATAAATCATACTTTTTTAGTGACAACCTTACTATGCTATTTGGTACCAGATGCAAATGCTAAAATAGACACCTCACATTTATTCTTCCAAGAAACCACCTATCACTCTTGTTTGGATTGCATTCTCATTTTTACCTTCATTATTTTATCAATCCACCTTATTCTCACTCCGCTTTTTTTTTGATATTCTTTGCAAATGGATGTTGCAATGGCTCGTCTCGCTCACCCATCTATAGCAGACTTCTGATTGAATTGGATGTTTCTATTTCTCTTAGATTTTCTTACTTTTTCTCTTACTCTTTTGAGTTGGAGTTAAGTGAAGGTTATCTTGTTTTTTTTTTTCTAGAAGGTTCTTGTTCCATCACTAAGATTTGGTTCTCCAAAAAAAAAAGAAAGAAACAGTGCGCATGGAGAGCACACTAGTTACTCAAACATGTAGTTGTTGTTGTTTCTCAAATCATGTTTGTACTCATAATTGGGTGCCAACTTCGGAAGTTTCAATTGTTTCATAATCTTGTAAGCTTGCTCCCATTAGTCTTAGGGAATGATCAAGTGATGCAGGACTACTTAGATGCTATGTTATGAGTTTCACATAGGCCTTGCACAACTCGTTGATTAGAAGAAGTTCGGATTAAAATTACTAGCAATTATCCACGGTGAGTAAAACAATAAAGGAGCCAATCTTGCATAGGTTAAATCACATGCGCCAAACTTTGAACATTCAAGATAATTAAGACAAAGATAACAACACAGAATAGTAGCGTTCAAATTGATCCCTAATCTAACAATGAAACGTAGGATGCATAGAAGATTACACTCAATCCCTACAAATGACTAAGTTTGGCAAGAGCAATTTGAAGGAGTTTTCGTGATTACGACCATCCGATTGAGAATTTAGAGTTAGAAGAAATTGAATGCAAGTGGAGAAGGGAAAGACCTTGGCATATGGAGGCGTGGTGATCCGTTACTTGATGCTTTCATCGCCCTCATCTATGGCTTCCTTTGATGTAGATGAGATGTGACTCTTGAATAGTCCCAAAGAGAAAGAAGTTTCTCTTGAAGAGAGAGAGGATTCAAGTTCAAAATCTCTCTCTTAAAATCTGAGAGCAAACTCAGATTTTCATCCAGAAATCTGAGAAAAGTCTCAGATTTTGGATGCTAGAGCCGTTGCCAGGAAGGGAAAAACTCTTGGCATCCAAGGGCTTGGTCTCAATAGAGGAAAAGAGCTGTTGGTGAGAGGGGAGGATCGGTAAGGTAGAGCAAATCCAGGAAACAAGAGGGACGGCGGGTTGATAAACGGTGGAGAGGGAATTGATTTCCTGATTTAATGTTTTAAATTAGGAAATCAAATAAATTAAAATAGATGCAGGAAATTTCGGCTAAGTGGTAAAGGAGAGGGGGGATTTGAAAATATTCCAAAATGGATTAAGAGTCAATTAGGAAATAATTCCTCATTGGCCTAGAGGGGAGCCGGCAGTAAACCTGGGTGATGAGGGGAATTAATGAGAGGATTTTGATTTCCTAATTTGGTTTTAGGCTTTAGGAAATATTTAATCAAATCCAATGTAATTGAAATTTCAAAATAGATATGAGTTAAAACTTTCCTAAAATAGGGGACTTAAATTAGGAAAGATTTGAAATTCAAACTTGATTGATTTTGAATTTCAGAATTTTCCACAAGTGGTCTCCAACCTAATTAGGAAGTTCAAAGGTGAAGGGAAGTGGGGTGTGGCCGGCGGCATTGGGGCTATGCCGGCGGCAAGAAAAAGCTTTGGGCAAAGTGGCCGGGGCTATGGGGGGGATTTTAGTGGAGCTTGGTGTGTGGAGGAAATTGAGGGAAGTTTGGTGGAGTTGGACGTGACGAAGACGAGTAATGGAAGGTGGCGAGGGAAGACGAAAATACAAAGAGAAAACCACGAACCCGGCCGTATCCAAGGTTGGTGGGTGATGCGCCAATCTCCCTCTCCACGGGATCTCTCCAAAACTCTCCAAGGACTCTCAAAGCTCTCAAACACAAGTGCAGGAAGAAATCTTAATAATCATTCATCACCCATCATAGAATAAAATGGGGCTTTAAATAGCCTCCTACAACATGACTCGAAACAAAAGACACAAACGCCCTTTGGGCTCACATACGAAAACTCTCACAAGAGGGGTACAACGGGAAAGACAACACATAAGCAACGAAATAAAATAAAATAAAAATACGACTCATAAATGCCACATAAGTAAATAACAAACTACATGAAAATGAAATACATCAACAACTCAAAAATATAAAGACTCGATCGTGGCCGTAGATCGACGGCCACGTCTCTGATAAACTCTCCATGACGATCTGATGTCCCCATCATCAAGTCAACAGTTTCAACCACGAGCATGATCTTGATTTTTCTAATAGTACCGACGAAGTAAATGATCATATTTCTGTGGGCTCCGAAAATTCGGCCCCGGCCTCCCCGCCGCGCTTTTCTTTTATTTGGCGAGGGAGTTTTAACTGATAGGTTCCGGGGTAAATTTTGGAAGGCAGATGGGTTTGTAGATAAGACACTACCCAGAGATTTCGCCCTCATTTTGTGAGGACTTTATGATCTGAGTTCTGGTTTCCTATAGGCGCAAGCCCCTATAACAAGAGAGAACTTTTGATTAAGGCTAGTCGTCAATCAGATACGTAGAGATACGTGTTATCTGGCGTATAGTAGCAGCAATAGACATTGGAATTGGGAATTTGAAAAATTGAAGATTTGAAAAATTGATATTTAAAAAAGAAATTGCACCATCTTGCACTTAAAGAGGATGGTGGGGGAATGGATGATAGACCCGATCAAGATCCCATGGTTCCGTCGTCCCTGGCCTTCGTGGTCCCTGGTCTACTAAGTCAGAGGAGGTAGTTGACCCAACCTGACAGAAGGATCCTTGTCGGCAGCCATGGGTTGCTTCGTCTAAGGGACCTTGTAGACCGGGGGTGAATGCTTGTCTAAGGGGACAAATTTGAATCCACCTTAGCTAACAAAGGGCTTTGTACCCTATCAATCATATCCTATTGATTCATATCTCAAGGATTTAACGCCATTAAGGAGCGTATTGGCTCTGGCCATAACCGCTATCTGTGGTGCCATTTGGCGGCAAAACCACTCGGTTCAGAGGGCCCCGGGTCATAACCGTTTACCTGCAGTGCCATTTGGCGGCGAAACTGCCGGTTAGAGGACATGTACCACGTCCTTACTGGCAATAGATTGTTTGAGAATGGATCCTAGTGATATTTTCGACTAGGCATTTGGCTCTTTCTGAGCTAGAGTTTATTTGAATTTGTCCACCTTGGCAGACTGTTGCGGAGGGTGGATGGGCTTTGCTTTAAGTGTTGATAGATTTATTTCATTTTTAAATATTTTTGGGTTTTTTGAGATTTTGGACTTTGTGGAGCTTTAGATGGCATTGGAAATTATTAGTGAATGGACCCCTCCGGTTGAGATAGACATTCAACACAGGGCTGTCGACAGAGGATCGGGTTTCGTAGGAGCTATGCCCTTTGATAGTGAATTCTCATTGTTGTAGGCCTTGAAGGCCTAATATGAATCTATTAAAACAAATATAACGATCGTCACAACCGTATATTCGTTTGTTGGTTCGAATCCTGTCCACTTCTATTGATCCGTATAGAAGGATCGGTTTCGAACTTGAATTCACTTGTCAACCCGCGCAGCATCCCTAGACGTTACGTGTGTACCAATAACATGCTCGTCGGGGCTCATGTGGGTTGAGATTATATTTTCTCCCTTGTGTACCTATGTGTATACAAACTACGATGCACTTGTGCGGGGGTATTTTGAAAATATTTGTAGACACCTTCTGTCTGCTTGCGTGGATATTGCAGGTCTGGTGGCATGGCGTTGTAGTTGTGGACGCCTTCTGTCTGCTTGTACGAATGTTGCAGATCCGGTAACGTTGCGTTTTGATGTTGACTCCCCATTTCTCATTCACCGGGGAAGGATTTTCTGGATTTTGGAGTCAAAGACTGTTGATTTGGAAAGAACTCCTTTTAGGCTCTTCGGCGTAGTGGACTTGCTATTTACGGTGTTTCTGGGCACCCGAACTGTTCTCTTCTTAATTATAGAACCAAAAAGATACTTTTGAACACCAGGAAGTTTGGTTCTAATTTGTTCAAACATTTCCCCCCTTTCTGCCAGGGGGTATTCTTTTTATTATATCGAGTTGCCTTTGTACCCAATGTACTTGTAGATCTTGGTCATCGTCGTTGTAGGTAATATCCGTACTTATGTCCACAGTGATTCATTGTACTTACAATACACTGTTGTTATCCACAAGTATCCATTTACAGGAGACCGTCGCATCCCCTACGACCTTTTAGAAGTGTTCGTAGGAGGGTCATTGTTTTTGCATCATATCCACCCTTTCACCAATCTCGGGTGGTTTGATTGTACTTGTTTGGCCTCGTAGGGATCGTCGCAGGAGATACTTGTACTTGTGTCCATAGTGGTTCGTTGTACTTATGATATGCCCACTGTTGTTATCCACAAGTGGTTTGTAGTCATTTGTAGGGGACTGCTGTATCAACTATGACCTCCTAGAAGTATTCGTAGGAGAGCCACTGTCCTTTAGTCACGACCACCTTTCACCAATCTCAGGTGGGCCATTCTGATGTATTTGCACTAGCTTGTAGGGGACAGATCCTCCATTATAGGTCTCCCGTATTGCCATCTCAATCAACAGACAATTATTTGTATTTGAGATCATATTAGCACTTACGACAGTCGTATGTGAAGTTTGCAACTTACTACTATTGTTTTCCAATATAGTTCATTTGACCTCGTAGGGATCGTTGTAGGAGATGTACTTGTGTCTACAGTGGTTCGTTGTACATACGACATACACACTGTTGTTATCCACAACTATTCATTTGCTGGAGATCAGTTGTATCTGCTACGACCTCCTAGTAGTATTCGTAGGAGAGTCCTTGCTTTTGCATTGAAACCACCTTTCACCAATCTCAAGTGGTGTTATATTTGCATTTGTTTGTAGGTTGTAGGTTGAATGTGTAGAAGCCTTCTACTGTAGATTGCGGGCATTTGCACTTGTCGTGTGTCATACACTGAATACATCCATAGGAGGTGTTGTAATTTGATTGGTGTTGAGTCTGTCTCAAGTATGAACCCTTCCATGCCCAGTTCGAATCAACTTCGTGAGCTCAGTGTGCAAGGTTATTTCTATGCCTCTTACAATCCAACTCAAGTACTCGCTTGAATTCGAATTGCTCAAGCCGTTAATGTCCGAGTTAGGAGTACAAGTTCAAGTCTTTGGCTCAGTTTAACATTATTCAATTAGGCTTGATTTAGTGTTGATGTTGTGTTTGTGCCGTAGTCCTTTGAATTCGTTCAAGCTTTGAATCCGGATAAAGTTCAATTTCATACTTGAATTGATTTGAATTTGGTTCTGATTTGATTTCATTCTTATTTGGTTCGGACCTTTATTAGTCATTTAGATTTTGTTCAAGTCCTTCAGCTTGAGTTCAATCAAGTTCGGCGGTCTATAAGTCCACAGTTCATGTTCAAAAGTTCACTGCTCTTTCTCATCTGGTCCAAATCTTTTATTCTTTTAAGTTCAAAACAGGTCAAGTGTAGTAATATTTCACCCGAAATTTCGGCAGCCTCCCGGCGTCTCCCCCGTTTAGGGGAAAACAATGAGAAAACTGGGCCCTCCCACCATGCGCAATAAAGGCGTGCATGGTAGGTGCCCTCTTTCGAGGATACCTCTGCCGTGATTTTTCTTCCCACCACGCACAATAAAGGTGTGCATGGGGTCTTTGACTGTACCTGTTATAAGAAAAGAGCAGTTTGCTTTCCCCCCACCCGGGGGTACTTATGAATTGTTCCGGCCGCACAAAGAAAAGGGTACACCAGGCTCGCCTGGCCTTGCCGTGTGCGTCGAACCAGTTTCCCTCCTACCACGCTCACTAAAGGCGTGCTTAGGTGGTTTGCCGGCTCGGCGCGGACGTCGAAGCAGGAGGGCGAGGGTCGCTCGCTTACCTTGTCATAGGTGTCGCGCCAGTTGCCCCTCCCACCACGCTCAATAAAGGCGTGCATAGGTGGACCACTGACTCGACACGCATGCCGAGGTAAGAGAGCGAGAAGGTGGGCGACTGTCCGCCTCGTCGTAGGCGTCGAACCGGATTTCCTCCTACCACGCTCACCAAAGGCGTGCTTAAGTGGTCTACCGGCCCGTCGTCATAATTAATTATATTTATTTATAATTAATTATATTAATTAAACTAATTAATTACATTTAGTAAAATTAATTAAAAATAATTAATTATAATTAAATTTAATTAATTATAATTAATTCATATTAATTAACTTTAATAAATGATGATTAATTAATAATAATTAAAAAATTATTAATTAAAATTAATTTCAATTAAATTTATTTATAATTAATTAAAAAAATTAATTAATTATAATCATTTAATTAAAATTAAATATAATTAATAATAATAAATATAATTAATAATAATAAATATAATTAATTATAATTAATTATAATTAAAAAAAATCTCTCCCTCCCTCTCTCTGTTTCGTTCGGGAGATTTACGGGATTTGGCCGGATTCAGGCTAAATCCAGCCAACGGTTTCGATGCGTGCGTTAAATCCCGACGATGGATAAATCCCGGATTTAAGGACTTACGGACTAAATCCCGCATTTACTAAATCCCTTAGTTCGGTGGATTTCGGGATTTGGCCGTAGAAGAGCACGTGAGAGGGGGAGAAAGTTACCCTCACAGTGAGCTCCCGTTGATGCTTCCGATCAAATGTGTAACTTCCGATCCGACAGGTAAGGCAAGCCTTCGAAGGTGCGAAGTCGAACAACCACGAGGGAGCTCAAGAAGCAACGGGAAGGGAGAAAGTTACTCTCACAATGAGCGAGCTCCCTTTATAACTTCCGATCAAGTTGTCGTTGCTTCCGATCCAAATGTCGTAACTTCCGGCCGAACAGGAAGGGAAATCCGTCGAAGGAGCAAAGCCGATCGGCTCTGAAGGAGAAGAAAAGGAAGCGAGCTCCTTGGGTTTCGTCCGATCGAAACGTCGTGGCTTCCAATTCAACAGAAAATGTCGTCGGAGGGGCAGAGTCGAGTAGCGCAGAGGGGGGGAGAAAGATCGGAAAGGAGAGAGCTCGGGAGGAGAGGGATTTCTTTCGGAGCTCTCGCCTGGGGAGGAAGAAATGCACGAGAGCTTTGCTCTCGGTTTTAACAGCACGAAGGGGGCAGCGACAGAAGCTGGGTCGTGCGACGTGCATCCTGCTTCGACGACGTGCGGAGATGTCCGAGCAGGTGAGGATTTGAAATTTATTTTCTTCTCTTTTTTTTTAGTACAGCAGGTCAACAATTTCAAAGGAATAAAAGTTCATAATAGTCCCCCGACTATCAATGATTGTCTAATTTAGTCCTTTTTTACATAGTTTTGCATCGTCCTATTTTAGTCCACCGACTATATGAATTGAGCCAATTTAGTCCCTCGCCGTTTAAATTAACAGAGTGAGCAATAGAGGTTAGTTTCTTGGAGGCATTTAAGTAAAATAATTGCTCGATGCTTCCCGCTATAATCCCTGCTTCCTACTATTTGCCCTGCTTCTTGCTATATGTCGTGCGCACATTCTGTTAGACGCTTGGAGACCTTTTTGCATAGAAATGAACGACCTAGGATAACGCGAGCGAGGGAGATGACACATGCAAGGAAGGTGATACGAGCGACAGGCCGGGCAAGACACGTTGTGGCATGCTTCGACACGAGCAAGAAAGACCACGGACGGAGCTAGGTTTGCTGTTTCTCTTGGCTTCAATTGTCTGTGTCTGTTCTGCATTGAATCTCTTAATATATTGGCATCATCATGATCAAGTTAACCACCTATTTGAAAACCATGCATCACATATAGACTTTTGTCATAATATTATTGCTAGCATTGAGCATTTAAGCTAAGCTTATTTAATAGTTGACATGGTATTGACTTCTTTGTTAGCTTAAGTAAATTATGAATTAATGTTCTTATTTAGGATATGGCAGAAATGGAGTTTTCATTAAGCACAAAATGATTTTTTTTTTTTTTAATATTTGAGGGCATTCTTTAGATAATTTTGAGCTTTTGATCCTTTTTTTTTCTGGGGCAATATTTAGAGGGAGTCTACTCTTGTGGAACAAAGTTGGAGGCATTAGGGGCTTGTAATATTGGCATTTAGGCAACTCTAAGGATGAGTATCTGGATGGTTAATTGGGTTGAAGTTTGAGATCTATTTTAATTGATATTTGATGTCAATACAAGCCTCGTTAGGGAAGCTTTATGGAGGTTACATCTTATTTAAGTGGAGTTGGTATTGTGATTTAGAGCTATCCCCATTAACTGAATTCTTCTAGTAATGATAAAAATAGAGCCAAGTAAGCAATATTTTCTCAACATCCACTTATAAAACCTAAGATACCCCTCCTATTTAATTTTTGGAGTTTAACTGCTTAGGCTCTTGGACCAAATTGACTCAATTTTCAATAGTTGAGTGACTAAAATTGGGCAATATAGAACTCTGGGATTAAATTGGATATTTATTTATGGTCATGAGATTAGTTTGAGCTTTTACTCTATTTCAACATAATCTTCTGATTATGGTAAGAGTATGTAGAGGATTGATGCTTTGGTGAATATGAGGTTCCAAATCATATTTGTTTGGCAATACAGCAATAAGAAAAATGTATTGTCACTTGCCTAGATTTACCATGCTTTATGTAAGGCGTTGTTAACGAATGTTTTTATTTTTCCTTTTCTAGTATTTTGCACACTCGTCTCAGGTATCAGTATTTTTTTAGCTATTACGCAAATAATTCTTTATAATTGCTATTTGTACTCAAATAATGTACTGGTTATAAC